>OZ020313.1:34778774-35255320 GCA_963971305.1 Arcuatula senhousia | reverse complement strand
TATTAAAAAAAATGATTCTCCAGGTAGAGAATTGTACACATTTTATTTTTAACCCAGCAACTATGTCTTCTTACAAGAAATGAAACATGTACATACTGACTTTTTCAGCTTTAGGCCAATTTTTTTTTATAAACTGGACATCTTGTAAACAGATTTTCTTTAACTATAACAAGCATTTTGAAATTTTTATTTTTACACTGGTTTTATTCTTTTTTTTACCCTTTAGATGATGAAGGATCTGCACAAAGATAAAGACAAGGGTAAAACAAAGGCCAAGATAAACCAAGAAAAAGACATGCCCATCACCAACTCTGACATGATAGAGAATGATATACATATACACTGTGAAAATATGACAGTCAGGCAGCTAGAATTTACTATGGTAAGATACTTTGTTTGGACAGTTATACTAAAACTGATTTGAATTATAGAAAAGAAATAAAAAAGCAACCAAGCTTGGTGAATCAATCTTAAATGTTCAAGAGAAAAGACAAAACAAGGAACATATGCCAGAGAAATTAAAGATTGCAATGGTCCTGACTTGATACAGACAATTAAAAAAAATAGTGGGTTAAACCAGGTTTTATGGCGCCAAACCTCCCTCTTCTTTTGCAATATTCAAGTGCAAAAAAACAAAGAATATTGTGATACTAAATTAAACATAGAGTATCATGGTCATAAAAAATATTTAAAATTTAGAAACTTCAAAATGTGATTTTTAGCTCACCTCACAAAGTACTTCCTTTCCATGACATTATATGAGAAATTTTATGCTTTAGATATGTTTGTACAGTTTTTAGCTCACCTGACCCGAAGGTCATGTGAGCTATTGCCATCACTTTGCGTCCGTCGTCCGTTGTCTGTCGTCCGTCGTCCGTTAGCTTTTTTCAAACATCTTCTTCTCTGAAACTGCTTGACCAAATGCAACCAAACTTGATATGGTTGTTCCTTAGGGTATTGTGCAAAAAGTTTCCGTTGGGATTTTTGATACGTCAAAAAACATGGCCGCTGTTACTAAAAATAGAACAGGGGGGTCAAATACAGTTTTTGGCAAATAACTCAAAAACGGTGACAGATATCAAAATTCTGGCAGGGTAAAAGTGATCAACACCTCAAAATCTACCTGCCCCGAAATTTTCAAGAAGATCCAACAACCTATGTAGGAGTTATTGCCCTTTTTCTGGATTTTTTCAAAATTTTGCACTTATTTAGCCCTTTATCTTAAAAACTATTCAAGATATTTTAAAAATTCAAATTGCATATGATTAAGCACATCACGATCTACATTTCATTTAATTAGGTCATAGCTGTGGAACCATTTCTTTTAGGAGTTATGGCCCTTAAAGCGTCAAAATTTACCAATTTTCATTACTTTTTCCTTGAATTTCTAAGATTAACTTGTCTGACACCATACATCCAACTTCAACCAAACTTGGCACAGTTGTTAAATAGCATAAATGCTACAAGTGTATCGTTCAGATTTTTGATTCATCAAAAAATATGGCCGCAATGGCTAAAAATAGAACATAGGGGTAAATTGCAGATTTTTGCTAATAACTCAAAAATGGTTAAAGATATCAAAATTATGATAGGAAACAAAAGTGATCAGCATCTTAAGATCTACCTGCTCTGAAAGTTTCAAGAAGATCCAACAATTGATGTAGGAGTTATTGCTCTTTTTCTGGATTTTTTCAAAATGTTTCACTTATTTAGCCCTATATCTTGAAAACTATACAAGATATTTCAAAAATTTAAATTTCATATGATCAAGCACATCAAGATCTACATTTCATGTATTTAGTTCAAAGCTGTAGGACTAATTCTATTAGGAGTTTTTGTCCTTAAAACAACAAAATTAACCATTTTTCATTACTTTTCTCCTGAATTTCAAAGATTAACTTGTCTGACACCGTAAGACCAACTGCATCTTAACTTGGCACACTTGTTTAATAGCTTATTTGCTACAACTCTATCATTCATATTTTTACTTCGTAAAAAAAATGGCTGCCATGGCTAAAAATAGAACATAGGGGCTAAATTTCATTTTTTTTGCTAATAACTCAAAAATGGTTTCAGATATAAAAATTGTGCAAGAATCAAAAGTGATCAGCATATTTAGTACCTGTCCTGAAATTTCGGAAAAGATCTGATTGCTGATGTGGGAGTTATTGCCCTTTTTTCTAATTTTTGCTAAATTTTGCACTTATTAAGCCCAATAACTTGAAAACTAACCAAGTTATTTCAGAAATTTAAATCGCATATGGTTAAGCACAATAATATCTACAAAATATATGTATCTGTGTAGTTCAGGTGAGCGATTCAGGCTCCTGGGAGCCTCTTGTTTTTTCTCACTTTTCTACACTCTATTTTAAAGCTTTTTTTTTTATATTTGATAAAAGAAAAGTGTGCCATAATAGCATCAAAATATTTAAAATTTTCAATATTTGCCTCTTACACTCGATTCTTTTCTCTTTCAGTTCCTTGACCATTGCACTACAATGTTAAATCTACCATTTGCTGCAAGACGACTGTTTGATTCTAATGGAAATGAACATTTTAGTTTAGTCAATTTAAAACGTGACGACCTAGTATTTATCTCCTGTGGAGAATTGTGGATAGATCCTAAACTTTCCAAAGAGGAACAACAGAAAAGATTTCTACTGTCTCAACTTTCTCAGGATGTGGCTAAAATAAGACAATATTGTGCTCTACGGAATCCAGAAAGTAAGTTCATATGGTTAGCAAAAATGACTCATGGATAGGTTTTAGAGTGGCTTTTAGTTTTCTGTGATGGAGTTAAAATATTTATCTTGGATAAATTTTGTATTTTTTGTAGGTTTTGTATTCCAGCTAGTTAACAAAATATAGTTAGTGCTAAGTTTGGAGAACATTTATCATAAATTTAACGTAACTACAAAATAACTGTATAGTGATGACCAATTTCAAGATATCAAATTAGAGCGGGGAAAAGGGAGAAATGAATGCAGCAATGGTCCTGTCTTTGTACAAAGCATGTGTGATTTAATTCTGGTGAAAGGCAATCTAGAAAACATGAAAAAGTTATTAAACATTATATCTATAATAAAACATAGTAAAAATAAGCACAACCGATAGCCTGTGACCTATTAAAATTTGTTCTGTCCTATAAATTTAAGCAACTTTGGTAACACAATCTAAATAAAATATTTCAAAATCATGGATTCAGTCCTGTATATCCCAAATCCTAAATTTAATGCCTGCCTTTCTTTTTACCAGAGTATGTATTAGAGATAGAAGGAAACTTGGTACCTAACACCAGAATGATAATCAACCGTCAGTGGAGCCGTGAGGAAGAGGAAAAAGAAGAACTGATAGCCACGGATACACAGAGTGTCAGATCATCTAAACAGATGTCTAGTAAAGGGTTCCCTGAAGAGGAGGAAGATAACTTGTAAGTCATTTGTAACTGATAAACCATTAAAAATACTGTGGATTCATTTATTTTAATTTGTTGAAGAAAAAAGGTCAGTTTGTGGATTCAGAAATTTGTGGTTCTTAGATCAGCAGCATACAGATCAATGTTAAATTTACTTTTCGTTGGGTATCAAATTTCATGGGTCAAGATCATCCACCAAAACCATAAAAATTGATATCCCATGAATAAAAATGAAACCACTGTAAGGGAAGTTAACTCTATTTTAGTAATTTATATGCTTTTATTTGATATACATATGCTAAGCACTGGAATTGCAGTTCTTTTCTGTTCAAATTAAGAAACCTTTTAATTACAATAAAAACAATATTTGACTTGTTTTTGTTTGAATTTAAAGTTGCATGGAATGATAGGCACCTTTATTTGCAATTTTCTTACCATAGTATATATCATCTTACTGAGTACAAATTGGACCCTTTACCTACTAATAGCTAGCAGATATTTTACTGGCTTTTTGAAACTCATCATAATGTTAAAAATATGTTTTCATGCTTGAAATTTAAAACTAAACAGTTTAACATTGAAACAGGTTTGTCTCAGATTTAAAATTGATTAAAAAAAAAAGAACTTTCTTTTTGATTTACAGAACTGCACATGACAGAGCCCATCGCTTAGCAGAACAGAGATTGAATAACTTGAAATGGCCATGGGAAAGATTAGTAAACACTGGAAATGATCTAGATGATGAGGATCCTGAAGCTCAGAAATACACAGACAAAGAGATGTATGAGAGATATAAGTAAGTAGTGGAATTCATCTTCAATGTTGTTCTGGTACATGGAATTTACGACTATATAGTAACCATGATAGAACAGGGTTTGCTATTATGTATTAAGAAGAAACTTTATCTTATGTATGCATCCATCAAAGGTAGAGATATATCTTCTATAAATTAATTTGCTGTTTCAGAATAAATATTTTTATGCAAAGAAAATTGAAAGACCTTAAGAAGTATTTTTTTTTTGTCCAAATATATATTACAATTTTGTATGGTCAAAGGGAGATAACCAGCATACTATTTGAAAACTGAAAAAAGTGAAAATTCAAAAAAAAAAATTTCAATGTTGGAAAATAAAAAAGATCAAATGCATTTATCCATTTTACAGATTTGGGAATCAGTCTGAACAAGTGTTTTCATTTTGTAATCATAAGTAAGAATATAATGTTGAACTGTGGCTTGAAAAGTTTTATTGCAAACTTCACTAAAACATGTACATGTAACAGAAGCTCTGACAACTTGCAAACTAATTCTTGTGTAAAATAAAACTCTGATTGACAATTTTATGCTTTGTTCTTAAAATTAAAATCACATTGTAAAACCAATTAATTACAAAATTTAACTGCAAATGTGGCAATTCTTCCATTGCTATTTTTTCTTGTCAACATGCTTTTGAAAAAATGTTAACATTAAATAGCTATTTAAGACATGTAAGAAAACTGTAGTCTTTTAATCATGTGTTAATTATGCAAGTTGTCTTTGCTTAGAAAATGTAATCTACTTATCAAAATTGTTTATAGAATGATATTGATATTCAACTATTAACACAATATTAAAGATATATGTGTAACACAATTGTAGAAAAATATGGGTAACACATTTTAGATTCTGTTGATATCAAACTTTAACAATAAGTCTTTGTTAGTAACAGAGTTAAGGAAACAGATTCTAAAATCTAAGTAAACTTTGTAACCTATTTATATATATCATATCGGTGATATTTTCAAAAGTTTTCTTCGTAATTGTACAATGTATAAGTTGCTAAGTTTAACAAAGATTTGTCTCCAAAGTTTGATATCTAATCTTGTGTAATTTTGTTGTGAGAAATAATGCATGAGTTTTTTTCTTATTGTTTTTGATTGAGCATTTTAATACTCAATACTTGAAAGCTTTTCTTCAAGTACATATATATGAGATTTGATATATGATAGAATACATTTATTAATTCATTCAAAAGACATGAAAATATTCATAAATGATGAAATACCTTTCACCTGCAGGTACCATATCTATAAGACATTACATTTATATTGATATCATTTACAACAAAACTATCATCCAAACAATTTCAGACATATTAGACCTAACTAAACTTGAATATTCATCAATACCCTTGCATATATTTACATTCATCATGACTCATCTAATTTGCAAAAATTCACAAATCATATTTTTATTTTCCAGGCCAACATCAATTCCTAAGATCTCAAGGGATACATTACAGAGATTTGTCTTTGAGGATGGATACATTGCCTGTCAATCAAATCGTAGTCTGGTCCTTGGTCTAACAGAGCAAGAAGGAAGAGTAAGCCAAGTTCTATTGGTCAAAAGGAAACCAGATGATATTAACCAAAGATGGGTCATGAAAGAAAATGGGTAAGAGTATTATGTCCTTATTTTGATTTAAAAGGATGTAGGTGTGTTATATATTTGATAATACTCTCTTCTTTAACGTTGGTAATTTCTCTACATATTCAAATCATGGCTAATTGATGTGTCTTTTCTTTAACTGAATTAGGGGCTTCTACAATAAGCCTAAACATTAAATTCTTGTAAGTAACATCTTTTAAAATGGGTCTATGTTAGTAATTTACAGAAGCTTATTACTTTTCTCTGAAAGCACAACTTTTGTGTTGAGTTTTATATGGTTACGATATGCTCATACACTTAAGTTTTTTTAAATTATGTATGCATTCCAATATTTTGATAATTTGCAATTATTTCTGTGCTTAAGGAATGGTTTTCAAGATAATTAAGGGGTTTATAATTGTATCCATAAAATTATATTTTTTTTCCACAGTGAAATAAGATCTAAACATTCTAATCAGACATGTCTGACTGTATCTATGCCCAACAATGAACCATTCGCTGAAGATGAACAAGGTCGACCTCTGACCTTTGCTAGTTGCCCTGTGACCTTACAGACTCGTAAAAGCAATCGATATGGCAAGGCTCACCAGAGGTGGCACTATGATGCAGAGATGGGATTAATACATGCTTTCTATGCTGATCCTTATGACAAAGGTATAAAATAAAATATCACACATTAAATATGTTCACTATCATACATAAATTTTCAGAATCAAGTACTTTTACAATAGAAAATAATGAGATGTGGAATAAGTGTACACAACACAGTCCACAATCAAGCAGCAATTCAGAAAAACCAGAATGGACAACCGCCAGCAGCCAATATACTATATTAATTGGTTTATTTCACATTTGTTTTCTGCTATTTCAAATTATGTAAATTGTGCACTTTAAATAAAGTTACAAAATGTATTATCATAAGGAATATGAAATCAAATCTTTTGAAAGTTTTTTTTATATCACATTGCAAACAAACTTGTTTTTATTGTATATTTTACAAAATCCTTATCTTTTGTACAGAAATAACAGCAGCTAACAAAGCAGATGTGTGTACCTACTCTATAGCAGGTCACGATTCTATAGATCAACCTGTAAGTTCATTGTATATACTGTTGAATAAAGGTACCTAGGAAAGAGCTTGTTTATGCTTTTCAAAATGCACAAAATTTGTTTGTACACCACCCTACAATTTTTAAGAGTGAAATATAGAGATTTCAAAATGAACAGAAATCTTTTATTACACTCAGTTATTAGCACATTCATAAATTTTAGGGTTGTTTGGTTAGTCCTTGAATATTTTTTTCTCATACCATATTAGTGGGTTTTTGTGGTGATTTAAATTTAGCTTAATTCGTGATATTAATCAGGACAAGTAAGTTGGAACAAGTGAAATATTAATTGATCATATCAAAGTAACAATATGGATGTGAAATGGCGAAAATAAAAAAAGGCCCTTTTATACAAAAAAAATGTGAATTTTCCCACAGGCCCCAAAAAACACTGCTTATACTGTATTAAGATTCATTCTATAGTTACAAAATATTCTAATTTATCCAATTCCATTTATTTGAAAAATGAATTCAACTTCTTTGTTAAAATTGTAAAATAAGATATATTTATATCCTAAATAGTATATGTTGAAATTGTACTTTCAGGGCTATGTAGCAGAAATCCCCATGTCTGCCAGTGATAAGAGATGTAAGGAGTACCTAGTATGTACATCCTGTGCCCGAGCCATGAGAGGGAGATATAAGATACAGAAACTACAGTCTAATGTGGAGTTCTCATGTTCTATGGGTGAAGGTATGGTAAAAATAACAAATACAATGACAGATCCAGAGGGGGGGTCTGTGGGGTTGGAATCCACCTCCCTTTCTTTGGAAGATTTTGAAATTTTTCAATGCAGATTTTCAGCCTAATCAGACTTTCATTTTGAGAACTCATTAGGCAGAACCCCCCTTTCAAAAATTTCTAGATTGGCCCCTTACTTATCTTGCAAGATTTCTATTTAAGAATTTTTAAATACCCAGAGTACCTTGGCATGTGAAAAAGTCATTAACAGAAAATTCAGAAAAGACACAACTAGAAGCCTCCTTAGTAATGTATATGCAACCTAGGTTGAAAAAGTATTTCAAATGTTCCATAATTTTAACAGAGTACATTATTGATCAATACAAAACAGATGTTATTAACACACTGTTTTATTTTGGAGCCTAGGAAAATTAATCTACCAAGAGGACCCTTGAAGGGAATAACTTGTATTTACTGCATGAAATATTGATAAGAAATGAACTTGGATGCTCAGTTATTTGAAAAAAAGTACAAACATTAAAAAAAATAATACTAATATTAACAAATATAATTTTTTCACATTTTTAAAAATCTTTTACTGTTTTACAGCTAAGAAGTTAAAACTACAGCAAATTGGAAGCTTTAAAGTACTGAATGGAAAAGTTGACCTTTCAACCCACGAGGCAATTTTGTCTTTACAAGACTGGGAACACAAATTACGTAACTTACGAGAAGAAACCAACGTACGCACCATAGCAAAGGAAATCTCCGCTGCACAGACCGTTAAAACTGTCAAGATTCTTGCCTACAAAAATGGAGAGGGGAGACTCAGAGCTGGAGAGCTTATATGTGGATCTACTATAGAAGGAGTAAGTAAATACAGAACATGGAGACGTGAAATTAGTGTACAACACAATCTCCAGAAATAAGCTGAAATTTGAAAATCCATGATTAAAAATTGCATTGATTTATTTTGGTTCATGAGGAATAAATAAGACAGTGGCTGAAGTATAACACCTTTTTAAGTCTGTGCAAATTAAGAAATAAGTACTGCAAAAGCAAAGCCCATTCCAACACCTAATGTCCATTAAAATTTCATATATAGCAGCTTTATTTTTATGTTCTTTTTTGATTAAACATGGCATTTATATACAATCGAAGTGCAATCAAAGTCATTAATACCTATCTGTCTCTTTTTATGCCCCATCTACAAATGTAAGGGGGCATAAAGTGTTTGGTGTCTGATCGTTTGTCCCGTCCCAAATGTTGTGAAATGGGGGCATTATGTCTTTTGGAAATATTCTTGTTTTTCAATTTTTTCATATCTCTGTTTATTTCACTATTGTAGATATTGGACCAATGTACCTACAGACTAGGACTAAACAGTGCAGCCAGGAGAATCTTTACAGAGGATGGTACCATGATTATGGAGATCGAGGATCTTATTGACTGGGCTGTAGATAATTATAAAACATTAATGGCTGAATACCTACAGGGCAAAGATCCTAAATGTAAGTTGATGGTCTGTGAATATGAAAAAGAAAAATAGCACTTTTAAATAGATGAAAACTAGAATTATTGTGTCTAACAAAATAAGAATATGCCTGTAGAAAATCACTTATGTATGTTTGACAAACTAAAACCTGTTGAAACAACAAAAAATGCTAGTTACAATGAAAATTGGCTTTAAACTTCAATTATTTGAAATAAAAATTCATCTGAAATTGTGAAAAGCTAAGGTTTACTGGTGGAGTTATTGAATTTTTATTTAGCTTATTGTGAGGCTATTCCTCAGATAAACACCTACATGTATTTCCTGTACAGACTTGGCTTTATAATACATCATTTGCATAGAAACTCAGTCTGACAGTATAAAAACACATTTTTACTTCAAAACCCAATAACTTTCTTGTCTTCCATTGTGCTTTGATATTAAATGGTTGTTTTGTTTTTTTTTTACTTTTCTATCAAAGATTTATAAAACCTTCAAAATAACATATAAAAATACAATCAAATGACATATTTTGTTGTTATGTAGTTGAAGATTTAGAAGTAGAGCAGCCAGAAAACCAGAAAGTTGAAGAGCAGAACAAACTACGGGAACGAGGTGAAGGTGAAGGTCAGGATAGCCAGGAAGAGGTTCAACAGGATCAAGATAAAGATCATGCAGGTTTGTAATTACTTTTAACTGAGTTGAAATTAATTTCAATTAACTTGAAAAAAAAAAGTATTGGCATTTTCAAAACTCAGTTGAAATTTACCGGTAAATTGGCTATCATGAAAAAATAATATTTCATGTTTTCTTGAATAAATTGAGCTACTATTTTAAAAGCATCAATAAAATATTTTTTTAAGATATAGCAACTTTAAATTAAAGACAGCAAGAAATAATCTAAATTTATTATTTTAATCCAACTTCAAATCTGGTTCATTCTTCTTTTACTTCTTCCACAGAGTTAACAAAATTGTTTGAAACTGGAAAATTTTGGCAAAGCATTTATTTATATTTCATTATTCTGCTTTAGGGCTTTCCAGAAAAATACATACCCTTGGGATTGAAAACCATCAATAAAATAATGCCTAGGTTGAGGGGGGGGGTAAAAATTGCATATTGAAATTTATTCTGTGTGGTGTTAAAAAAAATATGTTGTGGGTCTTATTTCAAACAGGAAAATCTTTGAAGGGAGTTTATGTTTTACATTAAATCAATTGATGGTTCACCTTGATTTCAAGTGCGTTCTGCTGCCAGGAGGCATTTTTTTCTGAATTAGCCTTCGGATGTTGAAATGAGTTTATATTTTTATTCTTTCTATATAGAAGTTGACCAACAAGAGGCAAAGAAGCTAGCCAAGGAGCGCGACATGGTATTGAGCCAGATACAAGTTCCATCTGTCGATACTATACTGAGATACCCTATCGAGGTCTGGATCTCCAGTGGGAAGGAGTTTGTAGCACCTGAGATCGTTGAGTCTAAGATTGAAAACAGGAGAAAGAAACGAGCATTCAGATCTGCTGTCTCATTAGAGTTGGACATTGAAAAACATATTCTTAGACAGATGAAAGGTAAATTTAATTTTGTTTTCATTCATAACTTGATTGATTTTATGTCACACCAACTAATTTTTGTGATGGATTTATTTACGTGTATTTCCTGAGGAACAGAAATTTACGATAATAAATCGTTGCAAATAAACTTAATTTTTTAGTGATAAAATTGTTGTTATGAAGAATCACGAAAATAAATAGCCGTGAAATCACCCTCTGACATAAAAACCTGAAATAAAGTAGTCACAAATATATATTGGTTTACAGTAATCCCTCCCTAGAATGGTGATGTAAAATAACATATTACACATACTTATGGAAATAACCAAATATCGAACTGAGGTTAGAATTTTTCCAATTTAATGGCAATTACATGAAGGTGGAAATAGCATGAAGCAGTCCTTGTTGTTGGCTTAAGCTCCATGAAAAACTATAAGATCAATGACACTTTGATTCCCGCAATTAATGCTCGTCCTATGTCAGCTGGGTGGCGCACTCTTCCCTTGTAGCAATTCAGGCTCTGCTGCTCTTTTATCAGCCAGAAATTTCTTGGCAACTTAATACTGTAGACTTTTGAAACTTTGCTGGGTGTTTATCTAAGTGATATTTGTGATAACTAGAGTGTTCTAACATGTTTCTTCTGACATATGCACATCAACATCTTTAAACAAAATACTAGAGTATAAAAAACTGTATTTAGCATCTTCAAATGATTGAAACAATTTCTTTGCATTATAGTATTGAATTTATATGAATAATTTTTTGAAAAAGTAATATGAAGATTATTCCAATGTATAAAACTAAGTTATATGATCTTATTTTATAGCCAGAAGATTTGAAGAAATGGACCCAGGAGAATTAAAGCCCACAAGAAGTTCTAAACAACCTGTTGTTATAGAGGGGAACTGGCAGGAACCTACAGTGGAGGAACAGTTGAAACATGATACTGTACATAAACTTGAGGTAGGGGATAATGCATGCAATTCAATTGACATCTTTGTTTCTTTGTCTCTGCAACCATATTAATCTTTGAGGGCACATTTTAATGTCTATTATTATGTCTATCAACATTTAAATGATGCTGCTCACCATTCTCAAAGTTCTTCTAAAGGAAGCTCTGCATCATGTGGTAAATTTTCATGCCTTATCTACAAAAATAGGCGGGGGCATATAGTGTTCGGGTCCGTTCGTCTGTCAGTCCCAAATGTTGCGAGATGGAGCATTATGTCTTTTGGACATATTCTTCTTCCACTTGTTTCAATAAGTTCATAAATAAAAAAATAAAAACACTTTCAGACAGATTCTTTTCTTGCATATTATTCATTTCCTTAATTTGTTATATTAATTTGATTTTGTAGACACATTTAGCTGAAGTAAAGAAAAATCAAAAAGAACAAAAGAGAGGGATGAGTGCCACAACATTAGGAAGACTCTACAAACAGCCTGATACTGTAAGTCTAATGTGAAAAGGTCTGGCTAACTAAATGCCATATTTGTTCCCTGCTGAAACAAGGAGCAGGACAGAGAAATACTGGTGTCTGTCTGTCCATCACACTTTTTTACGGAACGGTTTTCTCAGCAACTGTTAATCATAGGCTTGCAACTGTTAATCATAGGCTTTCGATATTTGGTATGCAACTTTTGGTAGGGGTCCCATATGATGGGATGCATTTTCAGATCTGTCTCTCATCTACTTCCTGTTTAATGAGTCAACTTAGATTTTTTTTCCACTCAACAAGCAGGGGACCTAGAATATGTTTTTGTTAACCTTGTTTCATGTTAATGCAAAATATGATTTGGATGACGATTTTAAACCTGAATAGGAAATTCAATCATAGATAAATGGTGGCTCCTATCTATTATGCAATAATATTCAAAAGAAAGTATAATGATTCAAAGTTCATCTAATAGTTATCAAAGAATAGCCTTATCTTGTGTTACTAAGAATGTATAAAAGACTTTTGAGAAAAGACACATTGAAAATTTGTCAAACTTGACCCAATTGATAATTCCCAACAAACCACAAATATAACACAAAATAAATGCTGATTAAAGTTCAATTAACAAGTGTGAGTAACTAAAACATTGAAATGTATTCAGTCTTTGACAATATCAATGTTTTCTCCAATTTTAATATTTATAACCATTTCATATGTTATATAACAAGACACAAGACATAATTTATGTGATTTTATATTGTATGTTGTTACAGAAAAGAGTCATGGTATATCCTAATGGAGAGAGTCTTGAAAGAGCTGTATATATCTGGGGAGCAAACTTAGATGAGTTACTTGATAATGCCACTGCTAAGTTAGGCATGTGGCAAAAAGCAAGGTTCCTCTTTACAATGGAGGGCAAACTGGTGAGTTTGAAATAGATTGATTTGAATTGAGTTTTTTATTTACTCTCTGAAATATACCTATCTCAAAAACGTAGTACATATACAAGACTAGAGCTACCCTGACAGTAAAATCAAGACTGCACAAAATGTTGAAAATTGTAAAACCGAAATAAAGTGCGAATTCAAGATGTTATCCTTAAAAAAGGATGGTTTTTTTTGTTTTTACTTGTACATGTATATTTGAATTATAAAAATATGGATCAGCATTTATTGCTAGTTGTATTGGTTAACTTAAAGCAAAAAGATACTGTGGTTTCATTATTATTCGTGGGGTATCAATTTTCGTGGTTTCAGTGGTGGTGTTGACCCACGAAATTTGTTACCATAATAAAAGGAAATCTAACATTGATCTGTATGCTGCAGACTTCAGAACCATGAATTTAAGAATCCACGAACTTATCAATTTTTATCAAACCACAAAAATTGGTACATGTGTACCCACGAAAAACAAATGAATCCACAGTAATTCAAAGCATAAAGTTCCTTGCAATGAAAGTATTTTCTTTCTCTAACAGGTCACAAAGTTCCAAGAGATCAACAGGGACGAGTTATTATGTGTATCTGGTGGTAAACCTTTCACTAAGCCTCAAGGCTATAGAGATGTGATAGAGATTAAGGCTAACTGGACCAGGGCTAGGAAGGAGTATGGTCCTACAGCTACTGACTTTACAGTAGAGGCTCCTGAGAACCCCAAAGTTAATGTAAGCTTGATGATGTTTAAGTTGTTTAACATGTACTCTACCTAATTCTTATGAGAAAAGCTTCCTATGTGTAATGTGGTTTGCCAAATTTTTGGCCCCTGCTTTTTGTAAAATTCTGGTAACTGTATACAATTAAAAGTAGGACAAATTATTCATGGGGGTCAACTTATGTCTTTATCTGGAAAAAATGTTTATCAGTATAATGTAAAAAAAAATTTGGTCTTTTTTTCAGGTTGATCCATTTGGACCACCAGCTCTGACTATGCCCCCAGAAGAAACAGCCAAATAGAATAAGACTTTTGCAATACTTCCTGTAGTGTTCTTTGCTGAGCTGAGAACTGCCAAAAATCTAGTGCTTTGTTGGCCAGAGACCTTCAGCATTGGTAGATTCTAATCAAACTAGATAATATCTTCTGTGATAGACCTCAAGGTCATTTGTTGTGGACTCAAGGTCATTTGTTGTGGACCAAACAGATAAAAAAAACTAGTGAAGGATCAAAAGGGACAGATCAAAGGGGCTTGAAATGAAAAATCTGAATTTTTTTTATGCTTTACAAATTTTAGGAAAACCAACAAAATCGTTTTGAACCACCAAATTTTATTTTTATAAGTTTTGGATCTGCTCCCAAAAATAGTTTGTTTGGCCAGTAAATGCTATTGCTAATGAATCTCACAGCTTCTTGCAATGCACATTTTATACATGGATTTTTTAATTTTTTTAAGATTTAGATCTTCTTTGTAGTTACAAGGTATTTTAAAGATATAAAGCTTTAATCATTTTTTATCTAGAAATTTATTTCTCGTTAGTAACAGGGTTTTATTGAAGGGGAAACAAATTGTAAAAACATATTGTGAATACATGTATATTATTTATGTGAAATGATTTATGCATTTATTGTAAAATATATTAATATTTGATTTTCTTATATGTTGATGTCAAACTGTGATACAAGTAACTTTTTCCAGTTCTGTATTTTTTTTATGAACATCTAAAGGCAAAAGGGTATTGAATTGCTAAATCAATTTTTATAAGAATAATTATATATCACTTTTTTGTTTACCTTTATTTAAAAATTATGAATCTTCCATTTGTGAACAAAATATTTATAAGACTATATATCTTCTTATTGACATTTAAAATGTTGAATGAAAAATAAGATTAATGTTAAAAATCATTAAATCAAAATTCACTCAATGTTATTTGTTAACAGGTTATTATGTTTGAATATCCTTTCTTGAATTAGTTTTATATTTTAAAGTGAATTTTAAATTTAAGCACTTATTTCATATTATTTATTGTCAAGCTGTTTCTATTGTATTGATATTGTCTGTGATAGTCTTTGCTCAATTTTATACACTTTTATGTTATACACAATGTTAAATGTTGAGTGGAGAGATAATTTCATATTTTGAATTATAATTCTGAAGTTTTGTTTCATAAATCAATTTTATCCCTCTATAATTACAAATTTTGATCACATATCCACATAATATACAAACATCCCTATTTTTGACATATAAAAAAAAGGGACTTCAGAATTTAATATGGAGCAGCTTCCGTCCAATTTTTACTTATTATGTTCAGATTAATTGTTATACAGTAACATTCCGTCCTTGTTATAGTAATGTTATATTTTATTTGTTGTTTAACATTCCTGTTTGGTGTATTTCTAATCAGTGTGTGAACATTTTTGACTTGGTCTTAATCTTATTTAGTAGAAATTTTACACTTCAGTTTGCCAGTAAAAATCTATTGACATTAATGCATCATCAATAATGTTATATTAGGATTTGTTTGTATTTACAATTTTTCAATAAGAGATCATGTTTTTTTTTAAACTTAAACATTTGGTCAGTTTTGGATTAAACTGGTTTCTGTTTATTTGAAATAATTTCATAGAAAATTCTATTTCTAAAATTGGAAATGGCTTTCAACAATATTATGTAAGCCTTAAATTAGAAGTAGAAAGTACAAATTATATTTTATGGTAGTATGTTGAAAATCCTATTTATTCTGTAATATGAACTGTACAATAATTAGAATTCATTCACTCCTTCTCATTCATTATATTAGTAGACATGTTCAATCTCTGGGGAAAGGGGACATTAAGTCATTACTTTTTTATTGTTTCATTTTAAAGGAGACAACAGTCAATTTCTTACACCTCTCAGAATGTTTTTAAATCAAAATCTTTTCTATACATTGATGCTATTTAGTTCTTGGTAGTTCTTTAAAGCATTCTTTTCTTCTGTCAAAAGAAGTAAAATTGCCAGAATTATAATGTTATCATGAGCTGTAAGAATATGATTTGTCTCCTTTAAATTTGATTCCCTTAATTTTGAACAGAGACATTGCATTTTGCAAGTATTTTTAAGCTTTGTTAGAAATTTTTACTTTTTACAACTGTTACATTTTTTCTGATATTTTGTATAGGAGCGTAGCTCTGTAAAGAGAGGAATAGAATAAAAAATTGAAACAAATAAAAATCTTTTCTTTTCATACTGAACATAGAAAAAAACTTCAAAAAGAACAGAATTCCTGGGCTCCCACTCCCAGCAGAAAATATTCTAAGTCCGCTCACTAAAAGGGACACAAAACTTCCACAAAAGAAGTCATAATTATTATACTCAGATTTGAACTTGTCCAAGATATTAGTGATATTGACATTATGTGTAAACTTCACAAACATCCATTGAGAATTGTAGGCATGAGAACTCTTTCAAAAGTGTCATATGGATAATATGGACCTCATTTTGATGGTCAAAGGAACACAACTTCTACCAAAATAGTTGCACATTACCAAAAATTTGAACTTGTTCAAGGTATTGGTAATATGAACATTACATATAAATTTCACAAACAATGGAAGGTGTCGTCTGATGGATAATATAGACCTCATTTTCATGGTCAAAGGGGCACAACTTCTGCAAAAATAGTCGTATGGTACCAATATTTGAACTTGTCTAAGCTATTAGTGTTGTTAATATGTACCGGTATATATTTCACAAACAGAGTTCTTTTATAAAACAAGGTTATCGATACCACAAATTAGTCAAATCTTTTAACTAAATTTGTTCATAAATATGGGTATTTTATTGAAAAAATTAACTGTACATGTCGTTTTTTGTCTCGCCTGCGACGAATAGTCGCGGAAGGCGAGACATAGGTATTACTTTCCGGCGGCGGCGGCGGCGGCGTCGTAAACTTTTTTGTAAGACTTTTGTGGACAATGAATTGCTTGAAAAGTATAATAGCTAGGCATCTGATATTTGGTATACAGACAGTTCAGGTTATGGTCTACACAACTGTCACCATGCCGTTTGACCCTGACCCCATTTTCACGCTCCAGTGACTCTGTGAACTTAGGTCTTTTTTCAGGCCGTAAACTTTTTTGTAAGACTTTTGTGGACGAAATACAGACAGTTCAGGTTATGGTCTACGCAACTGTCCCCATGCCGTTTGACCTTGACCCCATTTTTATGCTCCAGTAACTCTGTGAACTTAGGTCTTTTTCAGGCCGAAAAACTTTTTTGTAAGACTTTTATGGAAGATGAATTGCTGGAAAGTTATAATAAATAGGCATCTGATATTTAGTATACAGACAGTTTAGGTTATGGTCCATGCAACTGTCACCATGCAGTGTGACCCTGACCCCATTTTCACACTCCAGTGACTCTGTGAACTTAGGTATTTTTCAGGCCGAAAAACTTTTTTGTAAGACTTTTATGGAAGATGAATTGCTGGAAAGTTATAATAGCTAGGCATCTGATATTGGGTAAACAGACAGTTGCGGTTATGGACAACGCAACTGTCACCATGCCATGTGACCATGACCCCATTTTTACGCTCCAGTGACTCTGTGAACTTAGGTCTTTTTTCAGACAGAAAACTTTTTGTAATACTTGTGTGGACAATGGATTGCTTGAATAGTATAATAACTAGGCATCTGTTATTAGGTATACTGACACTTTTTGTGTTTATATCAAGAAATGAAAGCTTAGGTAGTTGATTTTAGCGATGGTGCCGGCAGGCGAGACATACTTTTAGTGGCCACACTTGTTATTAATTGTAAAAGGAATATCACATCCCAAATTCTATGGAAATGTAGTTTACAAGGCATGTAAATTAAAAAATAAAGAAGGAATGTGTCCATGGGACACGGATGCCCCCGCTAGGCCCACAGGAAGTAGATGTCTTGACAGGTCTCAAAATCGCTAAGGACGTATAGTTTGTCATACTTAACAATTCTATCAAGTTTCAAATCATTCTCATGTATGGTTCCTGAGAAAAGCTTGACAGAAATTTTCAGTCATGTTCACATATTTTCACATTCGCCTAAGTCCCAAACAGGAAGTAGATGTTGGACAGGTCTGAAAATCGCTTAGGACATACAGTTTGTCATATTGAACCATCCTACCAAGTTTCAAATCATTGTCATTTATGGTTCCTGAGAAAAGCTTGACGGAAATTTTCAAAGTTATGTTCACATATTTTCACATTCGCCTAAGTCCCAAACAGGAAGTAGATGTCGTACAGGTCTGAAAATCGCTTAGGACGTACAGTTTGTCATACTGAACCATCCTACCAAGTTTCAAATCATTGCCATGTATGGTTCCTGAGAAAAGCTTGACGGAAATTTCGTACGGACGGACGGACGGACATGAGTAAAACTTAATGCCCCCCGACATGTCGTCCCGGGGGCATAAAAATCCTCTTGACATGGTAATTTGGCTTAAAAACTTATTTAAGGAAGGATACTACAAGTTGGAATTTAAATTTGGTGTTTTTTCCATTAGTGGCACCATAGACCTGTATATTTATATACAGGTCTATGGTGGCACAATTTCGGTGCAAAATTTATATGGCATGCATTTTGTGTCCGGACACACGGACACAAAATTAATTTTTGGTCGATTCTGTGTTTTGAACATATCGTATGACCGTGTAAGAAGGATATAATAATCATATTACAATTCAGATTATTTATTGGGCTGAACAGTTACAAAAGTTGATGAAAATAATCTAATATCAACAAAATATCGACTTCTGTCGATGCCCCATTTCACGCATGCGCAATGCATTGACGTGTGCCAATCGGCATGGTTAAAAAATGCTCATCAAATTAAAATCAACTAATGCTGGATTAGATAACATAAAATGTAAAAAAGCAGGAAGGGACATAGCAATCTAGAAATATACAGATACGCTTTCAATAGACAATTTAACATTCATTTGGAACTGAAAAAATTAAAAATTATCTCAGTTTGGAACTGCTAATTAAGACTTGTCAAGTTCCGTCACAAATTTGTGTCGAATTTAATTAATTATTTCCAATAATATACATTTATAAGAATAAGGTATTTTGTTTTCATATTTACTACACAGACGAACTTCATGAACTGTAAATAAACCGATATATATATATATCGACCTTAAGAGCTGTACTGGAGATTTTCTTTTATCGCTGTTCAAAGATTTTTTAAAATTAGAAATCTATGACACCCTTTTACATCGTTTTAATTGCATTCCAATTTAATTTTAGGAAGAAGTATGATAAGTGCGGGGAATCACTCGCTGGTGGGTAACTCGAATAATTCAGTGCCCTCTATCGGTCTTATCGTCCTTACTATCGATATAGACTGGGTGGTAGGCCGGAGGTTCCAACAAACAGGGTTTTTTTCATATTTTTTGTCTAAGAAGTCTATGGGGGATGTAATTTTTGATTGTTTTTCATGGGGTCTGTAAAATTCAGCCTCTGAAAGGAATATAATTTAAGCAATGATAATCTTAAACATAGTGAGCCGGTTCCAATGGAAAAGATATTAATAATATCCGGAACATACTACAGCAGTCGACGGCATGCATGTCCATTTATACCTGACATGAAATTGACAGGCGGGGAATTTATACATACGTATCAAATTTTATTAATCATTTGACCTCAAATTGCTTGGGAATTTGAAATGAATTTGAACAGCTGAACTAGGTTTTGGTTGTAACAGTAATAGCACAGTAATTGTACACTTTATGAAAAAAATCTTTTAGAGAGTGTACAAATTGAGGCCGCACGGATTATTACTGGGCTTAGAGTGAACTCATCCAGGACTAAGTTATACGAAGAACTGGGTTGGGAACCACTCTATAAAAGACGTGAAAAACACAAACTTATATTATTATATAAAATTATACATGGTATTGCACCGCAGTATCTTGGAGAATTGATTTATCCTCTCTCAGAGACTATTCTACTTACGCCATGTGGTTTCTGAGAATAATTTCCGTCTACCACTTTGCAATACCGTCTCGTATAGTAATAGCTTTGTTCCAAGTACACTAAGACTCTGGAATAGTCTACCAGAATCCACTAAACTTAGTTCCTCCGTTGGAATATTCCGAAGGAGACTTGATACAAATCTTGACCCTCCTCCTGGCTATTTTAACGAGGGAAACAGAAGGGAAAATATCATTCTCTGTCAAATACGTAATGATGCCAGCAATATGAACAGTCATTTACTGGGTCATTACCTTACAGATAATCCCGTCTGTCCGAACTGTGGACATGACATAGAAGATGCTGATCATTTCTTCTTGTATTGTCCTGATTACACAGTAATAAGACGATATTTGAGAGAAACTTTTGTTTCTTATGGAATTGACTTTAATATCAATAATATATTTTTTGGTAGTAGGACATGTTCCTATATTCAAAACATGGAACTTGTCCAAGCTGTCCGAAGCTTCATAAAAGAAAGTAAACGATTTGATTGAGTGTCGAAATCCGAAAACATTTAAGTGCAAAAAACTAAAACCAATATGATACTAGTAACCATTTTAGCATTTATGCCTCTTTTTTGCCAATTGAGTGTATACATAAAAGAAAGTGCTTCAATTATTTGTTATCTAATCTGTGATATGTTTTGTTCGTTATTGATCCCAAATATGCATATGTGCTTGCTGTACCCATCTCAATTAAGCAAGTCAAAGAATTTTATAATTATAATAATGATAATTGATAGTAGCATGTAGTGTTTACAGTTTGCTTCATCTTTTTCTTGCTTAAAATTACTTGTGCTATCATTTTGGAACTTGTATAGTCATTTCAACTATATATTTTAAATCTTTGACTTGCTCTAATATATATACTGATATATTTATAATTTGTATGACTATATATATTTGTGTTCATTTAATGTTACCACCTACGGAGAGGAAATATATAGGCTTAGTCCTGCTTTCCAATCCTTTTCATGTTATTTTCATGAATAAAATATGTTCGAATCAAATCAACAGTAATAGCACCACATGCACAGCAACAATACTGTCCAAGGAGGAAATAATTGACAATCAAAAATCTGTCATTTTCTCCTCCGGCCTTTCGGTTTGTGCCAATAATGATGACATTCCACTCCTGTATTGGATTCCCAAATTACATAAAAATCCATACAAGCAGCGCTTCATTGTGGGGTCATCCAAATGTACCATTTAACTTCTTTCAGTTCTGTTTACTTCAATACTGACGGCAATTAAATCTGGCCCCAAGAAATATTTGAGTGCTGTTATTCTAGAAATGGTGTCAATCAAATGTGGACCGTAAACAATGGTAAAGAATTCGAAAAAACTGAAGGAAATTCTTGACCCTAAATCAGTTTCATCTTAATTGTAACAGCATCAAAACTTTTGATTTTTCCACACTTTATACATCTATTTCATATGAACAACTCAAATTATGATAATCACACCTGATTAAACGCTGTTTTTCCCCCAAAAGAATGGAAAACGCAGGTACATTATAGCATATACAGGTCTATGATTATAGACAATATATTTTAGTGGAGCGGATAAACTTGATTTTTCACCAAAATATTTCACATCGCGATAAAAGCATGAATTAAATTTTGTACAAACATGCTTCATTATATTATCGTTCAGAATTCATAGTTGGCCATCTTGATTTCGGCCATTTTTAAGATGGCCGCTGCGAAATTAGAATGGCGCCATTTCTTAATAATCTTTTTGCATAACTACTTTTTCTTTTTACATTTCTTGTTTGTTTTAGACATTTGACACCTATATGAGGACACAGAGATAAAAAAGGTTAGGTTTATTAATTTATTTGTTAGTGCGCATGCGCAATAAGCTGTTTAAGGTATAAAAATCTCTATTTTTCAAGCAGTGAGTTGCCTTTAATACTTTAATACTAAAATATGAGCAATCGATTTCGGACAGTCCGACACTAAAGATGCTATTACATCCTATTCAAGGTTTCCTTGTCATTATGCTACCATCATGCAGAGACAATATAATCATGTGCAATGCTAATTTAAGACCAAATAAAGGTTGATGTTCTTTTTACATTAGGTTTATATGGTAATGACCGACTACTTTGATCCCAGTCCACAAAAAAAAAATATTAGAACTCGCAATACAATAACAGCTTTTAATTCTAAACTCTTAAATTATTGGGGTATTCTGTATGATGGATTTACACCAATTTCAAAGGTTGCGTTTTGTTGACGAAGTTCAAAATACATGCCAAGCCAAATTTGTTCAGTTTGATGGACGTGTTTTTCGGCAAACAATAGGGATTCGAATGGACAACAGCGACATATTTAATTGTTTTTTCTTGATATCATATATAAATACAGCGACATTACAATAAGAAATATACGTTTTAAAGAGAAATTCATAGACGACAATTTATAATTAACAAGAATACGTCCGAAAGACATTAATGCCCCATCTCGCAACACTTATATTGGACGGATGAACGGACGGACGAACGAACCCGAACACTATATATTGACATTTTTGGGCATATAATTATAGTAATTTATTTTGCCCATTGGACTTTTCCAACTTTTTGATCAAAACTAGATGGGCATAGAAAGAGGTTAACGTTGCGGGTCTAAATCTTTAAAATGTGCAAATGGGAAGCATTATAAGCCACTTGTGTCTTTTGAGCTAAATTATGCCTCTTACATGCATATGAATTTTATGTGATGCAAGTTTGAACTTTAATATCAAAGTACTTTTTAAAACTGTATATTTACATTTATACGAATTCGGCTCGAAACAAGAAAATGCTCGGGACACCCTCGCGTTTTCCTGTTTCTAAGACTCATCCGTATAAAAATTTTATTTCGCGTCAATGCTCGTACTAGTATTGTATATGTAGTATAATGACTATATCTACTGTGTGTTTATTTTACTGTAGCTTAATTACATTCATGTTTTGCCTGTTTACTAGAAGTTGACTCACTTTTGTCTGGGATTTTTACGTTAAGTTTATTGTCTATTGGACATTAATCTAAATTCTTTTCTTTTTCACTTATTCTTTCTTTGTTTTATTTGCTTAAATACATACAGGTAAATGTCGTTATTTTGACTATATGCTAATTGTCGCTGTTACTATATATTGGTCACGATTATAAAAAAAAGCTAAAATGTCGCTGGTCTGAAAATGGCCGGGTCATTTGTCATTACCCCACTTCCCGATCATGTACGTTATACCTTACTCACTGTTTGTCCGTTCGTCCGTCCATACGAACTTTTTTGTCACACGGAGTGTAACCCCGAAACTGCTAACTGATTTTGAAGACACTTTAACTGTGACAAAGGAAGGACACAGTGACTTTTCACACATAGTATCTTGCATGTAAAAAAATAGCCGGACTTGGACATGTTTGGGTACCTCTCAGCGAGTATACTCACATTTATGTTGAAGATCGATATCAATGATATGCACATGACTAACTTAGCCAGATCCACTCCTAAATTATGTATTGGATGATCCATCAGCCTCTGCGGGGACAGATAGTATACTAATGAATTGTGACACGTGTTTACAGTCCTTCCAATTTTGTAAATAGATGAAGTCCAAGGAGTCGGGTCATTTCGTCCGTCCGTCCGTCGCGCTGTAGGGGTGCTGTCTTGTGTAATCTGAATCTGAAAATGGAATTGTTCATAACTTTGGTGTCCGTCGGTCCATTTGATTAGAAGCACCTGGACTACCTAAATGGTTTTAGAGGATTTAAATGTTTAAGTGCTACTTTTATACTTGGGTTTTTACTTAGAATGAATGCAGATACTAAAACGATAACTTAATTGGCAAATACACATTTTTTTTGTATAGAATTAGGTATACAGGCAAACCAAATAAACTTTGTTTTGGCTCAATAAATTTTTAGGTCAATCTTAGGCTTTTGAGATATTACCAGTCAAAATTTGGATACATTGTACAGTGAAAAGTATGGGAAAATATCCCACCATAATGTTTTTCCTAAATAACCAGCCAAAATATATCTAGGCGCCAACTATATTTTTAATTGTAAAAACTGCAATGGGTTTATTTTTATGGTAAAATGAATGCATCTTTACCCCAAAATCTAAAAGTGGAAATTATCAATGAGCCACTCCCTGCCTGAAGCTTATGTGGAAAAGTACTTAAATAGTCCACGGACGGTCGACAGACGCCAAGTAATGGCAAATTAAATCATAAATAGGGCCCAAAGGCATGCAGTATCGAGGATTTGAAAAAAGCTAAAGTTTTCCTTTGTCGTCTGTTTGTCAAAACTGTTGCGACGTTGTAGAATACAGTTAATTCCGGATATTATAATCCCAAATACGATTAAAGGATGTAACTTTAAAATTATAAAAAAAAATGCAATATTTTTCATTATACATGTTTACATACAAGCACGACAGAAATTAACATATACAGGTTTAAAATATAAATTAAATTTAATTAAAAAATTGACATAATTAATTAAGTTAGTTACATGTAGCATAGCTCTAGTTTCATAGGTTCGTATATCAATTTCCATCGCAAAGATTTGGTCATTGAATCTGTGTATGATTATAACTTGGGTATGTATCAAGTTTTTTGGCTATGACTTAATTGCATAGATTCGGTTTCCAATTTAAATCCCCGTCACAAGATGCTAAAGCAACCCCCTCGGGTCCACAATGTACATGTAATACACTTCTCGGTGGCTGATTACGTAATCACATAAAAATCGTGAAATAATCAAATTGCATCTAAAAAAGTTACCCTGTATATTCTAATAATTTCATGGATTTACCAATACATATTTTTATTTCTGCACATATTTCCATTGACCTGTAATGTATATTAGATAGAATGGCAACTTGTTAATTCTTCAGTTTAAGTGTGTATGAGAAAAATGTCACAAAGTTTGGATTATTTTTCACACATGCAGAGCCACTACTTTTTGTCGTTTGTGAAATCATAGACCTGTATATTAATATATTTATATACAGGTCTATGGTGAAATTAATCAAAATAAATTGTATTAAACAAACAACAAAGATTAAGGAGTTTCATTCAATTTGGTATAAAAAGACATAGGTCCCTGTATTTTGATTTAACAGGTCTATGATAAAGATAATTTTTGTGAAAAATTAGTTAAACCTCATAACATCTACAATGATCAAGCATGGACGTAAAAAGATTCATGCAAAGATCTGTTGTGTTTTTAAAGATATTACTTTTCAAATGTTCATTGTATACGAAATTTTATTTATAAACTCGCCTGAAATATTGTGAGATTTTACAAATCCATTCTAATATGACGGTCTAGAGGTCTAAGATAATTAAAATTTTCTGGAATCACGATTTTGTGGAATTCTCATGTATGATGAAGCATTTCTTTTATTTCATTTTTTTACTATGATTTTCCGTTATAAATCGTGTTATAAAAAATAATTATCTAAAAACTCTTTTGATCTTATCAACCAACCATTAATGAACAATAATAATTCACATTTAAATAGATAAATTATCTAGGCTGGTACCCCGCTGTTATCTGAAGATATCTGAACAGTAGGGAGCCGGTTGCCAGCTTATAAATTATCGTAACGGCAAAAACATAGGGATTTATTTATTTTTTTGGCGTTTGTTATAAAGCTCGGAAGTATATTAAGCTAACATCTTCAATCATTCATTAAAAGTTAGAAAATGTGAAAAATAAATACTAGTTTTATTTAATTGTCTCAAGTACTGTCAAACTAATCCTGTATTTATTATTGTTTATTGTTTGTTTATTGTAGATGCTATTTGAATTTTCATTCACGACTTGACAGGGCTCAGCGGGATTGGCGGCATATAAAAAAAAGATTAAGCTATCTTTACAAAACTTTTGCAATATTTTAATTAAATTTAACTAATTTGTATAATTTATAATGAGCTAGAACAAAAGCATCATGTCTTTAGCATTTTTAGTGCATATTTGTTTTCTTTTAGAATATCAAGGTGTCAAGACATCCCCGACTAATTCACCATGAATATAGAATTTATATTTATTACCTAGCAACACAGAGAATTCGATTTTACCATACTGGAAGATAATAAATCATTTATTGAACAAATTCATACAAGGTTCTGTGAATCAAAAAGACAGCGGCCTACACTATTTCTGAGTCTACCCATTAGTTTTTTTTTATTAAAACACAAAGTCTTATATTTTGTTGGATGATGATTTCATACATACAGATAGATACTTCTAAAAATATCAAAATGAAAGAGAATTTACTTTAATGAAATTCTCCAAGATTTGTATGTTCAACGTTATATTGATAATCTAAATAATTAAACAGAAGACTCCAAACTGTATCCATATAGCCACCTAAAGACAGATTTAACAAGAAAATGTGCCAAACAGACACCGTGCCCCGCCTTTATTTTTATCAAAAATTAACCTATACCTGAGAGTAAATCCGATTTTATAGGACAAAATAACTGGAAATGGACTTTAACAATTTTTCTGTAAGTGGTAATCCATGTGGAAAATATAGGTCATAGCCAGCATCCGAAGCATCCTCTTTGCTTAGCATATCACCATGTGTACATACCATAACAATATGGTTGTTGTGGCACTTATCAAAAGCGGGAATGAACTTTATTCATTCTTTTGTTAGTGGTCATCCATGCGGAAAATATAGGTCACAGCGAGCATCCGGAGTATCCTTTGTGGTAAGCATAACTAGGTGTATCAACCATACCAATACGGTTGCTACATGGCACCTGTCAGGAAGTGAAAATTTTGGGGTTCCGTACGGACAGACGAACGAACCCGAACACTTTATGCCCCTATACATTCGTAGGCGGGACATAAAAATAGAAAACTATTTGAAAAAAAACACATTTCTTTAAACGAAAACATAGAACACAATTCGGAATTCGCATGCAATCACGGGCGATTAATGAAAATTCCTAGACATTGAAAAATACATCTATTGGTAAAGGTTGCAGCGTTTTTCACTTTTTTCCTTAATTGTTCATATAATGACAAAATCTCAATTTTCGAAAACACACAAAAGAACAATTATTATAAATAATAACCAATTTCTACTTGATAATAACCCACTCCTAGGAACACGCAAATCGATTAAGGTATTTTTACTTAACTCCGTAAAAGATTTCTCTTATAATCAACTGCAATAACTTTATACATATCAAAGCAAATCGAATGAATTAACTTTTCTTAAAAATCATTAAGACTGCGCTCGTTCGAAATATAAATTGTACGTTCGTCAAATTATTGAATTGTCAAAATCATGAATCTTAAACATTTCCCTATTGACACCAATTGCAAATAAATTGTTAATGCGGAGATCCACTATGGCTTTCCATACGACTTAAAACTAGGGTTATGAAAAATTCTTAACATGCTAAAAAATCTTTAGACTCTATTCGCCTACATAAAGTGTTAGTAAAAATTACCTGACTCGATACGAGTGTTCCTTGGAATGATAACCTATTTCCTCTGAATAAAATGAAATTTCTAAAAATGAGTTAAGAACTGTGTGACTAAATGCATGAAGTCATAAGAATTGAGAAACTGTTCAATGTCAACTAATGCTTAATTTCACTACTTTTTCCTACTAGCTATTAAATCATCTGTTTAAATTTCAAAATTGTCAACAGCCCTTACCCTCTTAAGTCATAATTTGGATTCCCAGTTCAGCATAATTTGGTTTATTGTTCCATTCTCTTCATATATTCTACTCGGATGTGGGAAATAGATGGGTCAGAGAGGCCACTGGCCCAGATGAAGACCTCGAGACCAGGTAAATATATTCATAAAATGACTGGCTTTTTGAAATATTTTGGGTAGAGCGCTTCTGTTGAGTTTAAAATAGACGAAACGCGTAAAATACGTAGCAAAACTTTGTTGTAATATTAATTTTAATATAATGATGTGTTACTGTCATTATCAGATTCATAAATAAGTTCAACCTCAAAATTATAACATGAAATTCTATAGTTTTGTCCGCTGTATCCCCTCAAATGAGTTGCTTCCGGAAAAAAATACGGGCTTGTGCATGTCCGCTGTGTCTCTTTGTAGCCGTAGATTTAAATGAAATAACGTTGTGTCCGCTGTGTTCCCTCAAATACTATAGTAGGTTGCTTCCAGAAAATTATCGGGCCTGTGTCTGCTGTGTCCCCTGAAACGAGTCAATCTAGAAAATTTTTCGGGCCTGTGTCCGCTGTGTCCCCTTGTAGCCGTAGATGTATAATGAATTAACGTTGTGTCCGCTGTGTCCCCTGAAACGGGTCGCTCCCAGAAAAAATTTCGGGCCTGTGTCCGCTGTGTCCTCTTGTAGCCGTAGATGTATAATGAATTAACGTTGTGTCCGCTGTGTCCCCTGAAACGGGTCGCTTCCAGAAAAATTTTCGGGCCTGTGTCCGCTGTGTCCCCTTGTAGCCGTAGATTTATAATGAATTAACGTTGTGTCCGCTGTGTCCCCTGAAACGGGTCGCTTCTAGAAAATTTTTCGGGCTTGTGTCCGCTGTGTCCCCTTGTAGCCGTAGATGTATAATGAATTAACGTTGTGTCCGTTGTGTCCCCTGAAACGGTTCGCTTCCAGAAAATTTTTCGGGCTTGTGTCCGCTGTTTCCCCTTGTAGCCGTAGATGTATAATGAATTAACGTTGTGTCCGCTGTGTCCCCTGAAACGAATCAATCTAGAATTTTTTCGGGCCTGTGTCCGCTGTGTCCCCTTGTAGCCGTAGATGTATAATGAATTAACGTTGTGTCCGCTGTGTCCCCTGAAACGAGTTATTAAAATACGTAAAAAAGCTTGTAGGACTGGACTGTAGGACTGTGACGTCCTACAGTCCAGTCCTACAAGCTTTTATACGTATTTAAATAACTCCTGAAACGAGTCAATCTAGAACATTTTTCGGGCCTGTGTCCGCTGTGTCCCCTTGTAGCCGTAGATGTATAATGAATTAACGTTGTGTCCGCTGTGTCCCCTGAAATGGGTCGCTTCCAGAAAATTTTTCGGGCCTGTGTCCGCTGTGTCCCCTTGTAGCCGTAGATGTATAATGAATTAACGTTGTGTCCGCTGTGTCCCCTGAAACGGGTCGCTTCCAGAAAATTTTTCGGGCTTGTGTCCGCTGTTTCCCCTTGTAGCCGTAGATGTATAATGAAATAACGTTGTGTCTGCTGTGTCCCCTGAAATGGGTCGCTTTCAGAAAATTTTCGGGCCTGTGTCCGCTGTGTCCCCTTGTAGCCGTAGATGTATAATGAATTAACGTTGTGTCCGCTGTGTCCCCTGAAACGAGTCAATCTAGAAAATTTTTCGGGTCTGTGTCCGCTGTGTCCCCTTGTAGCCGTAGATGTATAATGAATTAACGTTGTGTCTGCTGTGTCCACTGAAACGGGTCGCTTCCAGAAAATTTTCGGGCCTGTGTCCGCTGTGTCCCCTTGTAGCCGTAGATGTATAATGAATTAACGTTGTGTCCGCTGTGTCCCCTGAAACGAGTCAATCTAGAACATTTTTCGGGCCTGTGTCCGCTGTGTCCCCTTGTAGCCGTAGATATATAATGAATTAACGTTGTGTCCGCTGTGTCCCCTGAAATGGGTCGCTTCCAGAAAATTTTTCGGGCCTGTGTCCGCTGTATCCCCTTGTAGCCGTAGATTTATAATGAATTAACGTTGTGTCCGCTGTGTCCCCTGAAACGGGTCGCTTCCAGAAAATTTTTCGGGCTTGTGTCCGCTGTTTCCCCTTGTAGCCGTAGATGTATAATGAAATAACGTTGTGTCTGCTGTGTCCCCTGAAATGGGTCGCTTCCAGAAAATTTTCGGGCCTGTGTCCGCTGTGTCCCCTTGTAGCCGTAGATGTATAATGAATTAACGTTGTGTCCGCTGTGTCCCCTGAAACGAGTCAATCTAGAAAATTTTTCGGGCCTGTGTCCGCTGTGTCCCCTTGTAGCCGTAGATGTATAATGAATTAACGTTGTGTCCGCTGTGTCCACTGAAACGGGTCGCTTCCAGAAAATTTTTCGGGCCTGTGTCCGCTGTGTCCCCTTGTAGCCGTAGATGTATAATGAATTAACGTTTTATCCGCTGTGTCCCCTAAAACGAATCATTCAAGAAAATTTTTCGGGCCTGTGTCCGCTGTGTCCTCTTTTAGCCGTAGATGTATAATGAATTAACGTTGTGTCCGCTCTGTCCCCTGAAATGGGTCGCTTCCAGAAAATTTTTCGGGCCTGTGTCCGCTGTGTCCCCTTGTAGCCGTAGATGTATAATGAATTAACGTTGTGTCCGCTGTGTCCCCTGAAACGGGTCGCTTCCAGAAAATTTTTCGGGCTTGTGTCCGCTGTTTCCCCTTGTAGCCGTAGATGTATAATGAAATAACGTTGTGTCTGCTGTGTCCCCTGAAATGGGTCGCTTCCAGAAAATTTTCGGGCCTGTGTCCGCTGTGTCCCCTTGTAGCCATAGATGTATAATGAATTAACGTTGTGTCCGCTGTGTCCCCTGAAACGAGTCATTCAAGAAAATTTTTCGGGCCTGTGTCCGCTGTGTCCTCTTTTAGCCGTAGATGTATAATGAATTAACGTTGTGTCCGCTCTGTCCCCTGAAATGGGTCGCTTCCAGAAAATTTTCGGGCCTGTGTCCGCTGTGTCCCCTTGTAGCCGTAGATGTATAATGAATTAACGTTGTGTCCGCTGTGTCCCCTGAAACGGGTCGCTTCCAGAAAATTTTTCGGGCTTGTGTCCGCTGTTTCCCCTTGTAGCCGTAGATGTATAATGAATTAACGTTGTGTCCGCTGTGTCCCCTGAAATGGGTCGCTTCCAGAAAATTTTTCGGGCCTGTGTCCGCTGTGTTCCCTTGTAGCCGTAGATGTATAATGAATTAACGTTGTGTCCACTGTGTCCCCTGAAACGAGTCAATCTAGAAAATTTTTCGGGCCTGTGTCCGCTGTGTCCCCTTGTAGCCGTAGATGTATAATGAATTAACGTTGTGTCCGCTGTGTCCCCTGAAACGGGTCGCTTCCAGAAAATTTTTCGGGCTTGTGTCCGCTGTGTCCCCTTGTAGCCGTAGATGTATAATGAAATAACTTTGTGTCTGCTGTGTCCCCTGAAACGGGTCGCATCCAGAAAATTTTTCGAGCCTGTGTCCGCTGTGTCCCCTTGTAGCCGTAGATTTATAATGAATTAACGTTGTGTCCGCTGTGTCCCCTGAAACGGGTCGCTTCCAGAAAATTTTTCGGGCTTGTGTCCGCTGTTTCCCCTTGTAGCCGTAGATGTATAATGAAATAACGTTGTGTCTGCTGTGTCCCCTGAAATGGGTCGTTTCCAGAAAATTTTCGGGCCTGTGTCCGCTGTGTCCCCTTGTAGCCGTAGATGTATAATGAATTAACGTTGTGTCCGCTGTGTCCCCTGAAACGAGTCAATCTAGAAATTTTTTCGGGCCTGTGTCCGCTGTGTCCCCTTGTAGCCGTAGATGTATAATGAATTAACGTTGTGTTCGCTGTGTCCCCTGAAACGAGTCAATCTAGAACATTTTTCGGGCCTGTGTCCGCTGTGTCCCCTTGTAGCCGTAGATGTATAATGAATTAACGTTGTGTCCGCTGTGTCCCCTGAAATGGGTCGCTTCCAGAAAATTTTTCGGGCCTGTGTCCGCTGTGTCCCCTTGTAGCCGTAGATTTATAATGAATTAACGTTGTGTCCGCTGTGTCCCCTGAAACGGGTCGCTTCCAGAAAATTTTTCGGGCTTGTGTCCGCTGTTTCCCCTTGTAGCCGTAGATGTATAATGAAATAACGTTGTGTCTGCTGTGTCCCCTGAAATGGGTCGCTTCCAGAAAATTTTCGGGCCTGTGTCCGCTGTGTCCCCTTGTAGCCGTAGATGTATAATGAATTAACGTTGTGTCCGCTGTGTCCCCTGAAACGAGTCAATCTAGAAAATTTTTCGGGCCTGTGTCCGCTGTGTCCCCTTGTAGCCGTAGATGTATAATGAATTAACGTTGTGTCCGCTGTGTCCACTGAAACGGGTCGCTTCCAGAAAATTTTTCGGGCTTGTGTCCGCTGTGTTCCCTTGTAGCCGTAGATGTATAATGAATTAACGTTGTATCCGCTGTGTCCCCTAAAACGAGTCATTCAAGAAAATTTTTCGGGCCTGTGTCCGCTGTGTCCTCTTTTAGCCGTAGATGTATAATGAATTAACGTTGTGTCCGCTCTGTCCCCTGAAATGGGTCGCTTCCAGAAAATTTTCGGGCCTGTGTCCGCTGTGTCCCCTTGTAGCCGTAGATGTATAATGAATTAACGTTGTGTCCGCTGTGTCCCCTGAAACGGGTCGCTTCCAGAAAATTTTTCGGGCTTGTGTCCGCTGTTTCCCCTTGTAGCCGTAGATGTATAATGAAATAACGTTGTGTCTGCTGTGTCCCCTGAAATGGGTCGCTTCCAGAAAATTTTTCGGGCCTGTGTCCGCTGTGTCCCCTTGTAGCCGTAGATTTATAATGAATTAACGTTGTGTCCGCTGTGTCCCCTGAAACGGGTCGCTTCCAGAAAATTTTTCGGGCTTGTGTCCGCTGTTTCCCTTGTAGCCGTAGATGTATAATGAATTAACGTTGTATCCGCTGTGTCCCCTAAAACGAGTCATTCAAGAAAATTTTTCGGGCCTGTGTCCGCTGTGTCCTCTTTTAGCCGTAGATGTATAATGAATTAACGTTGTGTCCGCTCTGTCCCCTGAAATGGGTCGCTTCCAGAAAATTTTCGGGCCTGTGTCCGCTGTGTCCCCTTGTAGCCGTAGATGTATAATGAATTAACGTTGTGTCCGCTGTGTCCCCTGAAACGGGTCGCTTCCAGAAAATTTTTCGGGCTTGTGTCCGCTGTTTCCCCTTGTAGCCGTAGATGTATAATGAATTAACGTTGTGTCCGCTGTGTCCCCTGAAATGGGTCGCTTCCAGAAAATTTTTCGGGCCTGTGTCCGCTGTGTTCCCTTGTAGCCGTAGATGTATAATGAATTAACGTTGTGTCCACTGTGTCCCCTGAAACGAGTCAATCTAGAAAATTTTTCGGGCCTGTGTCCGCTGTGTCCCCTTGTAGCCGTAGATGTATAATGAATTAACGTTGTGTCCGCTGTGTCCCCTGAAACGGGTCGCTTCCAGAAAATTTTTCGGGCTTGTGTCCGCTGTGTCCCCTTGTAGCCGTAGATGTATAATGAAATAACTTTGTGTCTGCTGTGTCCCCTGAAACGGGTCGCATCCAGAAAATTTTTCGAGCCTGTGTCCGCTGTGTCCCCTTGTAGCCGTAGATTTATAATGAATTAACGTTGTGTCCGCTGTGTCCCCTGAAACGGGTCGCTTCCAGAAAATTTTTCGGGCTTGTGTCCGCTGTTTCCCCTTGTAGCCGTAGATGTATAATGAAATAACGTTGTGTCTGCTGTGTCCCCTGAAATGGGTCGTTTCCAGAAAATTTTCGGGCCTGTGTCCGCTGTGTCCCCTTGTAGCCGTAGATGTATAATGAATTAACGTTGTGTCCGCTGTGTCCCCTGAAACGAGTCAATCTAGAAATTTTTTCGGGCCTGTGTCCGCTGTGTCCCCTTGTAGCCGTAGATGTATAATGAATTAACGTTGTGTTCGCTGTGTCCCCTGAAACGAGTCAATCTAGAACATTTTTCGGGCCTGTGTCCGCTGTGTCCCCTTGTAGCCGTAGATGTATAATGAATTAACGTTGTGTCCGCTGTGTCCCCTGAAATGGGTCGCTTCCAGAAAATTTTTCGGGCCTGTGTCCGCTGTGTCCCCTTGTAGCCGTAGATTTATAATGAATTAACGTTGTGTCCGCTGTGTCCCCTGAAACGGGTCGCTTCCAGAAAATTTTTCGGGCTTGTGTCCGCTGTTTCCCCTTGTAGCCGTAGATGTATAATGAAATAACGTTGTGTCTGCTGTGTCCCCTGAAATGGGTCGCTTCCAGAAAATTTTCGGGCCTGTGTCCGCTGTGTCCCCTTGTAGCCGTAGATGTATAATGAATTAACGTTGTGTCCGCTGTGTCCCCTGAAACGAGTCAATCTAGAAAATTTTTCGGGCCTGTGTCCGCTGTGTCCCCTTGTAGCCGTAGATGTATAATGAATTAACGTTGTGTCCGCTGTGTCCACTGAAACGGGTCGCTTCCAGAAAATTTTTCGGGCTTGTGTCCGCTGTGTTCCCTTGTAGCCGTAGATGTATAATGAATTAACGTTGTATCCGCTGTGTCCCCTAAAACGAGTCATTCAAGAAAATTTTTCGGGCCTGTGTCCGCTGTGTCCTCTTTTAGCCGTAGATGTATAATGAATTAACGTTGTGTCCGCTCTGTCCCCTGAAATGGGTCGCTTCCAGAAAATTTTCGGGCCTGTGTCCGCTGTGTCCCCTTGTAGCCGTAGATGTATAATGAATTAACGTTGTGTCCGCTGTGTCCCCTGAAACGGGTCGCTTCCAGAAAATTTTTCGGGCTTGTGTCCGCTGTTTCCCCTTGTAGCCGTAGATGTATAATGAAATAACGTTGTGTCTGCTGTGTCCCCTGAAATGGGTCGCTTCCAGAAAATTTTTCGGGCCTGTGTCCGCTGTGTCCCCTTGTAGCCGTAGATTTATAATGAATTAACGTTGTGTCCGCTGTGTCCCCTGAAACGGGTCGCTTCCAGAAAATTTTTCGGGCTTGTGTCCGCTGTTTCCCTTGTAGCCGTAGATGTATAATGAATTAACGTTGTATCCGCTGTGTCCCCTAAAACGAGTCATTCAAGAAAATTTTTCGGGCCTGTGTCCGCTGTGTCCTCTTTTAGCCGTAGATGTATAATGAATTAACGTTGTGTCCGCTCTGTCCCCTGAAATGGGTCGCTTCCAGAAAATTTTCGGGCCTGTGTCCGCTGTGTCCCCTTGTAGCCGTAGATGTATAATGAATTAACGTTGTGTCCGCTGTGTCCCCTGAAACGAGTCAATCTAGAACATTTTTCGGGCCTGTGTCCGCTGTGTCCCCTTGTAGCCGTAGATGTATAATGAATTAACGTTGTGTCCGCTGTGTCCCCTGAAATGGGTCGCTTCCAGAAAATTTTTCGGGCCTGTGTCCGCTGTGTCCCCTTGTAGCCGTAGATTTATAATGAATTAACGTTGTGTCCGCTGTGTCCCCTGAAACGGGTCGCTTCCAGAAAATTTTTCGGGCTTGTGTCCGCTGTTTCCCCTTGTAGCCGTAGATGTATAATGAAATAACGTTGTGTCTGCTGTGTCCCCTGAAATGGGTCGCTTCCAGAAAATTTTCGGGCCTGTGTCCGCTGTGTCCCCTTGTAGCCGTAGATGTATAATGAATTAACGTTGTGTCCGCTGTGTCCCCTGAAACTAGTCAATCTAGAAAATTTTTCGGGCCTGTGTCCGCTGTGTCCCCTTGTAGCCGTAGATGTATAATGAATTAACGTTGTGTCCGCTGTGTCCACTGAAACGGGTCGCTTCCTGAAAATTTTTCGGGCTTGTGTCCGCTGTGTTCCCTTGTAGCCGTAGATGTATAATGAATTAACGTTGTATCCGCTGTGTCCCCTAAAACGAGTCATTCAAGAAAATTTTTCGGGCCTGTGTCCGCTGTGTCCTCTTTTAGCCGTAGATGTATAATGAATTAACGTTGTGTCCGCTCTGTCCCCTGAAATGGGTCGCTTCCAGAAAATTTTCGGGCCTGTGTCCGCTGTGTCCCCTTGTAGCCGTAGATGTATAATGAATTAACGTTGTGTCCGCTGTGTCCCCTGAAACGGGTCGCTTCCAGAAAATTTTTCGGGCTTGTGTCCGCTGTTTCCCCTTGTAGCCGTAGATGTATAATGAATTAACGTTGTGTCCGCTGTGTCCCCTGAAATGGGTCGCTTCCAGAAAATTTTTCGGGCCTGTGTCCGCTGTGTTCCCTTGTAGCCGTAGATGTATAATGAATTAACGTTGTGTCCACTGTGTCCCCTGAAACGAGTCAATCTAGAAAATTTTTCGGGCCTGTGTCCGCTGTGTCCCCTTGTAGCCGTAGATGTATAATGAATTAACGTTGTGTCCGCTGTGTCCCCTGAAACGGGTCGCTTCCAGAAAATTTTTCGGGCTTGTGTCCGCTGTGTCCCCTTGTAGCCGTAGATGTATAATGAAATAACTTTGTGTCTGCTGTGTCCCCTGAAACGGGTCGCATCCAGAAAATTTTTCGAGCCTGTGTCCGCTGTGTCCCCTTGTAGCCGTAGATTTATAATGAATTAACGTTGTGTCCGCTGTGTCCCCTGAAACGGGTCGCTTCCAGAAAATTTTTCGGGCTTGTGTCCGCTGTTTCCCCTTGTAGCCGTAGATGTATAATGAAATAACGTTGTGTCTGCTGTGTCCCCTGAAATGGGTCGTTTCCAGAAAATTTTCGGGCCTGTGTCCGCTGTGTCCCCTTGTAGCCGTAGATGTATAATGAATTAACGTTGTGTCCGCTGTGTCCCCTGAAACGAGTCAATCTAGAAATTTTTTCGGGCCTGTGTCCGCTGTGTCCCCTTGTAGCCGTAGATGTATAATGAATTAACGTTGTGTTCGCTGTGTCCCCTGAAACGAGTCAATCTAGAACATTTTTCGGGCCTGTGTCCGCTGTGTCCCCTTGTAGCCGTAGATGTATAATGAATTAACGTTGTGTCCGCTGTGTCCCCTGAAATGGGTCGCTTCCAGAAAATTTTTCGGGCCTGTGTCCGCTGTGTCCCCTTGTAGCCGTAGATTTATAATGAATTAACGTTGTGTCCGCTGTGTCCCCTGAAACGGGTCGCTTCCAGAAAATTTTTCGGGCTTGTGTCCGCTGTTTCCCCTTGTAGCCGTAGATGTATAATGAAATAACGTTGTGTCTGCTGTGTCCCCTGAAATGGGTCGCTTCCAGAAAATTTTCGGGCCTGTGTCCGCTGTGTCCCCTTGTAGCCGTAGATGTATAATGAATTAACGTTGTGTCCGCTGTGTCCCCTGAAACGAGTCAATCTAGAAAATTTTTCGGGCCTGTGTCCGCTGTGTCCCCTTGTAGCCGTAGATGTATAATGAATTAACGTTGTGTCCGCTGTGTCCACTGAAACGGGTCGCTTCCAGAAAATTTTTCGGGCTTGTGTCCGCTGTGTTCCCTTGTAGCCGTAGATGTATAATGAATTAACGTTGTATCCGCTGTGTCCCCTAAAACGAGTCATTCAAGAAAATTTTTCGGGCCTGTGTCCGCTGTGTCCTCTTTTAGCCGTAGATGTATAATGAATTAACGTTGTGTCCGCTCTGTCCCCTGAAATGGGTCGCTTCCAGAAAATTTTCGGGCCTGTGTCCGCTGTGTCCCCTTGTAGCCGTAGATGTATAATGAATTAACGTTGTGTCCGCTGTGTCCCCTGAAACGGGTCGCTTCCAGAAAATTTTTCGGGCTTGTGTCCGCTGTTTCCCCTTGTAGCCGTAGATGTATAATGAAATAACGTTGTGTCTGCTGTGTCCCCTGAAATGGGTCGCTTCCAGAAAATTTTTCGGGCCTGTGTCCGCTGTGTCCCCTTGTAGCCGTAGATTTATAATGAATTAACGTTGTGTCCGCTGTGTCCCCTGAAACGGGTCGCTTCCAGAAAATTTTTCGGGCTTGTGTCCGCTGTTTCCCTTGTAGCCGTAGATGTATAATGAATTAACGTTGTATCCGCTGTGTCCCCTAAAACGAGTCATTCAAGAAAATTTTTCGGGCCTGTGTCCGCTGTGTCCTCTTTTAGCCGTAGATGTATAATGAATTAACGTTGTGTCCGCTCTGTCCCCTGAAATGGGTCGCTTCCAGAAAATTTTCGGGCCTGTGTCCGCTGTGTCCCCTTGTAGCCGTAGATGTATAATGAATTAACGTTGTGTCCGCTGTGTCCCCTGAAACGGGTCGCTTCCAGAAAATTTTTCGGGCTTGTGTCCGCTGTTTCCCCTTGTAGCCGTAGATGTATAATGAAATAACGTTGTGTCTGCTGTGTCCCCTGAAATGGGTCGCTTCCAGAAAATTTTTCGGGCCTGTGTCCGCTGTGTCCCCTTGTAGCCGTAGATTTATAATGAATTAACGTTGTGTCCGCTGTGTCCCCTGAAACGGGTCGCTTCCAGAAAATTTTTCGGGCTTGTGTCCGCTGTTTCCCCTTGTAGCCGTAGATGTATAATGAATTAACGTTGTGTCCGCTGTGTCCCCTGAAATGGGTCGCTTCCAGAAAATTTTTCGGGCCTGTGTCCGCTGTGTTCCCTTGTAGCCGTAGATGTATAATGAATTAACGTTGTGTCCACTGTGTCCCCTGAAACGAGTCAATCTAGAAAATTTTTCGGGCCTGTGTCCGCTGTGTCCCCTTGTAGCCGTAGATGTATAATGAATTAACGTTGTGTCCGCTGTGTCCCCTGAAACGGGTCGCTTCCAGAAAATTTTTCGGGCTTGTGTCCGCTGTGTCCCCTTGTAGCCGTAGATGTATAATGAAATAACTTTGTGTCTGCTGTGTCCCCTGAAACGGGTCGCATCCAGAAAATTTTTCGAGCCTGTGTCCGCTGTGTCCCCTTGTAGCCGTAGATTTATAATGAATTAACGTTGTGTCCGCTGTGTCCCCTGAAACGGGTCGCTTCCAGAAAATTTTTCGGGCTTGTGTCCGCTGTTTCCCCTTGTAGCCGTAGATGTATAATGAAATAACGTTGTGTCTGCTGTGTCCCCTGAAATGGGTCGTTTCCAGAAAATTTTCGGGCCTGTGTCCGCTGTGTCCCCTTGTAGCCGTAGATGTATAATGAATTAACGTTGTGTCCGCTGTGTCCCCTGAAACGAGTCAATCTAGAAATTTTTTCGGGCCTGTGTCCGCTGTGTCCCCTTGTAGCCGTAGATGTATAATGAATTAACGTTGTGTTCGCTGTGTCCCCTGAAACGAGTCAATCTAGAACATTTTTCGGGCCTGTGTCCGCTGTGTCCCCTTGTAGCCGTAGATGTATAATGAATTAACGTTGTGTCCGCTGTGTCCCCTGAAATGGGTCGCTTCCAGAAAATTTTTCGGGCCTGTGTCCGCTGTGTCCCCTTGTAGCCGTAGATTTATAATGAATTAACGTTGTGTCCGCTGTGTCCCCTGAAACGGGTCGCTTCCAGAAAATTTTTCGGGCTTGTGTCCGCTGTTTCCCCTTGTAGCCGTAGATGTATAATGAAATAACGTTGTGTCTGCTGTGTCCCCTGAAATGGGTCGCTTCCAGAAAATTTTCGGGCCTGTGTCCGCTGTGTCCCCTTGTAGCCGTAGATGTATAATGAATTAACGTTGTGTCCGCTGTGTCCCCTGAAACGAGTCAATCTAGAAAATTTTTCGGGCCTGTGTCCGCTGTGTCCCCTTGTAGCCGTAGATGTATAATGAATTAACGTTGTGTCCGCTGTGTCCACTGAAACGGGTCGCTTCCAGAAAATTTTTCGGGCTTGTGTCCGCTGTGTTCCCTTGTAGCCGTAGATGTATAATGAATTAACGTTGTATCCGCTGTGTCCCCTAAAACGAGTCATTCAAGAAAATTTTTCGGGCCTGTGTCCGCTGTGTCCTCTTTTAGCCGTAGATGTATAATGAATTAACGTTGTGTCCGCTCTGTCCCCTGAAATGGGTCGCTTCCAGAAAATTTTCGGGCCTGTGTCCGCTGTGTCCCCTTGTAGCCGTAGATGTATAATGAATTAACGTTGTGTCCGCTGTGTCTCCTGAAACGGGTCGCTTCCAGAAAATTTTTCGGGCTTGTGTCCGCTGTTTCCCCTTGTAGCCGTAGATGTATAATGAAATAACGTTGTGTCTGCTGTGTCCCCTGAAATGGGTCGCTTCCAGAAAATTTTTCGGGCCTGTGTCCGCTGTGTCCCCTTGTAGCCGTAGATTTATAATGAATTAACGTTGTGTCCGCTGTGTCCCCTGAAACGGGTCGCTTCCAGAAAATTTTTCGGGCTTGTGTCCGCTGTTTCCCTTGTAGCCGTAGATGTATAATGAATTAACGTTGTATCCGCTGTGTCCCCTAAAACGAGTCATTCAAGACAATTTTTCGGGCCTGTGTCCGCTGTGTCCTCTTTTAGCCGTAGATGTATAATGAATTAACGTTGTGTCCGCTCTGTCCCCTGAAATGGGTCGCTTCCAGAAAATTTTCGGGCCTGTGTCCGCTGTGTCCCCTTGTAGCCGTAGATGTATAATGAATTAACGTTGTGTCCGCTGTGTCCCCTGAAACGGGTCGCTTCCAGAAAATTTTTCGGGCTTGTGTCCGCTGTTTCCCCTTGTAGCCGTAGATGTATAATGAAATAACGTTGTGTCTGCTGTGTCCCCTGAAATGGGTCGCTTCCAGAAAATTTTTCGGGCCTGTGTCCGCTGTGTCCCCTTGTAGCCGTAGATTTATAATGAATTAACGTTGTGTCCGCTGTGTCCCCTGAAACGGGTCGCTTCCAGAAAATTTTTCGGGCTTGTGTCCGCTGTTTCCCCTTGTAGCCGTAGATGTATAATGAATTAACGTTGTGTCCGCTGTGTCCCCTGAAATGGGTCGCTTCCAGAAAATTTTTCGGGCCTGTGTCCGCTGTGTTCCCTTGTAGCCGTAGATGTATAATGAATTAACGTTGTGTCCACTGTGTCCCCTGAAACGAGTCAATCTAGAAAATTTTTCGGGCCTGTGTCCGCTGTGTCCCCTTGTAGCCGTAGATGTATAATGAATTAACGTTGTGTCCGCTGTGTCCCCTGAAACGGGTCGCTTCCAGAAAATTTTTCGGGCTTGTGTCCGCTGTGTCCCCTTGTAGCCGTAGATGTATAATGAAATAACTTTGTGTCTGCTGTGTCCCCTGAAACGGGTCGCATCCAGAAAATTTTTCGAGCCTGTGTCCGCTGTGTCCCCTTGTAGCCGTAGATTTATAATGAATTAACGTTGTGTCCGCTGTGTCCCCTGAAACGGGTCGCTTCCAGAAAATTTTTCGGGCTTGTGTCCGCTGTTTCCCCTTGTAGCCGTAGATGTATAATGAAATAACGTTGTGTCTGCTGTGTCCCCTGAAATGGGTCGTTTCCAGAAAATTTTCGGGCCTGTGTCCGCTGTGTCCCCTTGTAGCCGTAGATGTATAATGAATTAACGTTGTGTCCGCTGTGTCCCCTGAAACGAGTCAATCTAGAAATTTTTTCGGGCCTGTGTCCGCTGTGTCCCCTTGTAGCCGTAGATGTATAATGAATTAACGTTGTGTTCGCTGTGTCCCCTGAAACGAGTCAATCTAGAACATTTTTCGGGCCTGTGTCCGCTGTGTCCCCTTGTAGCCGTAGATGTATAATGAATTAACGTTGTGTCCGCTGTGTCCCCTGAAATGGGTCGCTTCCAGAAAATTTTTCGGGCCTGTGTCCGCTGTGTCCCCTTGTAGCCGTAGATTTATAATGAATTAACGTTGTGTCCGCTGTGTCCCCTGAAACGGGTCGCTTCCAGAAAATTTTTCGGGCTTGTGTCCGCTGTTTCCCCTTGTAGCCGTAGATGTATAATGAAATAACGTTGTGTCTGCTGTGTCCCCTGAAATGGGTCGCTTCCAGAAAATTTTCGGGCCTGTGTCCGCTGTGTCCCCTTGTAGCCGTAGATGTATAATGAATTAACGTTGTGTCCGCTGTGTCCCCTGAAACGAGTCAATCTAGAAAATTTTTCGGGCCTGTGTCCGCTGTGTCCCCTTGTAGCCGTAGATGTATAATGAATTAACGTTGTGTCCGCTGTGTCCACTGAAACGGGTCGCTTCCAGAAAATTTTTCGGGCTTGTGTCCGCTGTGTTCCCTTGTAGCCGTAGATGTATAATGAATTAACGTTGTATCCGCTGTGTCCCCTAAAACGAGTCATTCAAGAAAATTTTTCGGGCCTGTGTCCGCTGTGTCCTCTTTTAGCCGTAGATGTATAATGAATTAACGTTGTGTCCGCTCTGTCCCCTGAAATGGGTCGCTTCCAGAAAATTTTCGGGCCTGTGTCCGCTGTGTCCCCTTGTAGCCGTAGATGTATAATGAATTAACGTTGTGTCCGCTGTGTCCCCTGAAACGGGTCGCTTCCAGAAAATTTTTCGGGCTTGTGTCCGCTGTTTCCCCTTGTAGCCGTAGATGTATAATGAAATAACGTTGTGTCTGCTGTGTCCCCTGAAATGGGTCGCTTCCAGAAAATTTTTCGGGCCTGTGTCCGCTGTGTCCCCTTGTAGCCGTAGATTTATAATGAATTAACGTTGTGTCCGCTGTGTCCCCTGAAACGGGTCGCTTCCAGAAAATTTTTCGGGCTTGTGTCCGCTGTTTCCCTTGTAGCCGTAGATGTATAATGAATTAACGTTGTATCCGCTGTGTCCCCTAAAACGAGTCATTCAAGAAAATTTTTCGGGCCTGTGTCCGCTGTGTCCTCTTTTAGCCGTAGATGTATAATGAATTAACGTTGTGTCCGCTCTGTCCCCTGAAATGGGTCGCTTCCAGAAAATTTTCGGGCCTGTGTCCGCTGTGTCCCCTTGTAGCCGTAGATGTATAATGAATTAACGTTGTGTCCGCTGTGTCCCCTGAAACGGGTCGCTTCCAGAAAATTTTTCGGGCTTGTGTCCGCTGTTTCCCCTTGTAGCCGTAGATGTATAATGAAATAACGTTGTGTCTGCTGTGTCCCCTGAAATGGGTCGCTTCCAGAAAATTTTTCGGGCCTGTGTCCGCTGTGTCCCCTTGTAGCCGTAGATTTATAATGAATTAACGTTGTGTCCGCTGTGTCCCCTGAAACGGGTCGCTTCCAGAAAATTTTTCGGGCTTGTGTCCGCTGTTTCCCTTGTAGCCGTAGAGGTAGTACTCCATAATTAATTTATTTAGCTCATTTTTGCATGTGCTCGACGTTGACTATTTTGTCTCGCGTTCTTGTAATCGCTTAAACTGCTATTTGCACTTTAAACTAGGTGGTGTTCCAAACTCCGGGCATGTTTAGTTGTGTTTAGTGCCGTATTTGGTTTCTTTGTTGTACTCGTTGCCCCTAGCAACTCTTAACATTTGTCAAAAATTTGGGGACAAAAATACGCAAAAATCGGGGTTTTGTCCTTTTTTTGAACGTTGCCAGTAGTCGACCTTTCGGTTCAGGTGAAACGTAACATGTATGAAATGAAAGCCCGAAAACAGTCCTTTCTTTTAAGACCAAATAAACCTATCCGACTTCGGCTCTTTTTTCCGCTAAAATTGTTCAAACTTAAAAATCTAAAAATAGCACATTTAAATTTAAGCCCATCCGCTGGTCACCATGCACAGCCGGAAGCGACGCTTTATGGTCATTGGTATTGATTTTTTAGAAATTATTCTTTAAAACAATAACCGTGGATCGTAATTTTTATATAACGGGCCCAGATTTTTTATTTGTCTTGTTTTAAGACCAAAACGAATCAATATTTTCATTTAACAAAAAAGTTCACAGGGGCCACATACGAAAACAATACTGTGAAAAAATCCTAATTGTGGAGTACTACCATAATGCTTTTGCATTTTTTGAAAATTTAACATGAGTTGCATTTTTCTCTTCTTGAGTATGTAACCACTTGAGGAATACCGGATATTATGATTTTTTTTTATGTTTTACCATAGTAACGCACGCTCAAAGACAGAAGCCCTTTTCTGATCAAGCTCTTTTTTGGACATTTTCCTGCAATAACGTTAGATTCTTTCCCCGTTTGTTTTGAATCAAATTTTGTATTTTCGTAACAAAATTCGTATTCTGTTGTGCTTAAGTCATTTTCTAGCCAATTTCAAACATATTTGTGAAAATTTGGAAGATTTCCGTGAAAAAATCTATAATAATGGCGTCCATGGAAACACATCATCAAAATTTGCTTAACATTTGCATAGCAAGCTATAATGCCTTGCGTTTCTATTCAAGCCGACTAAAAATTACAATTTTATGATTTACATACGGGGAAATATACTATATTGTGTAATTTTTATTTCTTTCGGGGAAATTATTAACTTTGTTAGCGTTACATACAGTATAACCAGCTGTACAGAATATAACGTTATTGACGATATTTTCAAAAATAAGCATGTTTGGTTGCTATGGGCATTTATGCTTAATAACTGATATTTTTCCCAAAATGTTTGAAGCAAGTAATTCTCAAATATATTAGCTTTATTTTCAACAATTAAACCAAGGACTAAAATCAAGATATACTCTTGAAATTTTAGTGAGATTAATGCCATATGGTAGTACTCCATAATTAATTTATTTAGCTCATTTTTGCATGTGCTCGACGTTGACTATTTTGTCTCGCGTTCTTGTAATCGCTTAAACTGCTATTTGCACTTTAAACTAGGTGGTGTTCCAAACTCCGGGCATGTTTAGTTGTGTTTAGTGCCGTATTTGGTTTCTTTGTTGTACTCGTTGCCCCTAGCAACTCTTAACATTTGTCAAAAATTTGGGGACAAAAATACGCAAAAATCGGGGTTTTGTCCTTTTTTTGAACGTTGCCAGTAGTCGACCTTTCGGTTCAGGTGAAACGTAACATGTATGAAATGAAAGCCCGAAAACAGTCCTTTCTTTTAAGACCAAATAAACCTATCCGACTTCGGCTCTTTTTTCCGCTAAAATTGTTCAAACTTAAAAATCTAAAAATAGCACATTTAAATTTAAGCCCATCCGCTGGTCACCATGCACAGCCGGAAGCGACGCTTTATGGTCATTGGTATTGATTTTTTAGAAATTATTCTTTAAAACAATAACCGTGGATCGTAATTTTTATATAACGGGCCCAGATTTTTTATTTGTCTTGTTTTAAGACCAAAACGAATCAATATTTTCATTTAACAAAAAAGTTCACAGGGGCCACATACGAAAACAATACTGTGAAAAAATCCTAATTGTGGAGTACTACCATAATGCTTTTGCATTTTTTGAAAATTTAACATGAGTTGCATTTTTCTCTTCTTGAGTATGTAACCACTTGAGGAATACCGGATATTATGATTTTTTTTTATGTTTTACCATAGTAACGCACGCTCAAAGACAGAAGCCCTTTTCTGATCAAGCTCTTTTTTGGACATTTTCCTGCAATAACGTTAGATTCTTTCCCCGTTTGTTTTGAATCAAATTTTGTATTTTCGTAACAAAATTCGTATTCTGTTGTGCTTAAGTCATTTTCTAGCCAATTTCAAACATATTTGTGAAAATTTGGAAGATTTCCGTGAAAAAATCTATAATAATGGCGTCCATGGAAACACATCATCAAAATTTGCTTAACATTTGCATAGCAAGCTATAATGCCTTGCGTTTCTATTCAAGCCGACTAAAAATTACAATTTTATGATTTACATACGGGGAAATATACTATATTGTGTAATTTTTATTTCTTTCGGGGAAATTATTAACTTTGTTAGCGTTACATACAGTATAACCAGCTGTACAGAATATAACGTTATTGACGATATTTTCAAAAATAAGCATGTTTGGTTGCTATGGGCATTTATGCTTAATAACTGATATTTTTCCCAAAATGTTTGAAGCAAGTAATTCTCAAATATATTAGCTTTATTTTCAACAATTAAACCAAGGACTAAAATCAAGATATACTCTTGAAATTTTAGTGAGATTAATGCCATATGGTAGTACTCCATAATTAATTTATTTAGCTCATTTTTGCATGTGCTCGACGTTGACTATTTTGTCTCGCGTTCTTGTAATCGCTTAAACTGCTATTTGCACTTTAAACTAGGTGGTGTTCCAAACTCCGGGCATGTTTAGTTGTGTTTAGTGCCGTATTTGGTTTCTTTGTTGTACTCGTTGCCCCTAGCAACTCTTAACATTTGTCAAAAATTTGGGGACAAAAATACGCAAAAATCGGGGTTTTGTCCTTTTTTTGAACGTTGCCAGTAGTCGACCTTTCGGTTCAGGTGAAACGTAACATGTATGAAATGAAAGCCCGAAAACAGTCCTTTCTTTTAAGACCAAATAAACCTATCCGACTTCGGCTCTTTTTTCCGCTAAAATTGTTCAAACTTAAAAATCTAAAAATAGCACATTTAAATTTAAGCCCATCCGCTGGTCACCATGCACAGCCGGAAGCGACGCTTTATGGTCATTGGTATTGATTTTTTAGAAATTATTCTTTAAAACAATAACCGTGGATCGTAATTTTTATATAACGGGCCCAGATTTTTTATTTGTCTTGTTTTAAGACCAAAACGAATCAATATTTTCATTTAACAAAAAAGTTCACAGGGGCCACATACGAAAACAATACTGTGAAAAAATCCTAATTGTGGAGTACTACCATAATGCTTTTGCATTTTTTGAAAATTTAACATGAGTTGCATTTTTCTCTTCTTGAGTATGTAACCACTTGAGGAATACCGGATATTATGATTTTTTTTTATGTTTTACCATAGTAACGCACGCTCAAAGACAGAAGCCCTTTTCTGATCAAGCTCTTTTTTGGACATTTTCCTGCAATAACGTTAGATTCTTTCCCCGTTTGTTTTGAATCAAATTTTGTATTTTCGTAACAAAATTCGTATTCTGTTGTGCTTAAGTCATTTTCTAGCCAATTTCAAACATATTTGTGAAAATTTGGAAGATTTCCGTGAAAAAATCTATAATAATGGCGTCCATGGAAACACATCATCAAAATTTGCTTAACATTTGCATAGCAAGCTATAATGCCTTGCGTTTCTATTCAAGCCGACTAAAAATTACAATTTTATGATTTACATACGGGGAAATATACTATATTGTGTAATTTTTATTTCTTTCGGGGAAATTATTAACTTTGTTAGCGTTACATACAGTATAACCAGCTGTACAGAATATAACGTTATTGACGATATTTTCAAAAATAAGCATGTTTGGTTGCTATGGGCATTTATGCTTAATAACTGATATTTTTCCCAAAATGTTTGAAGCAAGTAATTCTCAAATATATTAGCTTTATTTTCAACAATTAAACCAAGGACTAAAATCAAGATATACTCTTGAAATTTTAGTGAGATTAATGCCATATGGTAGTACTCCATAATTAATTTATTTAGCTCATTTTTGCATGTGCTCGACGTTGACTATTTTGTCTCGCGTTCTTGTAATCGCTTAAACTGCTATTTGCACTTTAAACTAGGTGGTGTTCCAAACTCCGGGCATGTTTAGTTGTGTTTAGTGCCGTATTTGGTTTCTTTGTTGTACTCGTTGCCCCTAGCAACTCTTAACATTTGTCAAAAATTTGGGGACAAAAATACGCAAAAATCGGGGTTTTGTCCTTTTTTTGAACGTTGCCAGTAGTCGACCTTTCGGTTCAGGTGAAACGTAACATGTATGAAATGAAAGCCCGAAAACAGTCCTTTCTTTTAAGACCAAATAAACCTATCCGACTTCGGCTCTTTTTTCCGCTAAAATTGTTCAAACTTAAAAATCTAAAAATAGCACATTTAAATTTAAGCCCATCCGCTGGTCACCATGCACAGCCGGAAGCGACGCTTTATGGTCATTGGTATTGATTTTTTAGAAATTATTCTTTAAAACAATAACCGTGGATCGTAATTTTTATATAACGGGCCCAGATTTTTTATTTGTCTTGTTTTAAGACCAAAACGAATCAATATTTTCATTTAACAAAAAAGTTCACAGGGGCCACATACGAAAACAATACTGTGAAAAAATCCTAATTGTGGAGTACTACCATAATGCTTTTGCATTTTTTGAAAATTTAACATGAGTTGCATTTTTCTCTTCTTGAGTATGTAACCACTTGAGGAATACCGGATATTATGATTTTTTTTTATGTTTTACCATAGTAACGCACGCTCAAAGACAGAAGCCCTTTTCTGATCAAGCTCTTTTTTGGACATTTTCCTGCAATAACGTTAGATTCTTTCCCCGTTTGTTTTGAATCAAATTTTGTATTTTCGTAACAAAATTCGTATTCTGTTGTGCTTAAGTCATTTTCTAGCCAATTTCAAACATATTTGTGAAAATTTGGAAGATTTCCGTGAAAAAATCTATAATAATGGCGTCCATGGAAACACATCATCAAAATTTGCTTAACATTTGCATAGCAAGCTATAATGCCTTGCGTTTCTATTCAAGCCGACTAAAAATTACAATTTTATGATTTACATACGGGGAAATATACTATATTGTGTAATTTTTATTTCTTTCGGGGAAATTATTAACTTTGTTAGCGTTACATACAGTATAACCAGCTGTACAGAATATAACGTTATTGACGATATTTTCAAAAATAAGCATGTTTGGTTGCTATGGGCATTTATGCTTAATAACTGATATTTTTCCCAAAATGTTTGAAGCAAGTAATTCTCAAATATATTAGCTTTATTTTCAACAATTAAACCAAGGACTAAAATCAAGATATACTCTTGAAATTTTAGTGAGATTAATGCCATATGGTAGTACTCCATAATTAATTTATTTAGCTCATTTTTGCATGTGCTCGACGTTGACTATTTTGTCTCGCGTTCTTGTAATCGCTTAAACTGCTATTTGCACTTTAAACTAGGTGGTGTTCCAAACTCCGGGCATGTTTAGTTGTGTTTAGTGCCGTATTTGGTTTCTTTGTTGTACTCGTTGCCCCTAGCAACTCTTAACATTTGTCAAAAATTTGGGGACAAAAATACGCAAAAATCGGGGTTTTGTCCTTTTTTTGAACGTTGCCAGTAGTCGACCTTTCGGTTCAGGTGAAACGTAACATGTATGAAATGAAAGCCCGAAAACAGTCCTTTCTTTTAAGACCAAATAAACCTATCCGACTTCGGCTCTTTTTTCCGCTAAAATTGTTCAAACTTAAAAATCTAAAAATAGCACATTTAAATTTAAGCCCATCCGCTGGTCACCATGCACAGCCGGAAGCGACGCTTTATGGTCATTGGTATTGATTTTTTAGAAATTATTCTTTAAAACAATAACCGTGGATCGTAATTTTTATATAACGGGCCCAGATTTTTTATTTGTCTTGTTTTAAGACCAAAACGAATCAATATTTTCATTTAACAAAAAAGTTCACAGGGGCCACATACGAAAACAATACTGTGAAAAAATCCTAATTGTGGAGTACTACCATAATGCTTTTGCATTTTTTGAAAATTTAACATGAGTTGCATTTTTCTCTTCTTGAGTATGTAACCACTTGAGGAATACCGGATATTATGATTTTTTTTTATGTTTTACCATAGTAACGCACGCTCAAAGACAGAAGCCCTTTTCTGATCAAGCTCTTTTTTGGACATTTTCCTGCAATAACGTTAGATTCTTTCCCCGTTTGTTTTGAATCAAATTTTGTATTTTCGTAACAAAATTCGTATTCTGTTGTGCTTAAGTCATTTTCTAGCCAATTTCAAACATATTTGTGAAAATTTGGAAGATTTCCGTGAAAAAATCTATAATAATGGCGTCCATGGAAACACATCATCAAAATTTGCTTAACATTTGCATAGCAAGCTATAATGCCTTGCGTTTCTATTCAAGCCGACTAAAAATTACAATTTTATGATTTACATACGGGGAAATATACTATATTGTGTAATTTTTATTTCTTTCGGGGAAATTATTAACTTTGTTAGCGTTACATACAGTATAACCAGCTGTACAGAATATAACGTTATTGACGATATTTTCAAAAATAAGCATGTTTGGTTGCTATGGGCATTTATGCTTAATAACTGATATTTTTCCCAAAATGTTTGAAGCAAGTAATTCTCAAATATATTAGCTTTATTTTCAACAATTAAACCAAGGACTAAAATCAAGATATACTCTTGAAATTTTAGTGAGATTAATGCCATATGGTAGTACTCCATAATTAATTTATTTAGCTCATTTTTGCATGTGCTCGACGTTGACTATTTTGTCTCGCGTTCTTGTAATCGCTTAAACTGCTATTTGCACTTTAAACTAGGTGGTGTTCCAAACTCCGGGCATGTTTAGTTGTGTTTAGTGCCGTATTTGGTTTCTTTGTTGTACTCGTTGCCCCTAGCAACTCTTAACATTTGTCAAAAATTTGGGGACAAAAATACGCAAAAATCGGGGTTTTGTCCTTTTTTTGAACGTTGCCAGTAGTCGACCTTTCGGTTCAGGTGAAACGTAACATGTATGAAATGAAAGCCCGAAAACAGTCCTTTCTTTTAAGACCAAATAAACCTATCCGACTTCGGCTCTTTTTTCCGCTAAAATTGTTCAAACTTAAAAATCTAAAAATAGCACATTTAAATTTAAGCCCATCCGCTGGTCACCATGCACAGCCGGAAGCGACGCTTTATGGTCATTGGTATTGATTTTTTAGAAATTATTCTTTAAAACAATAACCGTGGATCGTAATTTTTATATAACGGGCCCAGATTTTTTATTTGTCTTGTTTTAAGACCAAAACGAATCAATATTTTCATTTAACAAAAAAGTTCACAGGGGCCACATACGAAAACAATACTGTGAAAAAATCCTAATTGTGGAGTACTACCATAATGCTTTTGCATTTTTTGAAAATTTAACATGAGTTGCATTTTTCTCTTCTTGAGTATGTAACCACTTGAGGAATACCGGATATTATGATTTTTTTTTATGTTTTACCATAGTAACGCACGCTCAAAGACAGAAGCCCTTTTCTGATCAAGCTCTTTTTTGGACATTTTCCTGCAATAACGTTAGATTCTTTCCCCGTTTGTTTTGAATCAAATTTTGTATTTTCGTAACAAAATTCGTATTCTGTTGTGCTTAAGTCATTTTCTAGCCAATTTCAAACATATTTGTGAAAATTTGGAAGATTTCCGTGAAAAAATCTATAATAATGGCGTCCATGGAAACACATCATCAAAATTTGCTTAACATTTGCATAGCAAGCTATAATGCCTTGCGTTTCTATTCAAGCCGACTAAAAATTACAATTTTATGATTTACATACGGGGAAATATACTATATTGTGTAATTTTTATTTCTTTCGGGGAAATTATTAACTTTGTTAGCGTTACATACAGTATAACCAGCTGTACAGAATATAACGTTATTGACGATATTTTCAAAAATAAGCATGTTTGGTTGCTATGGGCATTTATGCTTAATAACTGATATTTTTCCCAAAATGTTTGAAGCAAGTAATTCTCAAATATATTAGCTTTATTTTCAACAATTAAACCAAGGACTAAAATCAAGATATACTCTTGAAATTTTAGTGAGATTAATGCCATATGGTAGTACTCCATAATTAATTTATTTAGCTCATTTTTGCATGTGCTCGACGTTGACTATTTTGTCTCGCGTTCTTGTAATCGCTTAAACTGCTATTTGCACTTTAAACTAGGTGGTGTTCCAAACTCCGGGCATGTTTAGTTGTGTTTAGTGCCGTATTTGGTTTCTTTGTTGTACTCGTTGCCCCTAGCAACTCTTAACATTTGTCAAAAATTTGGGGACAAAAATACGCAAAAATCGGGGTTTTGTCCTTTTTTTGAACGTTGCCAGTAGTCGACCTTTCGGTTCAGGTGAAACGTAACATGTATGAAATGAAAGCCCGAAAACAGTCCTTTCTTTTAAGACCAAATAAACCTATCCGACTTCGGCTCTTTTTTCCGCTAAAATTGTTCAAACTTAAAAATCTAAAAATAGCACATTTAAATTTAAGCCCATCCGCTGGTCACCATGCACAGCCGGAAGCGACGCTTTATGGTCATTGGTATTGATTTTTTAGAAATTATTCTTTAAAACAATAACCGTGGATCGTAATTTTTATATAACGGGCCCAGATTTTTTATTTGTCTTGTTTTAAGACCAAAACGAATCAATATTTTCATTTAACAAAAAAGTTCACAGGGGCCACATACGAAAACAATACTGTGAAAAAATCCTAATTGTGGAGTACTACCATAATGCTTTTGCATTTTTTGAAAATTTAACATGAGTTGCATTTTTCTCTTCTTGAGTATGTAACCACTTGAGGAATACCGGATATTATGATTTTTTTTTATGTTTTACCATAGTAACGCACGCTCAAAGACAGAAGCCCTTTTCTGATCAAGCTCTTTTTTGGACATTTTCCTGCAATAACGTTAGATTCTTTCCCCGTTTGTTTTGAATCAAATTTTGTATTTTCGTAACAAAATTCGTATTCTGTTGTGCTTAAGTCATTTTCTAGCCAATTTCAAACATATTTGTGAAAATTTGGAAGATTTCCGTGAAAAAATCTATAATAATGGCGTCCATGGAAACACATCATCAAAATTTGCTTAACATTTGCATAGCAAGCTATAATGCCTTGCGTTTCTATTCAAGCCGACTAAAAATTACAATTTTATGATTTACATACGGGGAAATATACTATATTGTGTAATTTTTATTTCTTTCGGGGAAATTATTAACTTTGTTAGCGTTACATACAGTATAACCAGCTGTACAGAATATAACGTTATTGACGATATTTTCAAAAATAAGCATGTTTGGTTGCTATGGGCATTTATGCTTAATAACTGATATTTTTCCCAAAATGTTTGAAGCAAGTAATTCTCAAATATATTAGCTTTATTTTCAACAATTAAACCAAGGACTAAAATCAAGATATACTCTTGAAATTTTAGTGAGATTAATGCCATATGGTAGTACTCCATAATTAATTTATTTAGCTCATTTTTGCATGTGCTCGACGTTGACTATTTTGTCTCGCGTTCTTGTAATCGCTTAAACTGCTATTTGCACTTTAAACTAGGTGGTGTTCCAAACTCCGGGCATGTTTAGTTGTGTTTAGTGCCGTATTTGGTTTCTTTGTTGTACTCGTTGCCCCTAGCAACTCTTAACATTTGTCAAAAATTTGGGGACAAAAATACGCAAAAATCGGGGTTTTGTCCTTTTTTTGAACGTTGCCAGTAGTCGACCTTTCGGTTCAGGTGAAACGTAACATGTATGAAATGAAAGCCCGAAAACAGTCCTTTCTTTTAAGACCAAATAAACCTATCCGACTTCGGCTCTTTTTTCCGCTAAAATTGTTCAAACTTAAAAATCTAAAAATAGCACATTTAAATTTAAGCCCATCCGCTGGTCACCATGCACAGCCGGAAGCGACGCTTTATGGTCATTGGTATTGATTTTTTAGAAATTATTCTTTAAAACAATAACCGTGGATCGTAATTTTTATATAACGGGCCCAGATTTTTTATTTGTCTTGTTTTAAGACCAAAACGAATCAATATTTTCATTTAACAAAAAAGTTCACAGGGGCCACATACGAAAACAATACTGTGAAAAAATCCTAATTGTGGAGTACTACCATAATGCTTTTGCATTTTTTGAAAATTTAACATGAGTTGCATTTTTCTCTTCTTGAGTATGTAACCACTTGAGGAATACCGGATATTATGATTTTTTTTTATGTTTTACCATAGTAACGCACGCTCAAAGACAGAAGCCCTTTTCTGATCAAGCTCTTTTTTGGACATTTTCCTGCAATAACGTTAGATTCTTTCCCCGTTTGTTTTGAATCAAATTTTGTATTTTCGTAACAAAATTCGTATTCTGTTGTGCTTAAGTCATTTTCTAGCCAATTTCAAACATATTTGTGAAAATTTGGAAGATTTCCGTGAAAAAATCTATAATAATGGCGTCCATGGAAACACATCATCAAAATTTGCTTAACATTTGCATAGCAAGCTATAATGCCTTGCGTTTCTATTCAAGCCGACTAAAAATTACAATTTTATGATTTACATACGGGGAAATATACTATATTGTGTAATTTTTATTTCTTTCGGGGAAATTATTAACTTTGTTAGCGTTACATACAGTATAACCAGCTGTACAGAATATAACGTTATTGACGATATTTTCAAAAATAAGCATGTTTGGTTGCTATGGGCATTTATGCTTAATAACTGATATTTTTCCCAAAATGTTTGAAGCAAGTAATTCTCAAATATATTAGCTTTATTTTCAACAATTAAACCAAGGACTAAAATCAAGATATACTCTTGAAATTTTAGTGAGATTAATGCCATATGGTAGTACTCCATAATTAATTTATTTAGCTCATTTTTGCATGTGCTCGACGTTGACTATTTTGTCTCGCGTTCTTGTAATCGCTTAAACTGCTATTTGCACTTTAAACTAGGTGGTGTTCCAAACTCCGGGCATGTTTAGTTGTGTTTAGTGCCGTATTTGGTTTCTTTGTTGTACTCGTTGCCCCTAGCAACTCTTAACATTTGTCAAAAATTTGGGGACAAAAATACGCAAAAATCGGGGTTTTGTCCTTTTTTTGAACGTTGCCAGTAGTCGACCTTTCGGTTCAGGTGAAACGTAACATGTATGAAATGAAAGCCCGAAAACAGTCCTTTCTTTTAAGACCAAATAAACCTATCCGACTTCGGCTCTTTTTTCCGCTAAAATTGTTCAAACTTAAAAATCTAAAAATAGCACATTTAAATTTAAGCCCATCCGCTGGTCACCATGCACAGCCGGAAGCGACGCTTTATGGTCATTGGTATTGATTTTTTAGAAATTATTCTTTAAAACAATAACCGTGGATCGTAATTTTTATATAACGGGCCCAGATTTTTTATTTGTCTTGTTTTAAGACCAAAACGAATCAATATTTTCATTTAACAAAAAAGTTCACAGGGGCCACATACGAAAACAATACTGTGAAAAAATCCTAATTGTGGAGTACTACCATAATGCTTTTGCATTTTTTGAAAATTTAACATGAGTTGCATTTTTCTCTTCTTGAGTATGTAACCACTTGAGGAATACCGGATATTATGATTTTTTTTTATGTTTTACCATAGTAACGCACGCTCAAAGACAGAAGCCCTTTTCTGATCAAGCTCTTTTTTGGACATTTTCCTGCAATAACGTTAGATTCTTTCCCCGTTTGTTTTGAATCAAATTTTGTATTTTCGTAACAAAATTCGTATTCTGTTGTGCTTAAGTCATTTTCTAGCCAATTTCAAACATATTTGTGAAAATTTGGAAGATTTCCGTGAAAAAATCTATAATAATGGCGTCCATGGAAACACATCATCAAAATTTGCTTAACATTTGCATAGCAAGCTATAATGCCTTGCGTTTCTATTCAAGCCGACTAAAAATTACAATTTTATGATTTACATACGGGGAAATATACTATATTGTGTAATTTTTATTTCTTTCGGGGAAATTATTAACTTTGTTAGCGTTACATACAGTATAACCAGCTGTACAGAATATAACGTTATTGACGATATTTTCAAAAATAAGCATGTTTGGTTGCTATGGGCATTTATGCTTAATAACTGATATTTTTCCCAAAATGTTTGAAGCAAGTAATTCTCAAATATATTAGCTTTATTTTCAACAATTAAACCAAGGACTAAAATCAAGATATACTCTTGAAATTTTAGTGAGATTAATGCCATATGGTAGTACTCCATAATTAATTTATTTAGCTCATTTTTGCATGTGCTCGACGTTGACTATTTTGTCTCGCGTTCTTGTAATCGCTTAAACTGCTATTTGCACTTTAAACTAGGTGGTGTTCCAAACTCCGGGCATGTTTAGTTGTGTTTAGTGCCGTATTTGGTTTCTTTGTTGTACTCGTTGCCCCTAGCAACTCTTAACATTTGTCAAAAATTTGGGGACAAAAATACGCAAAAATCGGGGTTTTGTCCTTTTTTTGAACGTTGCCAGTAGTCGACCTTTCGGTTCAGGTGAAACGTAACATGTATGAAATGAAAGCCCGAAAACAGTCCTTTCTTTTAAGACCAAATAAACCTATCCGACTTCGGCTCTTTTTTCCGCTAAAATTGTTCAAACTTAAAAATCTAAAAATAGCACATTTAAATTTAAGCCCATCCGCTGGTCACCATGCACAGCCGGAAGCGACGCTTTATGGTCATTGGTATTGATTTTTTAGAAATTATTCTTTAAAACAATAACCGTGGATCGTAATTTTTATATAACGGGCCCAGATTTTTTATTTGTCTTGTTTTAAGACCAAAACGAATCAATATTTTCATTTAACAAAAAAGTTCACAGGGGCCACATACGAAAACAATACTGTGAAAAAATCCTAATTGTGGAGTACTACCATAATGCTTTTGCATTTTTTGAAAATTTAACATGAGTTGCATTTTTCTCTTCTTGAGTATGTAACCACTTGAGGAATACCGGATATTATGATTTTTTTTTATGTTTTACCATAGTAACGCACGCTCAAAGACAGAAGCCCTTTTCTGATCAAGCTCTTTTTTGGACATTTTCCTGCAATAACGTTAGATTCTTTCCCCGTTTGTTTTGAATCAAATTTTGTATTTTCGTAACAAAATTCGTATTCTGTTGTGCTTAAGTCATTTTCTAGCCAATTTCAAACATATTTGTGAAAATTTGGAAGATTTCCGTGAAAAAATCTATAATAATGGCGTCCATGGAAACACATCATCAAAATTTGCTTAACATTTGCATAGCAAGCTATAATGCCTTGCGTTTCTATTCAAGCCGACTAAAAATTACAATTTTATGATTTACATACGGGGAAATATACTATATTGTGTAATTTTTATTTCTTTCGGGGAAATTATTAACTTTGTTAGCGTTACATACAGTATAACCAGCTGTACAGAATATAACGTTATTGACGATATTTTCAAAAATAAGCATGTTTGGTTGCTATGGGCATTTATGCTTAATAACTGATATTTTTCCCAAAATGTTTGAAGCAAGTAATTCTCAAATATATTAGCTTTATTTTCAACAATTAAACCAAGGACTAAAATCAAGATATACTCTTGAAATTTTAGTGAGATTAATGCCATATGGTAGTACTCCATAATTAATTTATTTAGCTCATTTTTGCATGTGCTCGACGTTGACTATTTTGTCTCGCGTTCTTGTAATCGCTTAAACTGCTATTTGCACTTTAAACTAGGTGGTGTTCCAAACTCCGGGCATGTTTAGTTGTGTTTAGTGCCGTATTTGGTTTCTTTGTTGTACTCGTTGCCCCTAGCAACTCTTAACATTTGTCAAAAATTTGGGGACAAAAATACGCAAAAATCGGGGTTTTGTCCTTTTTTTGAACGTTGCCAGTAGTCGACCTTTCGGTTCAGGTGAAACGTAACATGTATGAAATGAAAGCCCGAAAACAGTCCTTTCTTTTAAGACCAAATAAACCTATCCGACTTCGGCTCTTTTTTCCGCTAAAATTGTTCAAACTTAAAAATCTAAAAATAGCACATTTAAATTTAAGCCCATCCGCTGGTCACCATGCACAGCCGGAAGCGACGCTTTATGGTCATTGGTATTGATTTTTTAGAAATTATTCTTTAAAACAATAACCGTGGATCGTAATTTTTATATAACGGGCCCAGATTTTTTATTTGTCTTGTTTTAAGACCAAAACGAATCAATATTTTCATTTAACAAAAAAGTTCACAGGGGCCACATACGAAAACAATACTGTGAAAAAATCCTAATTGTGGAGTACTACCATAATGCTTTTGCATTTTTTGAAAATTTAACATGAGTTGCATTTTTCTCTTCTTGAGTATGTAACCACTTGAGGAATACCGGATATTATGATTTTTTTTTATGTTTTACCATAGTAACGCACGCTCAAAGACAGAAGCCCTTTTCTGATCAAGCTCTTTTTTGGACATTTTCCTGCAATAACGTTAGATTCTTTCCCCGTTTGTTTTGAATCAAATTTTGTATTTTCGTAACAAAATTCGTATTCTGTTGTGCTTAAGTCATTTTCTAGCCAATTTCAAACATATTTGTGAAAATTTGGAAGATTTCCGTGAAAAAATCTATAATAATGGCGTCCATGGAAACACATCATCAAAATTTGCTTAACATTTGCATAGCAAGCTATAATGCCTTGCGTTTCTATTCAAGCCGACTAAAAATTACAATTTTATGATTTACATACGGGGAAATATACTATATTGTGTAATTTTTATTTCTTTCGGGGAAATTATTAACTTTGTTAGCGTTACATACAGTATAACCAGCTGTACAGAATATAACGTTATTGACGATATTTTCAAAAATAAGCATGTTTGGTTGCTATGGGCATTTATGCTTAATAACTGATATTTTTCCCAAAATGTTTGAAGCAAGTAATTCTCAAATATATTAGCTTTATTTTCAACAATTAAACCAAGGACTAAAATCAAGATATACTCTTGAAATTTTAGTGAGATTAATGCCATATGGTAGTACTCCATAATTAATTTATTTAGCTCATTTTTGCATGTGCTCGACGTTGACTATTTTGTCTCGCGTTCTTGTAATCGCTTAAACTGCTATTTGCACTTTAAACTAGGTGGTGTTCCAAACTCCGGGCATGTTTAGTTGTGTTTAGTGCCGTATTTGGTTTCTTTGTTGTACTCGTTGCCCCTAGCAACTCTTAACATTTGTCAAAAATTTGGGGACAAAAATACGCAAAAATCGGGGTTTTGTCCTTTTTTTGAACGTTGCCAGTAGTCGACCTTTCGGTTCAGGTGAAACGTAACATGTATGAAATGAAAGCCCGAAAACAGTCCTTTCTTTTAAGACCAAATAAACCTATCCGACTTCGGCTCTTTTTTCCGCTAAAATTGTTCAAACTTAAAAATCTAAAAATAGCACATTTAAATTTAAGCCCATCCGCTGGTCACCATGCACAGCCGGAAGCGACGCTTTATGGTCATTGGTATTGATTTTTTAGAAATTATTCTTTAAAACAATAACCGTGGATCGTAATTTTTATATAACGGGCCCAGATTTTTTATTTGTCTTGTTTTAAGACCAAAACGAATCAATATTTTCATTTAACAAAAAAGTTCACAGGGGCCACATACGAAAACAATACTGTGAAAAAATCCTAATTGTGGAGTACTACCATAATGCTTTTGCATTTTTTGAAAATTTAACATGAGTTGCATTTTTCTCTTCTTGAGTATGTAACCACTTGAGGAATACCGGATATTATGATTTTTTTTTATGTTTTACCATAGTAACGCACGCTCAAAGACAGAAGCCCTTTTCTGATCAAGCTCTTTTTTGGACATTTTCCTGCAATAACGTTAGATTCTTTCCCCGTTTGTTTTGAATCAAATTTTGTATTTTCGTAACAAAATTCGTATTCTGTTGTGCTTAAGTCATTTTCTAGCCAATTTCAAACATATTTGTGAAAATTTGGAAGATTTCCGTGAAAAAATCTATAATAATGGCGTCCATGGAAACACATCATCAAAATTTGCTTAACATTTGCATAGCAAGCTATAATGCCTTGCGTTTCTATTCAAGCCGACTAAAAATTACAATTTTATGATTTACATACGGGGAAATATACTATATTGTGTAATTTTTATTTCTTTCGGGGAAATTATTAACTTTGTTAGCGTTACATACAGTATAACCAGCTGTACAGAATATAACGTTATTGACGATATTTTCAAAAATAAGCATGTTTGGTTGCTATGGGCATTTATGCTTAATAACTGATATTTTTCCCAAAATGTTTGAAGCAAGTAATTCTCAAATATATTAGCTTTATTTTCAACAATTAAACCAAGGACTAAAATCAAGATATACTCTTGAAATTTTAGTGAGATTAATGCCATATGGTAGTACTCCATAATTAATTTATTTAGCTCATTTTTGCATGTGCTCGACGTTGACTATTTTGTCTCGCGTTCTTGTAATCGCTTAAACTGCTATTTGCACTTTAAACTAGGTGGTGTTCCAAACTCCGGGCATGTTTAGTTGTGTTTAGTGCCGTATTTGGTTTCTTTGTTGTACTCGTTGCCCCTAGCAACTCTTAACATTTGTCAAAAATTTGGGGACAAAAATACGCAAAAATCGGGGTTTTGTCCTTTTTTTGAACGTTGCCAGTAGTCGACCTTTCGGTTCAGGTGAAACGTAACATGTATGAAATGAAAGCCCGAAAACAGTCCTTTCTTTTAAGACCAAATAAACCTATCCGACTTCGGCTCTTTTTTCCGCTAAAATTGTTCAAACTTAAAAATCTAAAAATAGCACATTTAAATTTAAGCCCATCCGCTGGTCACCATGCACAGCCGGAAGCGACGCTTTATGGTCATTGGTATTGATTTTTTAGAAATTATTCTTTAAAACAATAACCGTGGATCGTAATTTTTATATAACGGGCCCAGATTTTTTATTTGTCTTGTTTTAAGACCAAAACGAATCAATATTTTCATTTAACAAAAAAGTTCACAGGGGCCACATACGAAAACAATACTGTGAAAAAATCCTAATTGTGGAGTACTACCATAATGCTTTTGCATTTTTTGAAAATTTAACATGAGTTGCATTTTTCTCTTCTTGAGTATGTAACCACTTGAGGAATACCGGATATTATGATTTTTTTTTATGTTTTACCATAGTAACGCACGCTCAAAGACAGAAGCCCTTTTCTGATCAAGCTCTTTTTTGGACATTTTCCTGCAATAACGTTAGATTCTTTCCCCGTTTGTTTTGAATCAAATTTTGTATTTTCGTAACAAAATTCGTATTCTGTTGTGCTTAAGTCATTTTCTAGCCAATTTCAAACATATTTGTGAAAATTTGGAAGATTTCCGTGAAAAAATCTATAATAATGGCGTCCATGGAAACACATCATCAAAATTTGCTTAACATTTGCATAGCAAGCTATAATGCCTTGCGTTTCTATTCAAGCCGACTAAAAATTACAATTTTATGATTTACATACGGGGAAATATACTATATTGTGTAATTTTTATTTCTTTCGGGGAAATTATTAACTTTGTTAGCGTTACATACAGTATAACCAGCTGTACAGAATATAACGTTATTGACGATATTTTCAAAAATAAGCATGTTTGGTTGCTATGGGCATTTATGCTTAATAACTGATATTTTTCCCAAAATGTTTGAAGCAAGTAATTCTCAAATATATTAGCTTTATTTTCAACAATTAAACCAAGGACTAAAATCAAGATATACTCTTGAAATTTTAGTGAGATTAATGCCATATGGTAGTACTCCATAATTAATTTATTTAGCTCATTTTTGCATGTGCTCGACGTTGACTATTTTGTCTCGCGTTCTTGTAATCGCTTAAACTGCTATTTGCACTTTAAACTAGGTGGTGTTCCAAACTCCGGGCATGTTTAGTTGTGTTTAGTGCCGTATTTGGTTTCTTTGTTGTACTCGTTGCCCCTAGCAACTCTTAACATTTGTCAAAAATTTGGGGACAAAAATACGCAAAAATCGGGGTTTTGTCCTTTTTTTGAACGTTGCCAGTAGTCGACCTTTCGGTTCAGGTGAAACGTAACATGTATGAAATGAAAGCCCGAAAACAGTCCTTTCTTTTAAGACCAAATAAACCTATCCGACTTCGGCTCTTTTTTCCGCTAAAATTGTTCAAACTTAAAAATCTAAAAATAGCACATTTAAATTTAAGCCCATCCGCTGGTCACCATGCACAGCCGGAAGCGACGCTTTATGGTCATTGGTATTGATTTTTTAGAAATTATTCTTTAAAACAATAACCGTGGATCGTAATTTTTATATAACGGGCCCAGATTTTTTATTTGTCTTGTTTTAAGACCAAAACGAATCAATATTTTCATTTAACAAAAAAGTTCACAGGGGCCACATACGAAAACAATACTGTGAAAAAATCCTAATTGTGGAGTACTACCATAATGCTTTTGCATTTTTTGAAAATTTAACATGAGTTGCATTTTTCTCTTCTTGAGTATGTAACCACTTGAGGAATACCGGATATTATGATTTTTTTTTATGTTTTACCATAGTAACGCACGCTCAAAGACAGAAGCCCTTTTCTGATCAAGCTCTTTTTTGGACATTTTCCTGCAATAACGTTAGATTCTTTCCCCGTTTGTTTTGAATCAAATTTTGTATTTTCGTAACAAAATTCGTATTCTGTTGTGCTTAAGTCATTTTCTAGCCAATTTCAAACATATTTGTGAAAATTTGGAAGATTTCCGTGAAAAAATCTATAATAATGGCGTCCATGGAAACACATCATCAAAATTTGCTTAACATTTGCATAGCAAGCTATAATGCCTTGCGTTTCTATTCAAGCCGACTAAAAATTACAATTTTATGATTTACATACGGGGAAATATACTATATTGTGTAATTTTTATTTCTTTCGGGGAAATTATTAACTTTGTTAGCGTTACATACAGTATAACCAGCTGTACAGAATATAACGTTATTGACGATATTTTCAAAAATAAGCATGTTTGGTTGCTATGGGCATTTATGCTTAATAACTGATATTTTTCCCAAAATGTTTGAAGCAAGTAATTCTCAAATATATTAGCTTTATTTTCAACAATTAAACCAAGGACTAAAATCAAGATATACTCTTGAAATTTTAGTGAGATTAATGCCATATGGTAGTACTCCATAATTAATTTATTTAGCTCATTTTTGCATGTGCTCGACGTTGACTATTTTGTCTCGCGTTCTTGTAATCGCTTAAACTGCTATTTGCACTTTAAACTAGGTGGTGTTCCAAACTCCGGGCATGTTTAGTTGTGTTTAGTGCCGTATTTGGTTTCTTTGTTGTACTCGTTGCCCCTAGCAACTCTTAACATTTGTCAAAAATTTGGGGACAAAAATACGCAAAAATCGGGGTTTTGTCCTTTTTTTGAACGTTGCCAGTAGTCGACCTTTCGGTTCAGGTGAAACGTAACATGTATGAAATGAAAGCCCGAAAACAGTCCTTTCTTTTAAGACCAAATAAACCTATCCGACTTCGGCTCTTTTTTCCGCTAAAATTGTTCAAACTTAAAAATCTAAAAATAGCACATTTAAATTTAAGCCCATCCGCTGGTCACCATGCACAGCCGGAAGCGACGCTTTATGGTCATTGGTATTGATTTTTTAGAAATTATTCTTTAAAACAATAACCGTGGATCGTAATTTTTATATAACGGGCCCAGATTTTTTATTTGTCTTGTTTTAAGACCAAAACGAATCAATATTTTCATTTAACAAAAAAGTTCACAGGGGCCACATACGAAAACAATACTGTGAAAAAATCCTAATTGTGGAGTACTACCATAATGCTTTTGCATTTTTTGAAAATTTAACATGAGTTGCATTTTTCTCTTCTTGAGTATGTAACCACTTGAGGAATACCGGATATTATGATTTTTTTTTATGTTTTACCATAGTAACGCACGCTCAAAGACAGAAGCCCTTTTCTGATCAAGCTCTTTTTTGGACATTTTCCTGCAATAACGTTAGATTCTTTCCCCGTTTGTTTTGAATCAAATTTTGTATTTTCGTAACAAAATTCGTATTCTGTTGTGCTTAAGTCATTTTCTAGCCAATTTCAAACATATTTGTGAAAATTTGGAAGATTTCCGTGAAAAAATCTATAATAATGGCGTCCATGGAAACACATCATCAAAATTTGCTTAACATTTGCATAGCAAGCTATAATGCCTTGCGTTTCTATTCAAGCCGACTAAAAATTACAATTTTATGATTTACATACGGGGAAATATACTATATTGTGTAATTTTTATTTCTTTCGGGGAAATTATTAACTTTGTTAGCGTTACATACAGTATAACCAGCTGTACAGAATATAACGTTATTGACGATATTTTCAAAAATAAGCATGTTTGGTTGCTATGGGCATTTATGCTTAATAACTGATATTTTTCCCAAAATGTTTGAAGCAAGTAATTCTCAAATATATTAGCTTTATTTTCAACAATTAAACCAAGGACTAAAATCAAGATATACTCTTGAAATTTTAGTGAGATTAATGCCATATGGTAGTACTCCATAATTAATTTATTTAGCTCATTTTTGCATGTGCTCGACGTTGACTATTTTGTCTCGCGTTCTTGTAATCGCTTAAACTGCTATTTGCACTTTAAACTAGGTGGTGTTCCAAACTCCGGGCATGTTTAGTTGTGTTTAGTGCCGTATTTGGTTTCTTTGTTGTACTCGTTGCCCCTAGCAACTCTTAACATTTGTCAAAAATTTGGGGACAAAAATACGCAAAAATCGGGGTTTTGTCCTTTTTTTGAACGTTGCCAGTAGTCGACCTTTCGGTTCAGGTGAAACGTAACATGTATGAAATGAAAGCCCGAAAACAGTCCTTTCTTTTAAGACCAAATAAACCTATCCGACTTCGGCTCTTTTTTCCGCTAAAATTGTTCAAACTTAAAAATCTAAAAATAGCACATTTAAATTTAAGCCCATCCGCTGGTCACCATGCACAGCCGGAAGCGACGCTTTATGGTCATTGGTATTGATTTTTTAGAAATTATTCTTTAAAACAATAACCGTGGATCGTAATTTTTATATAACGGGCCCAGATTTTTTATTTGTCTTGTTTTAAGACCAAAACGAATCAATATTTTCATTTAACAAAAAAGTTCACAGGGGCCACATACGAAAACAATACTGTGAAAAAATCCTAATTGTGGAGTACTACCATAATGCTTTTGCATTTTTTGAAAATTTAACATGAGTTGCATTTTTCTCTTCTTGAGTATGTAACCACTTGAGGAATACCGGATATTATGATTTTTTTTTATGTTTTACCATAGTAACGCACGCTCAAAGACAGAAGCCCTTTTCTGATCAAGCTCTTTTTTGGACATTTTCCTGCAATAACGTTAGATTCTTTCCCCGTTTGTTTTGAATCAAATTTTGTATTTTCGTAACAAAATTCGTATTCTGTTGTGCTTAAGTCATTTTCTAGCCAATTTCAAACATATTTGTGAAAATTTGGAAGATTTCCGTGAAAAAATCTATAATAATGGCGTCCATGGAAACACATCATCAAAATTTGCTTAACATTTGCATAGCAAGCTATAATGCCTTGCGTTTCTATTCAAGCCGACTAAAAATTACAATTTTATGATTTACATACGGGGAAATATACTATATTGTGTAATTTTTATTTCTTTCGGGGAAATTATTAACTTTGTTAGCGTTACATACAGTATAACCAGCTGTACAGAATATAACGTTATTGACGATATTTTCAAAAATAAGCATGTTTGGTTGCTATGGGCATTTATGCTTAATAACTGATATTTTTCCCAAAATGTTTGAAGCAAGTAATTCTCAAATATATTAGCTTTATTTTCAACAATTAAACCAAGGACTAAAATCAAGATATACTCTTGAAATTTTAGTGAGATTAATGCCATATGGTAGTACTCCATAATTAATTTATTTAGCTCATTTTTGCATGTGCTCGACGTTGACTATTTTGTCTCGCGTTCTTGTAATCGCTTAAACTGCTATTTGCACTTTAAACTAGGTGGTGTTCCAAACTCCGGGCATGTTTAGTTGTGTTTAGTGCCGTATTTGGTTTCTTTGTTGTACTCGTTGCCCCTAGCAACTCTTAACATTTGTCAAAAATTTGGGGACAAAAATACGCAAAAATCGGGGTTTTGTCCTTTTTTTGAACGTTGCCAGTAGTCGACCTTTCGGTTCAGGTGAAACGTAACATGTATGAAATGAAAGCCCGAAAACAGTCCTTTCTTTTAAGACCAAATAAACCTATCCGACTTCGGCTCTTTTTTCCGCTAAAATTGTTCAAACTTAAAAATCTAAAAATAGCACATTTAAATTTAAGCCCATCCGCTGGTCACCATGCACAGCCGGAAGCGACGCTTTATGGTCATTGGTATTGATTTTTTAGAAATTATTCTTTAAAACAATAACCGTGGATCGTAATTTTTATATAACGGGCCCAGATTTTTTATTTGTCTTGTTTTAAGACCAAAACGAATCAATATTTTCATTTAACAAAAAAGTTCACAGGGGCCACATACGAAAACAATACTGTGAAAAAATCCTAATTGTGGAGTACTACCATAATGCTTTTGCATTTTTTGAAAATTTAACATGAGTTGCATTTTTCTCTTCTTGAGTATGTAACCACTTGAGGAATACCGGATATTATGATTTTTTTTTATGTTTTACCATAGTAACGCACGCTCAAAGACAGAAGCCCTTTTCTGATCAAGCTCTTTTTTGGACATTTTCCTGCAATAACGTTAGATTCTTTCCCCGTTTGTTTTGAATCAAATTTTGTATTTTCGTAACAAAATTCGTATTCTGTTGTGCTTAAGTCATTTTCTAGCCAATTTCAAACATATTTGTGAAAATTTGGAAGATTTCCGTGAAAAAATCTATAATAATGGCGTCCATGGAAACACATCATCAAAATTTGCTTAACATTTGCATAGCAAGCTATAATGCCTTGCGTTTCTATTCAAGCCGACTAAAAATTACAATTTTATGATTTACATACGGGGAAATATACTATATTGTGTAATTTTTATTTCTTTCGGGGAAATTATTAACTTTGTTAGCGTTACATACAGTATAACCAGCTGTACAGAATATAACGTTATTGACGATATTTTCAAAAATAAGCATGTTTGGTTGCTATGGGCATTTATGCTTAATAACTGATATTTTTCCCAAAATGTTTGAAGCAAGTAATTCTCAAATATATTAGCTTTATTTTCAACAATTAAACCAAGGACTAAAATCAAGATATACTCTTGAAATTTTAGTGAGATTAATGCCATATGGTAGTACTCCATAATTAATTTATTTAGCTCATTTTTGCATGTGCTCGACGTTGACTATTTTGTCTCGCGTTCTTGTAATCGCTTAAACTGCTATTTGCACTTTAAACTAGGTGGTGTTCCAAACTCCGGGCATGTTTAGTTGTGTTTAGTGCCGTATTTGGTTTCTTTGTTGTACTCGTTGCCCCTAGCAACTCTTAACATTTGTCAAAAATTTGGGGACAAAAATACGCAAAAATCGGGGTTTTGTCCTTTTTTTGAACGTTGCCAGTAGTCGACCTTTCGGTTCAGGTGAAACGTAACATGTATGAAATGAAAGCCCGAAAACAGTCCTTTCTTTTAAGACCAAATAAACCTATCCGACTTCGGCTCTTTTTTCCGCTAAAATTGTTCAAACTTAAAAATCTAAAAATAGCACATTTAAATTTAAGCCCATCCGCTGGTCACCATGCACAGCCGGAAGCGACGCTTTATGGTCATTGGTATTGATTTTTTAGAAATTATTCTTTAAAACAATAACCGTGGATCGTAATTTTTATATAACGGGCCCAGATTTTTTATTTGTCTTGTTTTAAGACCAAAACGAATCAATATTTTCATTTAACAAAAAAGTTCACAGGGGCCACATACGAAAACAATACTGTGAAAAAATCCTAATTGTGGAGTACTACCATAATGCTTTTGCATTTTTTGAAAATTTAACATGAGTTGCATTTTTCTCTTCTTGAGTATGTAACCACTTGAGGAATACCGGATATTATGATTTTTTTTTATGTTTTACCATAGTAACGCACGCTCAAAGACAGAAGCCCTTTTCTGATCAAGCTCTTTTTTGGACATTTTCCTGCAATAACGTTAGATTCTTTCCCCGTTTGTTTTGAATCAAATTTTGTATTTTCGTAACAAAATTCGTATTCTGTTGTGCTTAAGTCATTTTCTAGCCAATTTCAAACATATTTGTGAAAATTTGGAAGATTTCCGTGAAAAAATCTATAATAATGGCGTCCATGGAAACACATCATCAAAATTTGCTTAACATTTGCATAGCAAGCTATAATGCCTTGCGTTTCTATTCAAGCCGACTAAAAATTACAATTTTATGATTTACATACGGGGAAATATACTATATTGTGTAATTTTTATTTCTTTCGGGGAAATTATTAACTTTGTTAGCGTTACATACAGTATAACCAGCTGTACAGAATATAACGTTATTGACGATATTTTCAAAAATAAGCATGTTTGGTTGCTATGGGCATTTATGCTTAATAACTGATATTTTTCCCAAAATGTTTGAAGCAAGTAATTCTCAAATATATTAGCTTTATTTTCAACAATTAAACCAAGGACTAAAATCAAGATATACTCTTGAAATTTTAGTGAGATTAATGCCATATGGTAGTACTCCATAATTAATTTATTTAGCTCATTTTTGCATGTGCTCGACGTTGACTATTTTGTCTCGCGTTCTTGTAATCGCTTAAACTGCTATTTGCACTTTAAACTAGGTGGTGTTCCAAACTCCGGGCATGTTTAGTTGTGTTTAGTGCCGTATTTGGTTTCTTTGTTGTACTCGTTGCCCCTAGCAACTCTTAACATTTGTCAAAAATTTGGGGACAAAAATACGCAAAAATCGGGGTTTTGTCCTTTTTTTGAACGTTGCCAGTAGTCGACCTTTCGGTTCAGGTGAAACGTAACATGTATGAAATGAAAGCCCGAAAACAGTCCTTTCTTTTAAGACCAAATAAACCTATCCGACTTCGGCTCTTTTTTCCGCTAAAATTGTTCAAACTTAAAAATCTAAAAATAGCACATTTAAATTTAAGCCCATCCGCTGGTCACCATGCACAGCCGGAAGCGACGCTTTATGGTCATTGGTATTGATTTTTTAGAAATTATTCTTTAAAACAATAACCGTGGATCGTAATTTTTATATAACGGGCCCAGATTTTTTATTTGTCTTGTTTTAAGACCAAAACGAATCAATATTTTCATTTAACAAAAAAGTTCACAGGGGCCACATACGAAAACAATACTGTGAAAAAATCCTAATTGTGGAGTACTACCATAATGCTTTTGCATTTTTTGAAAATTTAACATGAGTTGCATTTTTCTCTTCTTGAGTATGTAACCACTTGAGGAATACCGGATATTATGATTTTTTTTTATGTTTTACCATAGTAACGCACGCTCAAAGACAGAAGCCCTTTTCTGATCAAGCTCTTTTTTGGACATTTTCCTGCAATAACGTTAGATTCTTTCCCCGTTTGTTTTGAATCAAATTTTGTATTTTCGTAACAAAATTCGTATTCTGTTGTGCTTAAGTCATTTTCTAGCCAATTTCAAACATATTTGTGAAAATTTGGAAGATTTCCGTGAAAAAATCTATAATAATGGCGTCCATGGAAACACATCATCAAAATTTGCTTAACATTTGCATAGCAAGCTATAATGCCTTGCGTTTCTATTCAAGCCGACTAAAAATTACAATTTTATGATTTACATACGGGGAAATATACTATATTGTGTAATTTTTATTTCTTTCGGGGAAATTATTAACTTTGTTAGCGTTACATACAGTATAACCAGCTGTACAGAATATAACGTTATTGACGATATTTTCAAAAATAAGCATGTTTGGTTGCTATGGGCATTTATGCTTAATAACTGATATTTTTCCCAAAATGTTTGAAGCAAGTAATTCTCAAATATATTAGCTTTATTTTCAACAATTAAACCAAGGACTAAAATCAAGATATACTCTTGAAATTTTAGTGAGATTAATGCCATATGGTAGTACTCCATAATTAATTTATTTAGCTCATTTTTGCATGTGCTCGACGTTGACTATTTTGTCTCGCGTTCTTGTAATCGCTTAAACTGCTATTTGCACTTTAAACTAGGTGGTGTTCCAAACTCCGGGCATGTTTAGTTGTGTTTAGTGCCGTATTTGGTTTCTTTGTTGTACTCGTTGCCCCTAGCAACTCTTAACATTTGTCAAAAATTTGGGGACAAAAATACGCAAAAATCGGGGTTTTGTCCTTTTTTTGAACGTTGCCAGTAGTCGACCTTTCGGTTCAGGTGAAACGTAACATGTATGAAATGAAAGCCCGAAAACAGTCCTTTCTTTTAAGACCAAATAAACCTATCCGACTTCGGCTCTTTTTTCCGCTAAAATTGTTCAAACTTAAAAATCTAAAAATAGCACATTTAAATTTAAGCCCATCCGCTGGTCACCATGCACAGCCGGAAGCGACGCTTTATGGTCATTGGTATTGATTTTTTAGAAATTATTCTTTAAAACAATAACCGTGGATCGTAATTTTTATATAACGGGCCCAGATTTTTTATTTGTCTTGTTTTAAGACCAAAACGAATCAATATTTTCATTTAACAAAAAAGTTCACAGGGGCCACATACGAAAACAATACTGTGAAAAAATCCTAATTGTGGAGTACTACCATAATGCTTTTGCATTTTTTGAAAATTTAACATGAGTTGCATTTTTCTCTTCTTGAGTATGTAACCACTTGAGGAATACCGGATATTATGATTTTTTTTTATGTTTTACCATAGTAACGCACGCTCAAAGACAGAAGCCCTTTTCTGATCAAGCTCTTTTTTGGACATTTTCCTGCAATAACGTTAGATTCTTTCCCCGTTTGTTTTGAATCAAATTTTGTATTTTCGTAACAAAATTCGTATTCTGTTGTGCTTAAGTCATTTTCTAGCCAATTTCAAACATATTTGTGAAAATTTGGAAGATTTCCGTGAAAAAATCTATAATAATGGCGTCCATGGAAACACATCATCAAAATTTGCTTAACATTTGCATAGCAAGCTATAATGCCTTGCGTTTCTATTCAAGCCGACTAAAAATTACAATTTTATGATTTACATACGGGGAAATATACTATATTGTGTAATTTTTATTTCTTTCGGGGAAATTATTAACTTTGTTAGCGTTACATACAGTATAACCAGCTGTACAGAATATAACGTTATTGACGATATTTTCAAAAATAAGCATGTTTGGTTGCTATGGGCATTTATGCTTAATAACTGATATTTTTCCCAAAATGTTTGAAGCAAGTAATTCTCAAATATATTAGCTTTATTTTCAACAATTAAACCAAGGACTAAAATCAAGATATACTCTTGAAATTTTAGTGAGATTAATGCCATATGGTAGTACTCCATAATTAATTTATTTAGCTCATTTTTGCATGTGCTCGACGTTGACTATTTTGTCTCGCGTTCTTGTAATCGCTTAAACTGCTATTTGCACTTTAAACTAGGTGGTGTTCCAAACTCCGGGCATGTTTAGTTGTGTTTAGTGCCGTATTTGGTTTCTTTGTTGTACTCGTTGCCCCTAGCAACTCTTAACATTTGTCAAAAATTTGGGGACAAAAATACGCAAAAATCGGGGTTTTGTCCTTTTTTTGAACGTTGCCAGTAGTCGACCTTTCGGTTCAGGTGAAACGTAACATGTATGAAATGAAAGCCCGAAAACAGTCCTTTCTTTTAAGACCAAATAAACCTATCCGACTTCGGCTCTTTTTTCCGCTAAAATTGTTCAAACTTAAAAATCTAAAAATAGCACATTTAAATTTAAGCCCATCCGCTGGTCACCATGCACAGCCGGAAGCGACGCTTTATGGTCATTGGTATTGATTTTTTAGAAATTATTCTTTAAAACAATAACCGTGGATCGTAATTTTTATATAACGGGCCCAGATTTTTTATTTGTCTTGTTTTAAGACCAAAACGAATCAATATTTTCATTTAACAAAAAAGTTCACAGGGGCCACATACGAAAACAATACTGTGAAAAAATCCTAATTGTGGAGTACTACCATAATGCTTTTGCATTTTTTGAAAATTTAACATGAGTTGCATTTTTCTCTTCTTGAGTATGTAACCACTTGAGGAATACCGGATATTATGATTTTTTTTTATGTTTTACCATAGTAACGCACGCTCAAAGACAGAAGCCCTTTTCTGATCAAGCTCTTTTTTGGACATTTTCCTGCAATAACGTTAGATTCTTTCCCCGTTTGTTTTGAATCAAATTTTGTATTTTCGTAACAAAATTCGTATTCTGTTGTGCTTAAGTCATTTTCTAGCCAATTTCAAACATATTTGTGAAAATTTGGAAGATTTCCGTGAAAAAATCTATAATAATGGCGTCCATGGAAACACATCATCAAAATTTGCTTAACATTTGCATAGCAAGCTATAATGCCTTGCGTTTCTATTCAAGCCGACTAAAAATTACAATTTTATGATTTACATACGGGGAAATATACTATATTGTGTAATTTTTATTTCTTTCGGGGAAATTATTAACTTTGTTAGCGTTACATACAGTATAACCAGCTGTACAGAATATAACGTTATTGACGATATTTTCAAAAATAAGCATGTTTGGTTGCTATGGGCATTTATGCTTAATAACTGATATTTTTCCCAAAATGTTTGAAGCAAGTAATTCTCAAATATATTAGCTTTATTTTCAACAATTAAACCAAGGACTAAAATCAAGATATACTCTTGAAATTTTAGTGAGATTAATGCCATATGGTAGTACTCCATAATTAATTTATTTAGCTCATTTTTGCATGTGCTCGACGTTGACTATTTTGTCTCGCGTTCTTGTAATCGCTTAAACTGCTATTTGCACTTTAAACTAGGTGGTGTTCCAAACTCCGGGCATGTTTAGTTGTGTTTAGTGCCGTATTTGGTTTCTTTGTTGTACTCGTTGCCCCTAGCAACTCTTAACATTTGTCAAAAATTTGGGGACAAAAATACGCAAAAATCGGGGTTTTGTCCTTTTTTTGAACGTTGCCAGTAGTCGACCTTTCGGTTCAGGTGAAACGTAACATGTATGAAATGAAAGCCCGAAAACAGTCCTTTCTTTTAAGACCAAATAAACCTATCCGACTTCGGCTCTTTTTTCCGCTAAAATTGTTCAAACTTAAAAATCTAAAAATAGCACATTTAAATTTAAGCCCATCCGCTGGTCACCATGCACAGCCGGAAGCGACGCTTTATGGTCATTGGTATTGATTTTTTAGAAATTATTCTTTAAAACAATAACCGTGGATCGTAATTTTTATATAACGGGCCCAGATTTTTTATTTGTCTTGTTTTAAGACCAAAACGAATCAATATTTTCATTTAACAAAAAAGTTCACAGGGGCCACATACGAAAACAATACTGTGAAAAAATCCTAATTGTGGAGTACTACCATAATGCTTTTGCATTTTTTGAAAATTTAACATGAGTTGCATTTTTCTCTTCTTGAGTATGTAACCACTTGAGGAATACCGGATATTATGATTTTTTTTTATGTTTTACCATAGTAACGCACGCTCAAAGACAGAAGCCCTTTTCTGATCAAGCTCTTTTTTGGACATTTTCCTGCAATAACGTTAGATTCTTTCCCCGTTTGTTTTGAATCAAATTTTGTATTTTCGTAACAAAATTCGTATTCTGTTGTGCTTAAGTCATTTTCTAGCCAATTTCAAACATATTTGTGAAAATTTGGAAGATTTCCGTGAAAAAATCTATAATAATGGCGTCCATGGAAACACATCATCAAAATTTGCTTAACATTTGCATAGCAAGCTATAATGCCTTGCGTTTCTATTCAAGCCGACTAAAAATTACAATTTTATGATTTACATACGGGGAAATATACTATATTGTGTAATTTTTATTTCTTTCGGGGAAATTATTAACTTTGTTAGCGTTACATACAGTATAACCAGCTGTACAGAATATAACGTTATTGACGATATTTTCAAAAATAAGCATGTTTGGTTGCTATGGGCATTTATGCTTAATAACTGATATTTTTCCCAAAATGTTTGAAGCAAGTAATTCTCAAATATATTAGCTTTATTTTCAACAATTAAACCAAGGACTAAAATCAAGATATACTCTTGAAATTTTAGTGAGATTAATGCCATATGGTAGTACTCCATAATTAATTTATTTAGCTCATTTTTGCATGTGCTCGACGTTGACTATTTTGTCTCGCGTTCTTGTAATCGCTTAAACTGCTATTTGCACTTTAAACTAGGTGGTGTTCCAAACTCCGGGCATGTTTAGTTGTGTTTAGTGCCGTATTTGGTTTCTTTGTTGTACTCGTTGCCCCTAGCAACTCTTAACATTTGTCAAAAATTTGGGGACAAAAATACGCAAAAATCGGGGTTTTGTCCTTTTTTTGAACGTTGCCAGTAGTCGACCTTTCGGTTCAGGTGAAACGTAACATGTATGAAATGAAAGCCCGAAAACAGTCCTTTCTTTTAAGACCAAATAAACCTATCCGACTTCGGCTCTTTTTTCCGCTAAAATTGTTCAAACTTAAAAATCTAAAAATAGCACATTTAAATTTAAGCCCATCCGCTGGTCACCATGCACAGCCGGAAGCGACGCTTTATGGTCATTGGTATTGATTTTTTAGAAATTATTCTTTAAAACAATAACCGTGGATCGTAATTTTTATATAACGGGCCCAGATTTTTTATTTGTCTTGTTTTAAGACCAAAACGAATCAATATTTTCATTTAACAAAAAAGTTCACAGGGGCCACATACGAAAACAATACTGTGAAAAAATCCTAATTGTGGAGTACTACCATAATGCTTTTGCATTTTTTGAAAATTTAACATGAGTTGCATTTTTCTCTTCTTGAGTATGTAACCACTTGAGGAATACCGGATATTATGATTTTTTTTTATGTTTTACCATAGTAACGCACGCTCAAAGACAGAAGCCCTTTTCTGATCAAGCTCTTTTTTGGACATTTTCCTGCAATAACGTTAGATTCTTTCCCCGTTTGTTTTGAATCAAATTTTGTATTTTCGTAACAAAATTCGTATTCTGTTGTGCTTAAGTCATTTTCTAGCCAATTTCAAACATATTTGTGAAAATTTGGAAGATTTCCGTGAAAAAATCTATAATAATGGCGTCCATGGAAACACATCATCAAAATTTGCTTAACATTTGCATAGCAAGCTATAATGCCTTGCGTTTCTATTCAAGCCGACTAAAAATTACAATTTTATGATTTACATACGGGGAAATATACTATATTGTGTAATTTTTATTTCTTTCGGGGAAATTATTAACTTTGTTAGCGTTACATACAGTATAACCAGCTGTACAGAATATAACGTTATTGACGATATTTTCAAAAATAAGCATGTTTGGTTGCTATGGGCATTTATGCTTAATAACTGATATTTTTCCCAAAATGTTTGAAGCAAGTAATTCTCAAATATATTAGCTTTATTTTCAACAATTAAACCAAGGACTAAAATCAAGATATACTCTTGAAATTTTAGTGAGATTAATGCCATATGGTAGTACTCCATAATTAATTTATTTAGCTCATTTTTGCATGTGCTCGACGTTGACTATTTTGTCTCGCGTTCTTGTAATCGCTTAAACTGCTATTTGCACTTTAAACTAGGTGGTGTTCCAAACTCCGGGCATGTTTAGTTGTGTTTAGTGCCGTATTTGGTTTCTTTGTTGTACTCGTTGCCCCTAGCAACTCTTAACATTTGTCAAAAATTTGGGGACAAAAATACGCAAAAATCGGGGTTTTGTCCTTTTTTTGAACGTTGCCAGTAGTCGACCTTTCGGTTCAGGTGAAACGTAACATGTATGAAATGAAAGCCCGAAAACAGTCCTTTCTTTTAAGACCAAATAAACCTATCCGACTTCGGCTCTTTTTTCCGCTAAAATTGTTCAAACTTAAAAATCTAAAAATAGCACATTTAAATTTAAGCCCATCCGCTGGTCACCATGCACAGCCGGAAGCGACGCTTTATGGTCATTGGTATTGATTTTTTAGAAATTATTCTTTAAAACAATAACCGTGGATCGTAATTTTTATATAACGGGCCCAGATTTTTTATTTGTCTTGTTTTAAGACCAAAACGAATCAATATTTTCATTTAACAAAAAAGTTCACAGGGGCCACATACGAAAACAATACTGTGAAAAAATCCTAATTGTGGAGTACTACCATAATGCTTTTGCATTTTTTGAAAATTTAACATGAGTTGCATTTTTCTCTTCTTGAGTATGTAACCACTTGAGGAATACCGGATATTATGATTTTTTTTTATGTTTTACCATAGTAACGCACGCTCAAAGACAGAAGCCCTTTTCTGATCAAGCTCTTTTTTGGACATTTTCCTGCAATAACGTTAGATTCTTTCCCCGTTTGTTTTGAATCAAATTTTGTATTTTCGTAACAAAATTCGTATTCTGTTGTGCTTAAGTCATTTTCTAGCCAATTTCAAACATATTTGTGAAAATTTGGAAGATTTCCGTGAAAAAATCTATAATAATGGCGTCCATGGAAACACATCATCAAAATTTGCTTAACATTTGCATAGCAAGCTATAATGCCTTGCGTTTCTATTCAAGCCGACTAAAAATTACAATTTTATGATTTACATACGGGGAAATATACTATATTGTGTAATTTTTATTTCTTTCGGGGAAATTATTAACTTTGTTAGCGTTACATACAGTATAACCAGCTGTACAGAATATAACGTTATTGACGATATTTTCAAAAATAAGCATGTTTGGTTGCTATGGGCATTTATGCTTAATAACTGATATTTTTCCCAAAATGTTTGAAGCAAGTAATTCTCAAATATATTAGCTTTATTTTCAACAATTAAACCAAGGACTAAAATCAAGATATACTCTTGAAATTTTAGTGAGATTAATGCCATATGGTAGTACTCCATAATTAATTTATTTAGCTCATTTTTGCATGTGCTCGACGTTGACTATTTTGTCTCGCGTTCTTGTAATCGCTTAAACTGCTATTTGCACTTTAAACTAGGTGGTGTTCCAAACTCCGGGCATGTTTAGTTGTGTTTAGTGCCGTATTTGGTTTCTTTGTTGTACTCGTTGCCCCTAGCAACTCTTAACATTTGTCAAAAATTTGGGGACAAAAATACGCAAAAATCGGGGTTTTGTCCTTTTTTTGAACGTTGCCAGTAGTCGACCTTTCGGTTCAGGTGAAACGTAACATGTATGAAATGAAAGCCCGAAAACAGTCCTTTCTTTTAAGACCAAATAAACCTATCCGACTTCGGCTCTTTTTTCCGCTAAAATTGTTCAAACTTAAAAATCTAAAAATAGCACATTTAAATTTAAGCCCATCCGCTGGTCACCATGCACAGCCGGAAGCGACGCTTTATGGTCATTGGTATTGATTTTTTAGAAATTATTCTTTAAAACAATAACCGTGGATCGTAATTTTTATATAACGGGCCCAGATTTTTTATTTGTCTTGTTTTAAGACCAAAACGAATCAATATTTTCATTTAACAAAAAAGTTCACAGGGGCCACATACGAAAACAATACTGTGAAAAAATCCTAATTGTGGAGTACTACCATAATGCTTTTGCATTTTTTGAAAATTTAACATGAGTTGCATTTTTCTCTTCTTGAGTATGTAACCACTTGAGGAATACCGGATATTATGATTTTTTTTTATGTTTTACCATAGTAACGCACGCTCAAAGACAGAAGCCCTTTTCTGATCAAGCTCTTTTTTGGACATTTTCCTGCAATAACGTTAGATTCTTTCCCCGTTTGTTTTGAATCAAATTTTGTATTTTCGTAACAAAATTCGTATTCTGTTGTGCTTAAGTCATTTTCTAGCCAATTTCAAACATATTTGTGAAAATTTGGAAGATTTCCGTGAAAAAATCTATAATAATGGCGTCCATGGAAACACATCATCAAAATTTGCTTAACATTTGCATAGCAAGCTATAATGCCTTGCGTTTCTATTCAAGCCGACTAAAAATTACAATTTTATGATTTACATACGGGGAAATATACTATATTGTGTAATTTTTATTTCTTTCGGGGAAATTATTAACTTTGTTAGCGTTACATACAGTATAACCAGCTGTACAGAATATAACGTTATTGACGATATTTTCAAAAATAAGCATGTTTGGTTGCTATGGGCATTTATGCTTAATAACTGATATTTTTCCCAAAATGTTTGAAGCAAGTAATTCTCAAATATATTAGCTTTATTTTCAACAATTAAACCAAGGACTAAAATCAAGATATACTCTTGAAATTTTAGTGAGATTAATGCCATATGGTAGTACTCCATAATTAATTTATTTAGCTCATTTTTGCATGTGCTCGACGTTGACTATTTTGTCTCGCGTTCTTGTAATCGCTTAAACTGCTATTTGCACTTTAAACTAGGTGGTGTTCCAAACTCCGGGCATGTTTAGTTGTGTTTAGTGCCGTATTTGGTTTCTTTGTTGTACTCGTTGCCCCTAGCAACTCTTAACATTTGTCAAAAATTTGGGGACAAAAATACGCAAAAATCGGGGTTTTGTCCTTTTTTTGAACGTTGCCAGTAGTCGACCTTTCGGTTCAGGTGAAACGTAACATGTATGAAATGAAAGCCCGAAAACAGTCCTTTCTTTTAAGACCAAATAAACCTATCCGACTTCGGCTCTTTTTTCCGCTAAAATTGTTCAAACTTAAAAATCTAAAAATAGCACATTTAAATTTAAGCCCATCCGCTGGTCACCATGCACAGCCGGAAGCGACGCTTTATGGTCATTGGTATTGATTTTTTAGAAATTATTCTTTAAAACAATAACCGTGGATCGTAATTTTTATATAACGGGCCCAGATTTTTTATTTGTCTTGTTTTAAGACCAAAACGAATCAATATTTTCATTTAACAAAAAAGTTCACAGGGGCCACATACGAAAACAATACTGTGAAAAAATCCTAATTGTGGAGTACTACCATAATGCTTTTGCATTTTTTGAAAATTTAACATGAGTTGCATTTTTCTCTTCTTGAGTATGTAACCACTTGAGGAATACCGGATATTATGATTTTTTTTTATGTTTTACCATAGTAACGCACGCTCAAAGACAGAAGCCCTTTTCTGATCAAGCTCTTTTTTGGACATTTTCCTGCAATAACGTTAGATTCTTTCCCCGTTTGTTTTGAATCAAATTTTGTATTTTCGTAACAAAATTCGTATTCTGTTGTGCTTAAGTCATTTTCTAGCCAATTTCAAACATATTTGTGAAAATTTGGAAGATTTCCGTGAAAAAATCTATAATAATGGCGTCCATGGAAACACATCATCAAAATTTGCTTAACATTTGCATAGCAAGCTATAATGCCTTGCGTTTCTATTCAAGCCGACTAAAAATTACAATTTTATGATTTACATACGGGGAAATATACTATATTGTGTAATTTTTATTTCTTTCGGGGAAATTATTAACTTTGTTAGCGTTACATACAGTATAACCAGCTGTACAGAATATAACGTTATTGACGATATTTTCAAAAATAAGCATGTTTGGTTGCTATGGGCATTTATGCTTAATAACTGATATTTTTCCCAAAATGTTTGAAGCAAGTAATTCTCAAATATATTAGCTTTATTTTCAACAATTAAACCAAGGACTAAAATCAAGATATACTCTTGAAATTTTAGTGAGATTAATGCCATATGGTAGTACTCCATAATTAATTTATTTAGCTCATTTTTGCATGTGCTCGACGTTGACTATTTTGTCTCGCGTTCTTGTAATCGCTTAAACTGCTATTTGCACTTTAAACTAGGTGGTGTTCCAAACTCCGGGCATGTTTAGTTGTGTTTAGTGCCGTATTTGGTTTCTTTGTTGTACTCGTTGCCCCTAGCAACTCTTAACATTTGTCAAAAATTTGGGGACAAAAATACGCAAAAATCGGGGTTTTGTCCTTTTTTTGAACGTTGCCAGTAGTCGACCTTTCGGTTCAGGTGAAACGTAACATGTATGAAATGAAAGCCCGAAAACAGTCCTTTCTTTTAAGACCAAATAAACCTATCCGACTTCGGCTCTTTTTTCCGCTAAAATTGTTCAAACTTAAAAATCTAAAAATAGCACATTTAAATTTAAGCCCATCCGCTGGTCACCATGCACAGCCGGAAGCGACGCTTTATGGTCATTGGTATTGATTTTTTAGAAATTATTCTTTAAAACAATAACCGTGGATCGTAATTTTTATATAACGGGCCCAGATTTTTTATTTGTCTTGTTTTAAGACCAAAACGAATCAATATTTTCATTTAACAAAAAAGTTCACAGGGGCCACATACGAAAACAATACTGTGAAAAAATCCTAATTGTGGAGTACTACCATAATGCTTTTGCATTTTTTGAAAATTTAACATGAGTTGCATTTTTCTCTTCTTGAGTATGTAACCACTTGAGGAATACCGGATATTATGATTTTTTTTTATGTTTTACCATAGTAACGCACGCTCAAAGACAGAAGCCCTTTTCTGATCAAGCTCTTTTTTGGACATTTTCCTGCAATAACGTTAGATTCTTTCCCCGTTTGTTTTGAATCAAATTTTGTATTTTCGTAACAAAATTCGTATTCTGTTGTGCTTAAGTCATTTTCTAGCCAATTTCAAACATATTTGTGAAAATTTGGAAGATTTCCGTGAAAAAATCTATAATAATGGCGTCCATGGAAACACATCATCAAAATTTGCTTAACATTTGCATAGCAAGCTATAATGCCTTGCGTTTCTATTCAAGCCGACTAAAAATTACAATTTTATGATTTACATACGGGGAAATATACTATATTGTGTAATTTTTATTTCTTTCGGGGAAATTATTAACTTTGTTAGCGTTACATACAGTATAACCAGCTGTACAGAATATAACGTTATTGACGATATTTTCAAAAATAAGCATGTTTGGTTGCTATGGGCATTTATGCTTAATAACTGATATTTTTCCCAAAATGTTTGAAGCAAGTAATTCTCAAATATATTAGCTTTATTTTCAACAATTAAACCAAGGACTAAAATCAAGATATACTCTTGAAATTTTAGTGAGATTAATGCCATATGGTAGTACTCCATAATTAATTTATTTAGCTCATTTTTGCATGTGCTCGACGTTGACTATTTTGTCTCGCGTTCTTGTAATCGCTTAAACTGCTATTTGCACTTTAAACTAGGTGGTGTTCCAAACTCCGGGCATGTTTAGTTGTGTTTAGTGCCGTATTTGGTTTCTTTGTTGTACTCGTTGCCCCTAGCAACTCTTAACATTTGTCAAAAATTTGGGGACAAAAATACGCAAAAATCGGGGTTTTGTCCTTTTTTTGAACGTTGCCAGTAGTCGACCTTTCGGTTCAGGTGAAACGTAACATGTATGAAATGAAAGCCCGAAAACAGTCCTTTCTTTTAAGACCAAATAAACCTATCCGACTTCGGCTCTTTTTTCCGCTAAAATTGTTCAAACTTAAAAATCTAAAAATAGCACATTTAAATTTAAGCCCATCCGCTGGTCACCATGCACAGCCGGAAGCGACGCTTTATGGTCATTGGTATTGATTTTTTAGAAATTATTCTTTAAAACAATAACCGTGGATCGTAATTTTTATATAACGGGCCCAGATTTTTTATTTGTCTTGTTTTAAGACCAAAACGAATCAATATTTTCATTTAACAAAAAAGTTCACAGGGGCCACATACGAAAACAATACTGTGAAAAAATCCTAATTGTGGAGTACTACCAGATGTATAATGAATTAACGTTGTATCCGCTGTGTCCCCTAAAACGAGTCATTCAAGAAAATTTTTCGGGCCTGTGTCCGCTGTGTCCTCTTTTAGCCGTAGATGTATAATGAATTAACGTTGTGTCCGCTCTGTCCCCTGAAATGGGTCGCTTCCAGAAAATTTTCGGGCCTGTGTCCGCTGTGTCCCCTTGTAGCCGTAGATGTATAATGAATTAACGTTGTGTCCGCTGTGTCCCCTGAAACGAGTCAATCTAGAACATTTTTCGGGCCTGTGTCCGCTGTGTCCCCTTGTAGCCGTAGATGTATAATGAATTAACGTTGTGTCCGCTGTGTCCCCTGAAATGGGTCGCTTCCAGAAAATTTTTCGGGCCTGTGTCCGCTGTGTCCCCTTGTAGCCGTAGATTTATAATGAATTAACGTTGTGTCCGCTGTGTCCCCTGAAACGGGTCGCTTCCAGAAAATTTTTCGGGCTTGTGTCCGCTGTTTCCCCTTGTAGCCGTAGATGTATAATGAAATAACGTTGTGTCTGCTGTGTCCCCTGAAATGGGTCGCTTCCAGAAAATTTTCGGGCCTGTGTCCGCTGTGTCCCCTTGTAGCCGTAGATGTATAATGAATTAACGTTGTGTCCGCTGTGTCCCCTGAAACGAGTCAATCTAGAAAATTTTTCGGGCCTGTGTCCGCTGTGTCCCCTTGTAGCCGTAGATGTATAATGAATTAACGTTGTGTCCGCTGTGTCCACTGAAACGGGTCGCTTCCTGAAAATTTTTCGGGCTTGTGTCCGCTGTGTTCCCTTGTAGCCGTAGATGTATAATGAATTAACGTTGTATCCGCTGTGTCCCCTAAAACGAGTCATTCAAGAAAATTTTTCGGGCCTGTGTCCGCTGTGTCCTCTTTTAGCCGTAGATGTATAATGAATTAACGTTGTGTCCGCTCTGTCCCCTGAAATGGGTCGCTTCCAGAAAATTTTCGGGCCTGTGTCCGCTGTGTCCCCTTGTAGCCGTAGATGTATAATGAATTAACGTTGTGTCCGCTCTGTCCCCTGAAATGGGTCGCTTCCAGAAAATTTTTCGGGCCTGTGTCCGCTGTGTCCCCTTGTAGCCGTAGATGTATAATGAATTAACGTTGTGTCCGCTGTGTCCCCTGAAACGGGTCGCTTCCAGAAAATTTTTCGGGCTTGTGTCCGCTGTTTCCCCTTGTAGCCGTAGATGTATAATGAAATAACGTTGTGTCTGCTGTGTCCCCTGAAATGGGTCGCTTCCAGAAAATTTTTCGGGCCTGTGTCCGCTGTGTCCCCTTGTAGCCGTAGATGTATAATGAATTAACGTTGTGTCCGCTGTGTCCCCTGAAACGAGTCAATCTAGAAAATTTTTCGGACCTGTGTCCGCTGTGTCCCCTTGTAGCCGTAGATGTATAATGAATTAACGTTGTGTCCGCTGTGTCCACTGAAACGGGTCGCTTCCAGAAAATTTTTCGGGCTTGTGTCCGCTGTGTTCCCTTGTAGCCGTAGATGTATAATGAATTAACGTTGTATCCGCTGTGTCCCCTAAAACGAGTCATTCAAGAAAATTTTTCGGGCCTGTGTCCGCTGTGTCCTCTTTTAGCCGTAGATGTATAATGAATTAACGTTGTGTCCGCTCTGTCCCCTGAAATGGGTCGCCGCGTTCCAGAAAATTTTCGGGCCTGTGTCCGCTGTGTCCCCTTGTAGCCGTAGATGTATAATGAATTAACGTTGTGTCCGCTGTGTCCACTGAAACGGGTCGCTTCCAGAAAATTTTCGGGCCTGTGTCCGCTGTGTTCCCTTGTAGCCGTAGATGTATAATGAATTAACGTTGTGTCCACTGTGTCCCCTGAAACGAGTCAATCTAGAAAATTTTTCGGGCCTGTGTCCGCTGTGTCCCCTTGTAGCCGTAGATGTATAATGAATTAACGTTGTGTCCGCTGTGTCCCCTGAAACGGGTCGCTTCCAGAAAATTTTTCGGGCTTGTGTCCGCTGTGTCCCCTTGTAGCCGTAGATGTATAATGAAATAACTTTGTGTCTGCTGTGTCCCCTGAAACGGGTCGCTTCCAGAAAATTTGTCGGGCCTGTGTCTGCTGTGTCCCCCTGTAGCCGTAGAAGAATAGCGAAATAACGTACATCCGCTGTGTCCCCCTGTAGCCGTAGATGAATAGTGAAATAACGTTGTGTCCGCTGTGTCCCCTTAGAAGCCGTAGTTTATGAGGCAATGTGCCTTGTGGTTTACATGTATAGCGTTGTATCCGATATGTTTGATATTTCTAGTATCCATGTATCTATGTTTTGGTTATATTTGTGTCCGTGTGTCCGGGGACACAAAATGCATGCCATATAAATTTTGCACCGAAATTAGGACATATCTAGTTTTTTTGTAGAAATATTGATAATTTGATAGTAACTCTAAAACGTTAATCTTTTACCTTTTTACTATTGTATTGTTTTTAAGCATTACAGCGATCAAATATGTCAGTTTTGTGTGATAATAGAATACTAAATCATTAGTTGTTTGAAGTTGTTTTTTCGCTTTGTACAAGATTAACAATATAGGGAAGGTTGGGCCTAAAAAACTAGTTTAACCCCACCACATTTTATATGTGCCTGTCCTAAGCCAGGAATCTTTGTCAAAGCTTTTGTTTGTCCCTGTCAACTATCTGTTCTTTGTTCTTTGTCAAGAAATGGGTCTTTCATTGATAATCTAGGGATTTGTTTGAATCTTATGTATTGTATCTTTAGTCTTTGGCCAATGCAAGACAGCGATGAGTGACCTTTGGTCATGTTGAAGACTGCTGGCTGTTTTCCATTGTGATTTTTTAAATTGCTGTTTCTTAAATGTTGGTTGTGTCGCGTACACCTTTTCCGCATCTCTTTATCGTTTATTGTAGGTGTGAGAATGCTTACAAAAATGTGACGGACACCAGGTCGGATGGCCAGCATTTCTATGTACTTGCTTCACATTGAGCTGGGGACAGTGAAATCAAAACTAACAAGTTTTTTTATGCCCCCGAGACGACATGTCGGGGGGGGGCATTAAGTTTTACTCATGTCCGTCCGTACGTACGTCCGTACGAATTTCCGTCAAGCTTTTCTCATAAACCGTAAATGGGAATGACTTGAAACTTGGTAGGATGGTTAAGTATTACAAACAATACATCCTAAGCGAATTTTAGACCTGTCGGACATCTACTTCCTGTTTGGGGCTGGATCGATACCAAAATTGACATGAAAATTTCCGTCAAGCTTTTCTCAGAAACCGTACATGGGAATGATTTGAAACTTAGTAGGATGGTTAAGTATGATAAACTATGCGTCCTAAGTAACTTACAGACCTGTCAGACTTCAACTTTTTATTTGAGGCCAGCGGGGGCATCCCATGGACACATTCTTTCTTTATTTCTATCTGAGTTCTTTGTATTCTCATAATTGAGTTTGTTTATGAATAAAGGTAATAACAAAACTACTGAATTTGGAGGATCAATATGAAAACATGGAAGACATACAAGAGAAATTGAAGATTGCAATGGTTCTGACTTGGTACAGGCATTTCAAAAGAAATGCTGGGTCAAACCAGGTTATAAGGCATGCCAAGACCAGTAGTAACACAAAACACAACACGGTTGTGAAGACATAAAAGGGATATTGAAGTGATCAGGTCAGTAAAACAACATTTTCTGACTGAGATGATTTTTATGTATGATCCCTTTTCTTATACATGTAGTTATTCAAAATTTTTTGTTGTATTTGTTTATGCTCTTCATATTCACACAGTAATAGGCATTTTCAACCTTTTGGCTTGAGTGGCAGGAGAGTGAGCAGCTACCACAGGTCTAATGCTGTTGGCTATTATAGATTTTTATAAGAACACAAAAAAATTGTGGTCATATGATGTTATTGTGATGTTGTCGTCGTTGTCTGCGTCTGTGTCATCTGGGGACATTTGTTTTCTGTGCAATAACTTGAGAAGATGTTGACGAATTTTTTATGAAATTTTGATATGATGTTTCTTATCTGATGTCAGTAATCTTGAAAAAATTAAGCAGTTTTGTGAGTTAGATTTTAGAATAACTCCAAAAGAAATCTCAGAATGTATAAAAAAAATTAAAAATGGAAAAGCCTCAGGTATTGATGGTATACCTGCTGAAATGATAAAAGCAGGATCACCAATTTTAATCTCATTAATACAAAAGTTATTTAATGTTGTATTTTCGACAGGATCTTACCCTATGCAGTGGTCGTCGGCATACATAACCCCTATTTTTAAATCTGGGGACCCTGATAAACCAGAGAATTATAGAGGAATTGCTATAAATTCCTGTATTGGAAAACTATTTAACAGTATATTAAATAATAGACTAGATAGTTTCTTGGTTAAGAACAATATCATAAGTAAATATCAAATTGGTTTTACAAAGAAGGCTAGAACAGCAGATCATATTTTTGTTCTGAAAACATTAATAGATAAATATATTAATAAAAAAAATGGAAAACTTTTTGCCTGTTTTGTAGATTTAAGAAAGGCATTTGATACAGTTGTTCATGCTGGAATTAGATATAAACTTTTACAAAATAATATAGCTGGGCAATTTTATGCCATTATAAAAGATATGTACAGTTAGAGTAAGTTATGTGTCAAATTAAACCACCAGCTAACTCCTTTATTTAATTCCTCAATTGGTGTAAGACAAGGGGATGTTCTTAGCCCTAATATCTTTAATATTTTTATAAATGATCTCCCTGATAATCTTTCCTGTTGCATTGACCAGGTTGATGTAAATGGTCATCGCATAGACTGTCTAATGTATGCTGACGACATTGTATTAGTTTCACAAACCCAAAAGGGATTGCAAAAGAGGTTAAATATGCTTAACTCATTTTGTAACAAATGGTGTTTGAATGTGAATCTCAAGAAAACTCAGGTTATGGTTTTTAATAAAACTGGAAAACATTTAAATTTTCATTTTCAATTGAATGGACAATCTATTGATTGTACCAACAGTTACAAATATCTGGGTATAACATTTACACCAAGTGGTAAATTTTCTCAGTGTAAAGAAGAATTATACAAAAAATCTATCAAAGCTTCTTTTAAATTGCAACAGTGCATGTCATCTTCTAATCCCAGTGTACAAACACTACTTCACTTATATGATCATACTATTAAACCCATCTTAACATATGGTTGTGAAATATGGGGTATGTTTTCAACAACCTCTTCAGCTAGTAAAAATGATGGACAATATTTATTTGAGAAAATATGTTGCAGTCATATCATGCTGTGCTCAGCGCAGCTTTTTTTTAACCAAACGCCGGCTATCTTCCATTGTGGATTTTAAAACTGAAACTTTGTTTATGTAGGTTGTGTCATGTACACTTATTCCACATCTTATTATCGTCTATTTGGGAAGTTGTGTCATGTACACATATAAATGAACATTCCATTATTTACATGGTATTATACATTGAACGCAATATTTTGTAGTTTTTGTCTCGCCTGCGAAGCAGAGCAGGACATAGGTGTTACTTTACTGGCGGCGGCGGCGGCGTTAACTTTTTGGAAAAGTTTTATGAGCACCTCCATATCTCAACAACTATAGGTCCTGGGTTGATGAAACGTGGTATGCATATACCCCAGTAGTAGCTTAGCACACTTGCATCCCTATCTTTTGACCTTGACCTTGATTTTCCTGTTGAGTGACTTTGACAATTTTCAATACATATAATAGCAATGGAAAAGTTTTGCAAGCACCTCCATATCTCAAGAACTATAGGTCCTAGATTGGTGAAACTTGGTAAGCATATGCCCCATTAGTAGCTTAGCACAGTTGCATCCCCATCTTTTGACCTTGACCTTGATTTTCCAGTTGAGTGACTTTGACAATTTTCAATACATATAATAGCAATGGAAAAGTTTGGCGAGCACCTCCATATCTCAAGAACTATAGGTCCTAGGTTGATGAAACTTGGTATGCATATGCCCCAGTAGTAGCTTAGCACAGTTGCATCCCCATCTTTTGACCTTGACCTTGATTTTTCGGTTGAGTGACTTTGACAATTTTCAATACATATAATAGCAATGGAAAAGTTTTGCAAGCACCTCCATATCTCAAGAACTATAGGTCCTAGATTGGTGAAACTTGGTAAGCATATGCCCCAGTAGTAGCTTAGCACAGTTGCATCCCCATCTTTTGACCTTGACCTTGATTTTCCAGTTGAGTGACTTTGACAATTTTCAATACATATAATAGGAATGGAAAAGTTTTGCAAGCACCTCCATATCTCAAGAACTATAAGTCCTAGGTTGATGAAATTTGGTATGCATATGCCCCTGTAATAAGCTTAGCACAGTTGCATCCCCATCTTTTGACCTTGACCTTGATTTTCTGGTTGAGTGACTTGATTATTTTTATTGCATATATTAGCAATGTTTAAGTTCTATAAACATCTTTTGATCTCAGAAATTGAAAATCCATGTAAATTCAGAATATAGTGGAAGTAAGAAAGAATAATTGTTTCTGATGGTGCCTGCAGGCGATACATACTTTAGTGTTAACTCTTGTATTGGTGTGTAAAAGCATGGACCTAAGCACATTTTTAATGAAGCGCAGTAGCACTTCATGTCCAAAATGTGCACAAAGGTTCATTCTTTTACACACCAATAAAACTACAAAATATTGCATTCAATGTTATGTTAATATTTGCACAGGTTATATTTGATAAAGGACAAGGTATGATAAGGGCTGTTTTTGGCCCCTTTTTCAAAAGTGAAATTTTATGCTCAAAAATTGATTTATATGATATTAAGTAATGAAAGTTTATAAATTTGAATGTTTTAAACAAATTATAGATCCAATCTGATTTTAGCATTCGATCAAACTTGACGAAAAAGTGACTTTTTCTCACAAATACTCGAAATTTGGTATATTTTTGTATGTTTTTGGCTCAAATAACTATGAGCGGACAAGCGGCCCACAAAAATATTCTAACTATGGAATTGGCATACAAAAACTAATATTTCCAGAAATTATCTTTGTGGGCCGCAGGTCCGCTCATATTTAAATTTCACAAAAACCATTGTCATTTTAACAATTTTAAGCCAATTTTGCTACATTTCATAGTTATATCATCTTGTGCACATGCGTAATTACACCAAATGTCAAATTTTCAATAAAATTGTGCTTGTTCCAAAAAATACAAATTCTGAATCACAAATTCACACCGTTATAATTCAATATTCCGATTTTGGAAAATTTGAGCAATTTAGGGGGCCAAAATCGTCTTCTTATCCTATCTTGTCCTTTGCACAAAATACATTTATCATTTTCAAATTACTCTGTGTAAGTCTTTGTCAAGGTAGCATGTTCCAGTGAGTTTCATCGAGAAATAAAGCTTCTTTACTGAAGCACTATAAAACAATCAGAATGCTTGTTACAATTGCAAAACAAAAGGAATATACTGTAATTATTATTAATTGAAATTCAATGTAAAACAATTTTGAAGAACAATATCAATTTTATTGGTCAACAATAATCAATAAATAAAGAAAAACAAATTATGTAGCAATAAAAATACACAAAGGGTGCTGTGATGATAGGGTGCATATCATTTCTAACATCTGTTTTGATAAAAGGATCTAATGTAAAAGGGGAAATTTTCACGAGGTTTTTTTTATAGCTTATTTCACGACCATAACAAATTCGCAATAATATTCCCTCATGTAAATTACATTTAGAAGGACCCAATATTCCATGATCTTATAAAACACAAAACTAAAATCTTGCAAATGCATTTTGGTACTGAAAACACAAATTTTAAACCATGTGAAATTATCCCTTTTTACAGTAATTCAGTTGATAAATGACCCACTGCATTTATGTATCACCCAAATAAAATAACATATCCAACTTGCTTTCAGGAAACATGTTCTAAAAAATTTGATTTTAAAGACTTTTTAATAAACAACTTAGAAAAGATTAAAGAAAACAGTGAAATGAATCCATCACAAAATAACTGCTATGGGGTTATGTAAACCGAACATTAAAATTTTCATCAAGTTGGTGTAGACCAAATCTTATTTTCAGTTCTGTTGACTTTTTTTTGGGGGGGTGCCATAGCTACTAGTTAATTTTTTTCTTCACCAATACAAAAAGATACAATTCTTTTAAGATATGCTTTTTATGCTAGTTACAATAACATTTGTTTACAATATTTAATCATAAGAAAAATCACAAAATGGTTGTAAAATCATTAAAAATAATAGAACAAAAGACCTGAGTATACACAAGGTTAAATGGTTAAACAGTTACAGAGAAAATACTTGCAGCAATTAAAGAAAATAATCAAATATACATAAAGTTATTTCATTAAGTTCATGAATGTAACAAAATAGCAAGAATATTTCAAATACACATGATGCAAAACCTGGCAGCATTTATTTCTTTCATTACTGAAACATGAAGTTGAAATAAATAATAATAAAAAATAAAACAATTTTACAATGTTTATTGCTTGTCCACTTTCTGGTATATCAAGTTTAATCATGATATCATACTTCTTTCATGTTAAAGTATTAAGTTATACCTGAAGATAAAGTGGATTTTGGATGGACAGAAAAAACTCTCCCAAACACTATGCACCTCTACTTTTGTTGGTGGAGCAACAAAATATGTAATAGACAAAAGACTAGATCATAATTGTCAATTTTTATAGAATTGTCTTAATTATGTTAGAAATAGCACCAGTTTTTGATATACATTTAATATCTACAAATTAATAATTGGGGGTGTCACAGCCCCCGCCCCCGGAATACCAAATACCGTTTAAAAAAGGACAGAATACCGTTAAAAAGACTGGAATACCGAATACTCTAAAGATCATGGCGTACGCGTACCAAAAGCCTAAAAATTAGGAACATCGTGTACCAAATACCCTTTAAAAAGCACGGAATACTGCGTACCAAAAGGGCTGTGACACCCTCATAATTTCCTTGGTTTTAAATGGAATTATGATGCATGTTAATTCTAATTTTAATTTTAGAATGGTCAAGGGGAAATAACTCCACTTTTTTAGCTCAATTATTTTTATATTAAAGGTACATGTATCTAAAAATCAAATGTAAGTGTAAAATTGTACAGCATGAAAAGATTAAACACAATTAAAATCACCATCAAGTTAAAAGATATTAGTAATTTATCAAAAAGTTTTCTCAAAATTAAAATAGCTTGGGTAAACAATTGTTAAAAAAATGATTAAAGAAAAGTGAGTGTGATATATATTTACTTAAAAGATCATAAAATTATGGTAATAATTAATCATGTCCATTGAGTAATTTCATTTTGAAATAGAATAGAGACCTTTTCATCAATTTAAATTAAAACATAAAAATTATTGATTACAAATCATGAAAATATTTTTTTTCTCGGAAGGCAGGGATTTAGTTGTTATCATATACAAATAGAAAAATATGAGACAATAATTGTATTATGCTACAGTTTTAAGATAAAGAACATTTCAAACTTAATAAAATTATTCCTAGATTCTTATCCACAATCTTCAAAATATGGGATGGTTGGGCATTTTTTTTTTAATTGTGATAAAATATCCTGCCATTTTAAAGGAAATTGACTAAAAATGAACATGTTTTGTCAAAAAATCAAGATAAAATTTTATGTGGTGGCTGAAAAAATATGGCTGGGAGGAATGAAGCTAGGATATTTTTAATATTGGCCTTATGGGATACAAGAATTCTTTCTTAGAAAGCAGGGGTTCAGAAGTAATTCTATACAGCTAAAGAAATATAAGACAATCATTGTACTATGCTACAGTTTTTTGATGTGATAAAGAACATTTCAAACTTAATAATAAAAGTTGCAATTTACTCAAATCTACAACAACAAAATACTGACCTATATATGTATCAAGATCAACAATATACTGTGGGTTCATTTATATTTGTGGGTATCAATTTTCATGGTTTCCTCCCAAAAAGACATTTTCATTTGATTTCTTAATTTCATATTCTTGCAAACATTGCTACAAGGAATCAAGTTAAAATCAACACATTGATGGATTCTTATTTACATGACTGGCTATAACGAAACGAAAACCATGAAAGTTGGTACCCCAAGAATGATAGTGAAACCACAGTACACCGTTAACAAGGTATTAACAAAGATAAATGTACCAGGATAAATAAACAAATTTAATAATTTACATATTTGTGTACTTGTCTTATTTTGTAGATGGTTTACAGTCTAATAAATGAGAAACTGTGGCATGCAGTCAATATTTTTCAAACTTTATGCTGTAGGATAAATATAGTTTACCAAGCCTTTATTTACATTTGACTGAAGACTAATAATCAAGCATTTTTTAAGTTAGCCAAATATATGTCAAGCATTCAACTTGGTACGATATCAATAAGGCTAAACATGGTTTTGAAAATAGCATCTGATTTTTCTTTTAAATTCTGATATAGTATGATTTTCCCAATCTATTTTATAGCAGAAGTTGATAAAAAAAAATGTCAGCATGAATGTCTTTGAATAACATATTGTCAATCATTGAGCTGACTCTTAGAAAATTTAGAGTATACCACGTTTATCTAATATTTGTTAAAATACAATGTACATTATCTTTCAATTAAATAATTGTAATGTTAACAATTGGTTGTGTATTTCATATAGTCTGTAAACAACATATACATGGTACAAAGTGAATTTTAGGTGGGGTTGACAATTATCACATAAATACACAGTCGTACAATAAAAACATGAGGTGGGCACAAACACTTTACATCAAATTGGTTTCTCTAACATTCCTAGTTAAATCTCAATGTTAAAAATGTACAGGAACTGTGACCTTGACCTTAATGATTTTCTTGTTACAGTTGGGTGACAGGAACTGTGACCTTGACATTCTCTAACTTTTCTTGTGTTCTCCATTCTCTGATTTCTTGATCAGGTTCTTTGCTTTCTTGTTTCTTGAATAAATCTGTCCACACAAAAACCTAGAAAATATCATGGACGATACATACACATTAATCAACACTGTAGCTATAATAATGACAAGGGCAAAATATAAGACTTTCTGAAAATATTTCATGGAGTTTCTTGAAATTTTAATATGTGATTCCTAAAATGGTACCTTACTATTGTGTAAAATTCAAATCTGTACCCCTGATATTGTTAGAGTACATGTATAAGCATTCACAATGCATTGTTGATGGATGGACAGACTGACAGACAAACATAATAAAATCTACAGGGCTTCTGAATCCTTGATGTGGGCCCTAATAATGAAAAAAAATAACTGCTTCAAATCCATAAAATTATTAATTTATTCTATATTTTTCTTTAATCAATAGTTTTCTATCAAATATTACTTGATTTGAAGTAAAACTTTTAAAATCAAAAGAAATTGTTTAACTTTAAATGCTTACACATGTACACTGTACATTATCAAGTACAATGCATATAGCTAGTTTTTTTTTTTGTTCTATGTCCAGAAATGAGTCTATTGTTAATAATTTAGGGATTGGTTTAGAATCTTATGTATTGTATTTTAAGTATTGGGCCAATGCAAGACGGCGAGGAGTGACCTCTGGTCATGTTGAAGACTGCTTGCTGTTTTCTATTGTGATTTTTGTCTCGCCTGTGACAAGTAGTCGTGGAAGGCGATACATATGTATTACTTTCTGGCAACGGCATAAACTTTTGTGGTCAATGAATTGCTTGAAAAGTATAAAAGCAAGGCATCTGATATTTGGTATACAGACAGTTTAGGATATGGTCTACGCAACTGCCACCATGCTGTGTGACCCTGATCCCATTTTCACGGTCCAGTGACTCTATGAGCTGAGGTCTTTCGGGGGTTGTAAACTTCTCTGTTAGACTTTTGTGGACAATGTACATATATTAACTTACTTAAAAGCCTTATCTATGAAAGTTTTTAATTGTATAGACAAAACTTTTAAACACAGCTACTAATTAAGCCCACTTACAGCTATAAGAGCTACAATGATTCCTATAACAAAGCCAGCCAAGACGTCACTCCAGTGGTGCTTGTAATCATAGATCCGTGATAAACCTGTGTAATACGCCAGACAGAAGACAAACAGCTGCAGAACTGGTCGTAGCAAGAGGAAGTCCTTCATCTTTAGACGAGCTTGATAATAGAACTGAAATAAAAACATTATTTCATCTTCAATTGCATCAAAAATATTGTTTACAACAACAATTGTAACATTTCAATAAGATACAACAGACATTTAATTTCAATTAAATTTTGTTCAAATCATAAAATTAATAGGTCCTTTCATCTGTTCTTGAAAAATACCTGCTGAAATTTCAAGACTGATTCAATATTTCCTCTGTGAGTTAAGAACAGTAAAACAACCTTAGTAATCTATCACAAGTGAAAGATCAACACAGGATTTCTAAGAACATATGTATTAGTACCTATTTCTCATGCAATCAAACATTGTTTAAATTGCATTCCCCTAGAGACTCCCCATATTGCCAACATTATCACATATCTTGACAAATATTACATTGTGACCTTGCATTTCTTATGAATACATGTAGGTGCTTACACCAATTCTCACAAATGTTCAGTCTTCTTGCAAACATATAAGACAAAAGACAGAAAGTAATGATGAAAAAAGTCTTAAAGGTTTTCCTAAGAACATGTGTAAGGTTTTTTTTCCTTCATAAAGGGAGGACTAGTGGATCTTACAACTTCAAACACTCATATTCCTTCATATTCCACATGTTTTTCTTATATAATTTGATATCGTTGATGGGATGCCTTTATAATTATTAGAAGTTAAGACTAGTGATCATCTATTTTTGTACATTACTGACTTAATCTTTCTCAAAAATGTTTTTTAAGGACTAATATTTTGTTGCACAGAAAAAACAATTCTTAGTTTGAAATTGCAATGTTCAATTCCTTTGGTTTTAATACGGTACTGCTATCATCCTTTTATGATTACTTTTAAGTTTAAACAAGAGCATTTCTGATGAGAAATTAAATAATGAGAAAGAATTTTGTTACACACTTTACAATATATTGAGTTGTTATATGATATTTTGTATGAAATACATATGGTCTCCTAAAAACTTGTTAGTAAAAAATAGAATTTATTTGATGTTAATACTGTTCAAGAAAAATCAAGATGTAAAAAGTTGTTTTTTTTTCAAAATTCAAAAACAACATAAAGATTTTTTTTTATAACACAAGCCCAAAACATAATTTGAGTAACATCAAATGATTAACAGACAAATATAAAACAATAAAATTATAACAACCCAATTTCTCTGATCAATGATGTAAAACATCAAAGCTATAACCCAAGCTGGTAATAAGCTAATTAAAACATCAAAAGACATACAACAACCATTATTACTTGGTTAACTAGTCATCAAAGGTGTTCAGAAAACAAAATCAGCCAATCAAATAGTGTATCCAGATTAAGACAATGGTTTTATCCAATGAAAATGAAGTATTTCAACAGTTTTGATAATTGAGCAGTTACAGACCAGTAAATTTTCTCTGTTTATCCAAAATTGTATCCAATGAAAATGTAGCAAGGTTTCTCAACAAATTCTAAAATGTGTTTTGACAATTGAGCAGACAACAGACCAATAAAATTCTTAAGCTTTTTTTTCCAAAATGAAATATCCAATGATAATGTAGCAAAGTATCTCGACAAATGTTAAACTATGTTTTGACAATTGAGCAGCCTGAAGACCAATACAATTCTCTGTTTTCTTAAAAGGCAACAATAAATAGGCCAACATTTCAGATTACAGCCATAGTTTTCAGTTACATGTACATCTAATGATGGCTTCCTACCAACATGTCCTTGACTCCTTTGAGCAGTACCTGATGTCATTGCCAGTGGGACTCCATGTATCCCAGCATGCCAAACCCAGCAGCAATGGTCACTACCTTATACTCCACTTCAGCAGAACTATCCAATCAGAACAGCAGATACATGTTACAAGACCTGCTGCAAAGATAGAGCCTACTACCTACTACTCACCAAAGCACAACCATGCACCAGCCACTCCATACAACAGTCCAGTAGCCACTCACCCTGCTGAGCCAAACCAATCACCAAAACTACACAGACCATGGGATACCAAAGCTAGTACACACAACTACAAGTCACCGTGGGGCAGCCACTGGAAGAGGTTCAACAAACGCAACAAAACAGTCAAACGTCAACAGAACGTGTATCGTAAATCTAGACCCAGCACTTACTGCTTATCAGGTTCACCTCATCCAGAACTACAACGCTCATCAACTCCAGAAATGGATACAGAAGAAATCAAAACGTCTACTCCATGTAACTCTACTGCCAAGCTTCCAATTTTTCAGTACCCAGTGCCAGATCTTACTACTGTTACCCAGTTGACAACATCAGATCACAGTATGTTCTTCACCAGAATGACCAACAGACATTGACATTTATGTTGTGAATGATTTATAGACAATAATAATTTTGTACATAATGATTCAAATGAACAGTGCTTGTTATCATTATATTATGTAAAAATATTAAAATGTGCCTTCATCACAAAATAATAAAATGTTGCAATTATTCGTTGTTAGTTTTATTTAAAAATATTCTTAACTGCTTGACTTAGTACTTTACCTTTTACAAATTTGAACAAGAAAACACAATATATCTTAACAGGAAAAAATACAAAAACAATCTTTACAAATACATGTACCAGTATGTATCTTTACTTGAAAAAAAACTCTATGACAAAATTACCTAAAAGTGACAGATTAAAGTCATTTTTAAAAGACTCATCAGAGATGCTCTTCCAAAAGGTTTAAACCCAATTTCAAAACAAGTTAGTCTTGTCTAACAACATCATTAAAATCAACTTCCTTTACATTGAAAAAGGGTCTATTACAATAAAGACATTCAAAGCATATATCATTTGTTGTGTCCAACCCAATGTCACTCGTGTGTAATCAACCCCAATGGCATTTCTCTCAGTCATTACAACCCAAACCTTTTTAATGCAATTTCTCTCTGTGTCTGAAGAGGAAATTATTGCAGTAGATTCAAGATTGATATTTTTTCCAGCATGAACTTTGGATTCGGTACCAATTTTCGTTGTTTGGGGAAAAAGGATAAGTTTGTGGATTCTTGAATTGGTGGTTCTGGAGTTTGCAGCATACAAAGAAATGTTAATATTTCAATTCGTTGTGTATCAAAGTTCATGGGTCAAAGCCAACCACCAATACCACACAGATTGATACCCCATAAATAATAATGAAACCACAGTAGCTCACAATGTGATAATTTGCTACAATAGTGAAGTCATATTTTATACAACATTATAAACAGGGTCAATGTATGTCCACAAAATTACTCTACCCCCTCCCAATGAGGATTTTATATTGAAGTCATGAAAATATAAAATTTATAAACTTCAAAAAAGTTTTTAATTATCAATTTTAATCTCAAACAAGTCAAAGTCCTTATAAAACAAGAAGCAGATATACAACAGATATACAAAACAGGACCTTAAACTAAAGTAACATAAACAAAAACAGAATTCCTGAGTACCTTGCTGAGCGTAAAAAAAAATAAGTCTGCTCTCTAAACAGGAAGTAGGTAAGCAACAGACCTGGAAACCCACCCCACCATATGAGACCCCCTACCTGAAACTGCATACCAAATATCGAAAGCCTAGAATTAATAGTAACTGAGAAATCTGTTATGAAACATTTTCCATTTTTGACCTTAAAAAAATTCTAAGTCAGCTCATTAAACAGAAAGTTGACATACCTGAAAACACATCCCACCACTCGAGACCCCTACCTGAAGTTGCATACCAAATATCAAAAGCCTAGGATTAATAGAAGCTGAGAAATCTGTTACAAAAAAAGTGTGACAGACGGATGCACGCGCGCATGCATGGACGCAAGGCATCTCTATTTCCTCGCTCTGCATTGCTGCGAGGACAAAAATTTAAAATAGCTTTGATAAGTTGGTCCTGAGAAAACTGATTTGAATGTCTTCCATTCACAACTAATGCAGAAAATGTTTTCTTCAGTAAACAGGAAGTAGATAAGCAACATACATTAAATTGATACTAGCAAGTTTCAAGAGGCTGTGATAAGTAGTCCCAAGAACTTTAATAAAAAAATTTTGTGCAAACAGAAGGACAGACAGAGCTAACACTTACACCCCAGTTCTATTGTTTAAAGTCGAACTTTCATTTTCAGAAACTTTCTTTGTTTGAATAACTCTTTTGTTGTAAGAACGGTAGGCTTAATTCACAATGGCAAAAACAGGGGTTTCCAGATACCCCTGCTTTTGCGCTTGTGAACACACCTCATGTTCATAGAACAAAGGAGCTTCTCACACAAAGAAACTTCTTTAATAGCCAGCTCAGGGCATCTGAGAAGGAAATGAAAACAGTTCACTTTATAAGGTTTGAAATAAATTCTAATTTAAGAGTAGCAAAATAAAAAAAAACCAGACAAATAAAACAAAACATTAAAAAAATAAAAATAAACAAACAAAAACAAAGCAAGAATATGTCCAATAGACATAATGCCGATATTTCGCAACATAGGAGACGGACAAACACACAGACGGACAGACGGACGAACACACATGGACGAACAGACGGACTGACAAACAAACGTATCCGACAACTGTATGTCCCAATAACTTTCCTAAATGGGGCATCAAAATGGGTCAAAGATAGAAATGGCCGGATTTCGTTAAACAGGAAGTAAGTAGACAATAGACCTGATGGGACCCATGCTGATTACCAAATATCAAAAGGGTGTAATAAGAGGTTGCTGAGAAAAGTGTTAAGAAAATTGTCCATAATTGACCATTTTTGCAAAAAAATTAAGTAAGTCGGCAAACAGGAAGTCGATGAGAGAAGGACTCTTAATCGAACCCCATGCTAAGGGACATCGTACTGCATATGTGTCAAAATACAAAATAAAAAATTAAAATGAGAAAAAATTTCTTCAAATACGCAATTTCCTCAATTAAAATTACCTGCTCTCAGAAATTAATGATATTCAAAGGGACAGCAGCCAAAGCACATCCGTCTTCCCTGATGGTCATATAAAAACTGAATGAATCTTAAAGATATTCGGTTTAGAAGTGTTCACTGTTTTAATTATCATGATACAAAATCAGCAGTTATTTGTAAAGTAATTAATCTGTTTAACAAGTTGATTAATCTGTTTTAATCCTAAAGTCATCTCAGTTGCTTAATATCTTGAATGAAAGAGGCCCCTGTGTGGGAAACAAAAGATTCAGAAATATGTTTACTAACTCAGTTTTATAATTAAAGCCACATTTTATTGCTTTCTATCAAAAATTGTAATCTAGTTTTGGTCTAGGTTTACTGGGATGTAAGTTAGTTATACTATTCGGTATACGGTGTTTCTGGGTAAGAAACCCACTCGGACCTCCGGTCCTCGGGGTTTCTTATCCAGAAACACCTTTACCTTATGGTATTTAAACTATTACATATCCCCCTTTAGCTATTCATCTATATTACCAAGCATTTTAAAAACCTTAATTTTAATTACACAGGTATCCTAAAAATAATGAGATGTCTTTCATACCTCATGTTGAATAGCATGAAATTTTGAAAACTGTTCACCCTATTTATTAAACCACTTGAAGACTTATGTTAACTAAGTGAGTAAATTTTTATGACAAAACAACTAAAACACAGTGTTGTTTGAAACACTACCATTTTCTCAAAACTGGCTACATGATAAACAGTGTTAAAGGAAAAGAGGTACTACAAAATTTTGGATTCCTTTTACATCGAAGACTCAAGGTATTTGAATAATGCAGTTACATTAACAATATTGTAACCCTACTTGAATAGTAGGGAAAAATAAAGTTATAGATATAAGGTATGAGTGTGTGTGTGTGTTGGTTTTTAACGCACAAGGTATGATAAGGACTGTTTCTGGCCCTTTTTGAAAAAAAAGTGGAACTGTTTTCTAAAGTATTGATTTTGTTACTCTAAAATGATAAAAGTAAATAAATATAAAGTATTTACACAAAGAATGTATCAAATTTCTTTTCAGCATGGGATCATCTGAGAGGTTTAATTGTTTTTGTTTACATCAAATTGCTCAAAAAGCTGTACAAATCTATCTAACTTTTGGCTGAAATAACTATGGCAAGACCATAGGCTCACAAAAATATATCAATTGGGAATTTGAGACAACTAATATTTCTTGAAATTATCTATTTGGGCAGTCAGCTCATATTTTTGAAGTCCTGTTCTGGGCCCGGGAGGGAAATAGGCCTGCAGCAGCGCTAAGCTTGTCGGTAAAAGTTCACTTGAGAGCGCTCAGAAACTTGACATTTGGGTCAGGCCGCTTAGCCCATAAAGTGACTGGGATGTGTGCCCCAGGTGGTTGAATGGGGCAACCCTGTCACAATGAATGCCGAGGTCGTCAGGCTATGTTGTGGAAAAACCTGACCGCAAACCATAGTGGGCTAATGTTTGTGGAGAGGGCCACACTTCATGCACATAAAAGATCCCTTTGTGGACCGCAAAGTAGTGTACCACATAGGCTAAATTTTCCGCCCCTACCCATCTCTCCCCCTTTCCAGTGGTTTTAAAAATTTACAAAGTAAGGCCATGGTAACCAATATCTTATGGAATAACAGACCTAAAGAAATTGTCAGAAAAAGCAGAGAACCAAAACTGGGATAAACCTTTATTGCAAATATTTGTTGTTAGTGTCATTTTTAAACTTTTCAGAATACAATAGAATCAAGTAAAAATACTAAATATAAAAAAAAATCATGTATAATGTTTTGAGAAATACACAAAGATGTGAAATTTAAGATCTACCTTTAGTGAATTTTTACTTTTGCAAAGCAGGACAAGATATAAGTATTGCTTTACTGACAGTAACGTTGAGGCATTACCTATCAATGTTAAAGTTAATGTACACTACAATATCTCAAGAAAATAAGCCCTTAGTTGATGAAACTATGTATATTAATATCCCCAAATAGTTTAGCCCAACCTTGACCTTGATATTTTGGGGTCAATTGACTTTGACAATTTTCAATGCATTACAATACCAATGTTGAAGTTTTATGAACACCTTCATATCTCAGAAACTTTAAAAGATAGGTTATTAAACCTGGAATGCCTATGCATCAGTGCTATTACAGTTGCAACCTTGCCTTTTGATGCTCACCATGGATTTCAAGATGACTAACAGTAATATAAGTTCAGGTGTAGTACTTTTATCAGTGTTTACTAAATTAGATCTCATATCTCTCCAATAAAAGATTTTTATTGGTCTTATTTTCAGAGAAAGATCAAAAGCATGTCATCTTATGATCAAGTGAAGAATTCCTTGAAGGATTACTTGACATCTCTACCAGAGGGCCTCCATCTTTCTCATCACTCAAGATCCACCAATGATGAACATTTTCTCATACTTCAATTCAGTCAACTATCCACTACAGTTGACCAATCAGAAATGGCATCTGTAACTGTCAAACCTGACCCAGATGGAGACACTAATCAAATTCCATTGTTATCTGACCAATCAGAACACATGTCTGCAAATATCAAACCTGACCCAGACTCTATTGACCAACCAGCAGAGCACACTGTTATTGTCAAACAGGAACCAGATGATCAACTGTCACTTTCTGAGATTATTTCCTTAAATGCACTGTCCATTAAGGAAGAGAAAAATTTGTGTCATCCAAAAGAGTTCAAGAACTCTAGTGCTAAGGACACAGAAGAAAGACAAATAAGGATCAAGACTGAACCAATGATTATGAATCCGGTGACAGCAACAAAAACAATCAATGATCGTAAAAAATCCACTGAAGCTGAGCAAGTAGAAAATAATACTAATCTCAGAGGCAAGACTAAATCTACTAAAAAGCATAATATCAAATCTGAGCCAACATCAGATCTGATGGAGAATAAAAGTCACAACACTAAAGTTTCATCAACTGAAGTGAAGCCATCAAGGAGAACAGTAACACTCATGGAGTCCCCTCTGCCCCAAAACTGTTTAAAAAATTACCAAAGCCCAAAAGCATTTGACTCTTCTGATAGACTTCAGAGACCATGGAATGACAACCCAGGTACATAAAACAGTCCATGGGGAAGTCATTGGCAAAGAAGAAAAAAGTCCAAGAAAAAAGAAAGCAGGAGCACTGAAACAAGTTCAAAGCCCTCCGAGAGAAACATCTCATCAAGCCTGAAAAATGTGCCAAAATCTTGTCAACTACATATTCCACCAAGACCTAAGTCTGTGGTTACTGTTCCAGAACACAGCACCTTCTTTGCTAAGATGACCTACACACATCATCGCTAATTCAAGGACAATAAATGCATCAATGTGCAATGTTAGATACAATGTAACAAACAAATGTCTTTATAAAGTAATCTATCAATATATTCAATGTACTCAATGTCTGAGGTTGAGAAAATTATCTTATCAATATCAATAATTTGCATTTTTATAAATATCATATTTGATATTAAACATAATATTTTTTTCAAACCTTTAATACGCTATTGGATGCTCTATTCCATGTTCATTGTATTAGTTGTTGCCTCATCTACCATCAACTAGTTTATATAGATTCTATAAGATATTTTTCAGTACTAATTCATTAAAGAAAATAATCAAATTATCTTAACAATCTTTCTCTATGCACATCACCTTCATCACAATCTCCATTTAATGAAAGTTTCATTGAAATCCAATCAATAGTGAATTTGGATTTTCACATTTTTGTCATTGCATGTCTGTTGCTTAAAATTTAGGGCAACCCAAGTTCATTTTTCTTTGTCAGATAATTTCAAAAAATATCTTTTAATTTTTGTCAATTATTATGTAGTTTTATATTAGTTTTATAAATTATTAAGTTTCCTAGAGTATTTGAATTTGTACCGTTTCTTTTTTCCATGAATATATATAAAATGGTACACATTTAAAATACTAGTAAATTCTTAGAATATGTACAAAGAATGTGTCATTGACACAAATAAATTACAAGGGCATCTTAACAAAAAGTGATTGTCGCAGGAAATATATTGTTAATGAACCATAAATAAACCACAACCTTTTGAAATGTTAAACAACCAACAGACCGTAGTAATTAAAGTCTTATGGCTTTACACTTCTTGACAAAACAATAATAATGAACAAATTAAAGAATCTTACACCAATCTTCAGCAGTTTATGGTTCTTGAACAGTCAGTTCAGATCATAGTTTTACAAAATAATCATGTCAAAATGATAGGAAACTTAGTTTTTAGTACATTTTCCAATTAAATTTCATTATAAAACATCTTAATTTTTCACCTGACCAAACAAGTTTTTACAGACATTTCCTTTTATGTCTGTTTAGACAACTTACAGAATCATCATGAGACTCCTTCAATAGAGAGACCTTGTAGCTATAGACTGCAAAATTATACATGACCATACAGCTCATTTAAATTAATTGCAGTTGGAGTTAACATTTGTGTTATGGTCTTGTGTTCATTTACTACATAAAGGACTACTGGTATACATGTATTACCCTATTTTGGTTAATTTCAAATATTGAAAAATTTCGATTTTTTTTGTAAAGTCAATGATCTTTACTATTGGACTTACCATCAGAAATAACATGGCATACATGGAGAATGAAGAATGGCCTGATGGGAAAGATACTCTGAAACGAAAATCAAATCAATCTAACTTACATTGTAACTTTAACAGGAGTGTCTAGATCTATTATAGTGAGATTTCAATATGTTAATGGGATTTATTATCACCTTTCAAGCAAAAATAATATACAATTTATAATTTGAAAAAAAAAATCAGTAGAGTAGACTTTTTCAAAAACAATATATTTTTTTTCAACATTTAACTAACCATCATACTTTCAACACAGAAAGAATGTTGAAACAAGCAGAAACTGGAGAAATCCTTGTTTTGTTGTGAGTTCACTTTGCAAGTTATTGAGTTTTACTTTAGAATGTGTTTTATTGTTTCATGTTGTTAAAGTTAAGTTGTGCTGACCTTTGCATATTATCTTTAAAAGATAATTTATTTGACTGGCTTGTGGTATAGGGTACTTAAGTTCATAGGAATGTAATGCAAAGATATTGATGTCATGCTCTAGACATTTTTGACAGAACTGCCCCCCCCCCTTTTTACACTGTTTCATTCATATTTGTTTTAGTGTACAAAATTTCAAGATGATGTTTGCATAGCTGACTTGTTTATATTTACCTAGCATGCTTAATCAATGCAGCATCCCCTGTACACACATCTGCTGTAATATATCCATCAGAACAGTTAAATCTGGAATAATCCGGTTTACACACGTCCAGAAAATGTGGACGGAGTCTACCAACAGAGTACTTAGCTATGTCTGTCAATAACTGGACAACCGCAGCGCCATATAGAAATGGAACGAGAATGTTGAAGACAGAACAGAAATACACTTGGAATAAATTTCTTCTGCCATTTTTTGTCGTCCCATCACTTAACTGGCCTGTCTTGGATTTTCGTAAAATGACACCCTCTATGACTAGAAACTACAAAAAATATGAAAATTTCCATTAAGTAAATATGTGTGTGTACAATTTTTGATTAAAATAGACATGATATGGTGTTTGTGTGTGTTGGTGTTTAACCCCCTTTATTGACACACCTGGGCCATGTAGGGTGGTCAGTTTTATGGAGTATAAATTCATTCCACAAAATAACATAAAAAATACATAACCAAAAGGTTGGAACTAAGACAAACATTGCAATGCTTTTTGTGACAATCAAATTTGTTTTCCAAAGTTGTCTGATACTAAAAGAAAATTCACAGTCTTAATTTTATTCTACACTACCTGATTTTCAGGATTTTTCTCTCCTATTTTTTTTTTTTTTAGGGGGGTGGGGTTCTTATTCATTATATGTAAATCTTATCATATACAGATATTTGAGACATGATAAGTAGTTGTTTTCATAGCAGGTGACCATTTTGCACTAGAAACCATGTTCAAAATTTTACCATAAATCACCACCTGTGTGATCCTTAGGAAGTCTACTATGTAAGGCCAAATAAAAAGTACATGCCCTATCTACCCTATTTTTTTCATTCTGACCCTAGCCTTTTTATTGCCATTTAAACTGATACAAAAACGTATCTACTCATCATTCACTCAAGGTAAAACAAAATATATTAAAAATTTGTCAAAGTCAAAAATGGCCGGATATCATGAAACAGGAAGTAAGTGAGCGACAGACCTGAAATTGAATCCCAAGTTATAGGAACACACCCTGATGCTATACACCAAATATCAAGTGGCTGTGATAAGAAGTTGCTGTTACAAAAATTTCTTCCTGGCCTGCCCAACATTCATCATTTTATATTTTTAACCCTGATTTTCCACTCCTTGAAATCCGACAAAAAAATGCCTACCAACCTACTCTATTTTTTTAAGCATGAAACCATAAACACACATACTTTTTTGCTTTGATATTTAGATTGTTGAATGGTTTTATCTTCAAAAGTAACATCCCTATAAAATGAAACCTGTGAAAATTTCAAATGTATTAAGGATGTATTCTTCTGAGGGGTCAAAATTTTCCTTAATCAAGTTTTTTCCTAAACCTACATTTTTGAAATGCTAAGACCCTGGGAAAATCATATTTAGTAAGAAAACAATATGTCCGTGTGCATTTTAGATCGCTACAGCCATTTAAAAAGGTCCTATTTTGAAAATTTTCTCAAAATTTCATCTTTTTTGGCCTATTTTTCTTTAAAAGTTTCAAAATCAAGTTTTCTCTCAAAGTTTCCATATTGATAGATGCCATGATTCTAAACAAATTTAACTTATAAAAAGTATATGTCCGTGATGATATAGGAAAGTTTAGTCCCGAAAATGTGCCTTTTTAGGTCATTTTCAAGAATCCATAAAACCAGTAAAAATCAAGATTTTTCAAATTTTCTTTCATACCAAAATCTCAAAACTCTCCATTTTTGTTAAAAATTAATGGACAAATATATCTTTTTGAATTTAGAAAAGAAATTATATGAATTGCATGCATATTTTGTTGGAAAAATGAATTTTGCTACCCCTACCCTGAAATTGGCTAAAATCAGCTGGGATCAATGGTCAAATATGGTCAAAAATAAAATTGTTGTATATCTCAAAAACTACTGATCGTATCTTCATAATTTTTTGACATAATTTAGATGGATAATCATATGATATATACCCACCAAACTTTTCAACTATAAGGTAAGGTTAAAAAATTATTCACAAACGAGATTTCAACAAGACTGAAACCTCAGAAGAATACACCCTTAACTGAAACATTATGAAATTGACAAAAGATCTGTCAAAGTCAAAAATGGCTGGATTTCGTTAAACAGGAAGAAGGTGAGGAACATACCTGAAATCATATCCCACGGTATGGGACCCCACCCTGATGCTGCATACCAAATATCAAGTGGCTATGATTAGTAGTTGCTGAGAAAACTGTTTAGAAGATTTCTTCCCCGCCCGCACGCTGCCCGCCGCCCATCCGCCCGACATTCACCATTTTATAACCCGGATTTTTCACTCCATGAAATCCGGCCAAAAATGTGTTTTGTATAACACAGGTACATGTATTAAGTTAAATATACTGATTCCAAATATAAAGAAATAAAAATAAGGGACTGAAAATATCTTTTGAATACAATATATATAATTTGGGTTTTCACTGTTAAACCACTGTTAAACCATGAATGGCTTCACTTACAGATAAAATGTTAAGAGAGAATGCCACAGTATACATGACAGGTGAGGGTATAGTGCTGTCGTGGTGAGGGTACTGGATACTCTCGTCATCACAGAAGAATCCTCGTTTGAATGGCTCCCAGAGTCTGTTTATCAACAGTATAATCAAACCAACTAAAAATAGAATAAATACTGTATAATCATTTATTTTGTGGGGATAAAATTTCGTGGTTAAGAGCTAAATACTGAACTAGTGAACATGTTTTTTTTTTATAATATTATACAGCTTTAAATTCATGGATTTTTAATTTTGACATACACTCTTTAACTAAATATTTTAAATTCAAGGGGATTTAATTTCGTGGATTTCTCTTATCCACGAAATAAACGAAATTAAATCCCCCATGAATATTTCTACTTCTACAGTATCAAAAATAGGGCATGTAATGGGACATTAAATGATACCCCGCCACGTTATAATATCAAAAGTTCATAAATCTGATTTCAAAGTGGCCTATCTCAAAAACTGTTTTTCGGATCATGCTGGAAATTGATCTTGACCTGTATGTTATTGTACTCAATAGCTGTACAAAATATCATTTGAATCCCATGAGGCGTTTTATATAATATGATTTCAAGTCTGGATGCATGTATACAAATAATTTTAAAATAGCATCAGGATTGTAAATGACAACCTCATCCTTCCCAAGGTTTTTATTTTATTGACTACTAGTCATTTTTAGCAATCTCTGTTAAAACTGAAGTTTCTGTAACTGGCCTCTTAAAATGCTTCATGTACCTACATGACCTACATAAATGTATCCTACCTAACCTGGCATTATCCAATTACAAACACAATTTTTTTTGGCATCACCTAAACACATTTTTTCTGGAAATCAAGTTTTAAAATGTTTTTTTTTATAATATTATACAGCTTTAAATTCTTTTCAATCTCTCTATGATGAGTCTACAGATTGTCATGATTTCAAGGGTTGAAACATGAAATTATTTGAATCTAGAAATTTATTTTTGAAGCTTGGAAAAAGTCAAAAATTTATGTGTTAGACTAACCCTTACTTAACCATCAAGGCTAATGGAAAGGGTTAGTATTTTAGCAAATAACATGTGAAGTTAACTAACCCCCTAAGCCATACCCCTTAGTACAGGTTATCCAGTTCGTAATTCTCAAAATTAATTTTCCAAAGTCCAAAATAATTTCAGATTCAACTAAAAACTTATTTTGAAAAAACAACAAAAGAAACTTACTTGATAGGGCAAGACAACTATTGATAACTCCAGCACAAAATTGTTCACAAATCATTTTTTGAACATTGATAGGAATTAATGGGACCATTTCTACATTGATTTGCATCCTGTTAAACCTTAATTACAAAATTGAACGAGGGATAAATATTCATTGACATAAAACAGGAAGCTATAACGTAACATATGAGATTTGTAAACATACACATACTTGAAACAGGAAAATAAACAATACATTGAATTAGGCTTTTCTTCCTCTCTACAACATAACAAGACATTCTTGAAACAGGAAAAAAATTACCCCTTCAATCATCACCATCCTAGCTTTTATGGAAAGGAACATTACTGTGAAATTTCATAGCAATTGAACAACTACGCTTATGGCTTAAAAATTAAGTTTGTTTGCCCATCCAAATTTATCATAATTTTTAATGATTTCCACTTTAGTTTGGGCTTTTTTCTAGGAAATTACTTGAAAATTCAATTTAACATTTTTTATTGCATCGTTTTACATTTGTTTACAAAAGGAATGTTTTGAAGGTTTCCAAGAAAGCAAATATTGTCATCTCAAATTTTAATATGGTTTGACCATTTGATTATAATGGTGGGGGGCCTTGGCAGTTTTTGTAAATAATTATTCTGGCCTGAAAAGGTTGGAAATAAATAATTTGGCCTCTTGACCTCCAAGAAAATTAGAGAAAAAAAAAACGTCCCAAGATTCTTTACATGTATATACCAAATATACCAAAATATTCTCGTCACGTAGCGGCAGAAAATAAATATTCTGAATCACCAAATTTTGAAAATAAATAATCTGCCATCCCCCCAATCCCAACCTGAATAAAATTGTCCCCCCCCCCTTATTTTTTATCCATTAAAGAAGCATGTCAGCTTGAAACTTTCTTTAAATATGTTTATGCATGATTAAAAATCATTGTGGAAGTCAAAGATTTCAAAGCTGTAGACGAAGGCATAGTTGGTTGTATTACTGAGATTGATAAATATGGCAGCATAATGTCCTTTCTGTTTTGATTAATCCATCAATCTATATCCAATTAAGCTTCATAAAACTTAACACTCTTGGTGCGGGAACCAATCCGAGAAACATTACGAAAAGTGTTGGAAATAAATATGACGTCATTGTACTGTTTTGACGCATTTTGATAATGAGGTTTCATTCTTTTTCACAAGTGCAAAAACAAAAATTTTTGAATTTTACAAAACCATACATGTTAAATATAATGTATCATTTTGGCATAAATAAACAAATTTAGCAAATACATTGACGAAATCACAACTGTGTCACGTACACTTATTCCAAATCTCATTATTTTCTATTTTATATTTTGTAAAGGGGACATTCATGTCCCTCCTGCAGTAAACCAATAAGGACATATATGTCCCTCCCTGAGTGCACAGATGATGACATATTTGTCCCTCCTGCTCCAAGAGGGTTAAATCACACTTTCTTCTGACTTTTCACTAATAATCAAAAATCATATGGGTATTAGATGCAACATTCACTCTGTGTATTGACTTTAAGCAGCACCATTTAGTACAAATCATGTGACCCTCCATGGATAGAATTTGTTTATGTTCAAAAGCCAATTTTATCTTAACTATGCATATTTGAGCACTAGGAATTTCACCAAAGTTATTTTTATATAACAGTCTTTCAATGTACAAATTTTGAAAAAATTGCAAACTTACACTTTAACTAACTCCCATGATGCAGTTTTTAAAATTATGTATTTGTATTGAGAAGCAAGCTTTTTTGTGATGTATACTGTCCATAGTTGTTTGTTAAAGTATATAATATCACTTCAAATGAAGGTAATCCTTTTATCATTTTCAATTGTAATAAGAGCTAATAACATGACAAGTACTGGCAATATATCACAGTTTGAAGAAAAATAAGGGAACAAATTAATTATCTTAATAATCGTATTCATACGTGTGTAAACATGCTTGATATGATGCTACATGTATTTATCACAAACTACACAACTGCAATGTTAATGTACATAAAGATTTAGGTCAACAGTGCCTGAAATGGAATTAACCAATCTACTGGCCCAAACCATATTTTATGCAAAGTTTCCTTCTATGTTCAACATAATTTTTTTTTTAAATATCACTCGCTGTTAAATATAAGTATTTATAAGCTAAGTATTAACTTAGTATACTTTAAGTATACTTGGCTAACTAATTTGCATATAAAATCAAAATACTCAAAATATACTTTAAGTATACTTTTAAGTTGTACTTTTGTTATACTTTGAAGTATATTAATTATTTCTGTAAGGGAATGAACATATACTTTGAAGTATATTAATTATTTCTGTAAGGGAATGTACAGAGTCGGTCAAATTGCACGAGAAACAAAATATGACCTAAGAAATTTTGGCTTGGGGCCTTTTGGATTTTCTTAAGTTTTTGAAAAATTCTGCACATGCACAGAAAAATAGTGGGTAATATCATCACATCGTCCCTAATTATCTCGTCCACATTGACCCAAATTAACTTTCCTGTGGAAAGAATTTTATTTCTGTATCTTCGCAAGCTTTTAGGGCAATGCCATTATCATATTAATATATAACAAAGTAACTTTATCTAAGGTTCAACCTGTATCATGTAATAAGAAATTGTATGGAAGCTAAGACACCCGTCACTACATCAAATGATTCACTATTTATTACATAGATGCATATGAAATACCAATTTTTCCCAGTGAAATAAAATCTGGTAAATTCACAGTGTGAAATTGCAAAAATATTTTCACTCCTGTGTCCTTTCCGGTCAAACTCAATTATGACATCGTGAATTGTATTGCGTTGTCGGCATGACTCCTGCAGTCTAAATCATACGCCATTCAAATGAATTTATTAAAAACTATTTATTAGCGGCATTTTATCTATGTAATAAATACGATAATCAATTAGGTCTCATGAATAACCAAAATATGATCACTCGTGCAGGAACGCACTGAGATTTAACTCGTGCACGGACAAGTTCCGCGCACTACTTTAAATCTATGTGCATTCACCGACTTGTGATAATATTTTGGTTATTCACTCGACCCAATTAATTATCCTATAATTATTTAAGAATTAACTATAATAATTTTTCATGGTGCACATTGATCAATCCGGATTATGTAAAATGTGCACCATTAAAAATTTAGTTTATGGATTCTATAAACCCAAAAATTATTACAGTTAATACTTATAAATATATCAGTAATATATTCGATGCAAAAATGTAGTAAAATATTTTTTTTTTTTATGAAAATATATAAAAATTATTTAATTAAATCAGCATATTAATATTTACACCTGTCAATCACATTTCACATGGTGCCTGTGCAACTGCAAAGTGTATATAAACTTCATTGTAGTATTCCAGATTTAACTGGATTCGATAATACTTTCTTAACAATATTAGGTGTAGTTTAAATGATCGTTAATCCCATCAAATTCATTTGATTTTTTAAAAGTTTACAGGAACATTAACCAAATTTTCTTTCAATGCAAATGCAACTAATAATTTTCTGAAATTTATTTATCATCTCATCATGCTCATGATATCAAAGGTGTAATTGAGTTTTCTGGGTCTCCTCAGAATTGACCCATCTTGAACTGATCACTTGCACCATGCTAGATGTGTAGCAAAATACGGGAACTGTTCACGCTTCCAGACCACCTGAATAAACTTTGATTTTGTGACGATTATGGTCCATTAAAGTGTTTCAGTCCTTTAATGAATTCAAGTTTATTTTTAAAAAATTCTGACTAAAATGAGACAGGCACATCTGTTTGAGGGACGTAAGTTGTAACTTTGACTTGGTAAATAATATTGGTTTTGCTTTACCATTACATGCATGTACATACATGTATGTTGTGGATCACAAGAAGATAACCTCATTATCATGATTATTGAATACTAGGGTTGCACAATATATCTTTCGGTTTTGACTCGTCATTTAGCATGTTCAGACGAGGTCATCAGGGGTCACGGGGAGGAAAAACAACGTCATTCAACATGGGACAAAGAGAACGGCATTTTCTATCAAGGATTCTTCTGTAACTATTCAACATATAGGGTAAAAATCATTTGCAACTGACAAATAACCAACAATCAACATTTCTAACCCATTAAAAATCAATCTTGAACAGAAATAAAGAAATTACTTTCTTCGTCCATTAGAATGTTGGAACTAGTTTTTTTTACCAGTTCCTCCTCGTTTTGCTAAAATAGTGACCGATCCCGCAAATGCGACAGTATACTGGTATCTCGTAATATCATGGTACATACAGTCAGAGATCCCACTCAAACAAGTAAACAGATTTTAACTTCTATAGGTAAACTTTTAAGAGTTAAATTTGTCTCCCTTTTTTTGACTTTCACTAATTTACTTGTACAAGTAAATTGATAGAAAATCATTCTTTTTGTAATTATCTTTATCTAGCCATGAAATTTACTTTGTATTAGCAACCTTTACCAGACTGGGATTATCTGTTATCTTCAGTTAATTGAGAAATAATCAACATTTATTGTCCCAAGGGGGCAATTTTCAAAGGCTGTGCGCACCATGAAGACAGCCATGCGCATCAGAAATTTTTATTGGACCATAGAGCAGATGATGTAAACATTTCAAGAAAATTTTCAGTTTGATTGTAAAAATATTGTGTAACAAGTAAAATGTGCTCAAAGTTTTTCAAATTTACTTGTATAGGAAAATTTTTGCTCAGAGAAAACTACTTTACTCAAACAAGTAAATTTTTGTTTACTTAAAGAAGTACAAAATGTAAAATTCTGTTTACTTGTTTAAGTGGGATCTCTGACTGACATAGCTAAGTAGTATCGGTGATGTCACAGTTGAATATTTGGTTGAAATGAACGTTAATACCACAATAAAATGAAACCCACGATATAATGAGAAAGGAGTATACATGTATTGCCGGCCCTTTACCATTGGTAAGGCAAAATCAATATTTTTGACCAAGTCCAAGTAATGTCCCTCAAACAGGTGTGCCTGTCTCATATTATAATATGAAATAGGCAGTGCCTAAATGCAAGCACAGCATAATTCTGTTCAATAAAAAAAAAAAAATGATTTCGAATCGATGCAGTCAAATAAGATCTGAAACCATCGTAGTTATTTTTGTTTTGGTTCATTTTCTAGAACGTTCAATTTGGGACGAGATCCTAGGGGCGATTGAACGTTAAATAGAAAAGTAAGAAAAAATCGATTAAAATTTGGTTACTACAAAAAATGTAGCAACTCGTCGTCATCAGAATATTTTTCTCTTTTTACATTATTAAATAGATAATTTTTGGAATGCGACTAGCAAAATGGGTAATTATTTTCAAATTCACTCCATTCCTGTAAAAATTTGAGAGCCTTTCCGGACCATGAAAAATCAATATCAGCATTAGGCAAATTTTTCGCAGGAACAAATACTGTAGAGCTCTCCGCTCGAGCGGACACTTCGTGCTCGCTATTAACATACAAGTCATGATTTTGATGTCATACAAAATATGTAATATATAAATCAACATCACTCATCAGACATGTCAGATGTTAACAGATTTTTATGATTGATTGTACTGCAGTAAGTGTTACTGAATTTACAATTACCAAATGCAATAACAAAACAATTGATGACTGTAGGGACAGTTTCTTTCTTAGAACATCTGATCATTTCTGGATCATCTGACTTCATTCCTTCCGTAAAACATCAAAAATTAATCGAACGGTGAATCATAACAAGGGGGAAATATTTAAAGGGAACAGAAACGTGAAAATTGTGGAGAAAATTATTATTCGATATTCTCTAGACTTTAGATATCTAGCAATGAACGATAATACTGGTTATGATTCCGAATAGATCTGCTAATTAATTTTGATAGCTTTCTTCCCCCCTTGCCTTTCATCCCTAAAAATGTAAACAGACTGTAAGTATCCTTGTAGGCTTGTTATGTTCCCACACATTAACATGTACAGGCCCTTGTAAACTATGCAAAAAAGGAGGTAGAAAAATCTGGGATACCACTCATGCCACTTGAAGACAAGTCTAAAGCCTGAGACTGAAAAGGGCTGTACAGTTTAAGGTTCTTCTAAATGAAAAATGGCTGCCATGCATTGTCAATACAAAACTTTCAAAAAATACACAGCCTAGATGAAATAAGTATTTTGCTAAATTTATATTGAAACGAATGTATAATAATCTTACCTAAAGCAAGCTAGAAATAATATCATATAAAAACTGTCTTTAAAGGTAAAATATTAAAGTTTTTTAAGGGTGTGCTCGAATAGTAGGATAGTAATCAGACGCACCTTACATGTTTATGTAAATAAAATTAAATTAAGACTCATTGTGGGATTTTAAATGCTAGCTTGCTCTGGGTAATGGTAAGTTAAATCTAATTAGACAGGTTTTGAACAAAATACATCATTTGCTTAATCTGTGTATTTTTTGAAAGTTTTGTATTGACAATGCATGGCAGCCATTTTTCATTTAGAAGAACCTTAAGCACAGTACTCGCTGGAAATCTTAACGCCATAAAGGACTGATAACTCAATATCTGCCCTAATATGAGTCTTTTCTCATTAATTAACGTGTGTCTTGCTATTTGTTTGCATTTGTTCATGCCATTCACCTTGGATTAGTTCCATAGGTGTTAACCCTCCTGGATCCTGCGAGAGCCTCACGAAAATTTAAACTATCTCCCGAGACATATACTCTGTTCACAATATATCGTGGGTTCCATATTATCGTGGTATTTATGTTCATTTCAACCAAATATTCAACTGTGACGTCACTGTTTCCACAAAGCTACGTACCACAATATTTATGAGATACCAGTATAAATTACTCCTGAGGGGGAGACAACTTTCAATTGCCCTCCTGCATTATTTCCTGCAATTATTCATTTTTAGGCAGAGCCTTATGAAGTCATATAGCTATCTGATTTTCACATTTTCTGTCTAGACAGGGTAAATCGTTCAGTCAATATTGCTACCACAGGATCTATTACAGAACGTTAATCGTGTCTTCTATTTTAAGGTTACAATTGCGCATTGAGATAACCAGGCAAATTCCATAGGTACCCCTTCTGTTTCAAAGTGTATATCTCTTAGAAGAAAACAACTACCAAAAAAATAAAACTTGTTTTGTAAAGTAGACATGTCAACTGTTTATTTAAGCAAAAAAAAAGCATATCGATGTGCGGCAAAAATTGGTCTAATTTTTAGTTGTTATGGAAGCTTTAAAATTCTGCACAAAATGACACATCAGTTTTTTCACATCAACCATGAAAACTTTTCATTCATTTATTTTTACATTTATAAAAATATATATATTATTTCCCACTAATTTTAAACATAATTGAATGTACTTACAAAAAAAGTTTAGTTCACAACTTGTCACAACCAATCAATGGCCTCAATATATTTTTGGAAGTGTCTGCACGTCCACGCTGCGTGGACGAATAGACTACAGGCTGCGCGTCCACGCTTCCGGTATTTGCATTTCGGCATGCACATTTTGCATCTAATGTGAGCTTTGAAATTTCCAGGTACAAATAATGAAAAAGAATTCAATTTCATACTACAATGAATGAAAGTTCAGTAAATGAAAGTTCTAATTTATATTGACTTTAATAACGAGAACAAGTAGTCAAAATCTTTAGAAAAAGGAGAATATTCGGCAAAAAATAACAACAGAATGCAGAATTTCGGACATCCCAGCAACGTCCTAACAGAAAACAAAACAAAACCCAACAAAATGGTTTTTTTTTCGTATGCACATTGACTCTTAAAATATATCAAATATTGATAGAGACTGATTGTTCAAGCTATAGATTTTTAGTACCAACTTTTATCATTTGAATCCTGGCATAATATTGATAGATGTGAGCAAGTCCTCGTTCTATCATAAGTATATGTAGTAGTGTATGTCGTAAGCTTAAAATTCCTGTGGAAAGATTCTTTCCGTGTCCGACTGATAGCTTAACTGTTACATGTATACGATTTTAATATATCTTCACTGCAATTATTTTTATGCAGTCTGCATTAAAACGGTTCAGTTAGAGTTTTCTGGTTTCTTTTAGACCGTAATTACGTTTTTATATTATTCTTTATATTTTTTCGAATTCCCAAAGAATTATTGTTTACACTGCATTCCCTTTGATGATTTATAAAAATTAATAAAAACAATTACGAAATTCTAGCAGTTTTCGCTAATTTTCACTTATTTAATACTTAAATTGTATATCAGTGAATATTAAAATACATTTTTATGTTTAACTATTAATTACTTTATTGCTCTACGCAATAGGAAGTTTATAAAAATTACGAAATAACGGAAATTGTCCGGAAAAAATCCGTAATTACTCGTTAAATCGGAAGCGTGGACGCGCAGCCTGTGGACTATTCATCCACGCGGCGTGGACGAGCAGACACTGCCTACATTTTTTCCTTAAGGGTACATTGGGTTCAAAAACTTGCCGGTGAAATGTAAACAAGTCAATGTGCACTTGTAACCTTAAATGTTATACGTATTGTCTAAAATAAGAGGTACAGTGCGATGTCAAAAGTATTTCACGCTTTATATTTTCCCTTTATATTTCATATAAATTAGTATTTTTATGTCGCCTGCAACGTGTTGCAGAAGCGACATATAGGGGTTACTTTGGCACTATCCGTCGTCTTGCGTCGTCGTCCTGCGTCGTCGTCCTGCGTCGTCCTGCGGCGTCACAAAAATTTCCGTCACAGTTTTTCAGGCAACTAAATGCCACAGCCTCTTGATATTTGGTATGTAGCTTCATCACATAGTACTATAAGGTGTAAAGCGATTTGATGCCCGAAAAATAACTACTTCCTGTTTGACGAATACTTATTGTTTTATATATAATGGACATAGATGCCAATTTTTCGTCGCATTTTTCCAGGCAACTACGTGGCACAGCCTCTTTATATCTGGTATGTAGCTTCATCACATAGTACTTTAAGGTGTAAAGCAATTTTATGCCCGAAAAATATCTACTTCCTGTTTGACAAATGCTTAACGTTTTATATATAATGGACATAGATGCCAAATTTTCGTCGCAGTTTTCCAGGCAACTAAATGCCACAGCCTCTTTATATTTGGTATGTAGCTTCATCGCATAGTACTATAAGGTGTAAAGCAATTTTATGCCCGAAAATTATCTACTTCCTGTTTGACGAATACTTAACGTTTTATTTATTATGGACATAGATGCCAAATTTTCGTCACAGTTTTCCAGGCAACTACATGCCACGTACAGCCTCTTGATATTTGGTATGTAGCTTCATCGCATAGCACTATAAGGTGTAAGGCGATTTTATGCCCAAAAATTAAGTACTTCCTGTTTCTAACAAAAATAGATACGCAGGCGACATATGCCTTCCGGGGAAGGCTCCATCTAGTTTATAAAAGTTATTACCAAGCCATTTCTCAACAGATTTTCATGAAATAAAAACCAAAACATGCAGAATTATCTGAAGTTTGTTTGTTTATTTGCAAATCTGTTAAAACTTCTTGGTTCATTTTTATACTATAATAAAACACATAGAAAAAAATTCACAAAAAATATTTGGTTAAAATATAAAGGAAAATTATTTTCAAAATATTTCATTTGTGTTCTAATTATGATTAAATCTAACCCATCTAACATTTTATGATGCCAAAATATAGAAATGAACTTGAAATATTGCTGCATCTGTTGGCTTTTATTTTACAAAAATCGGTTGAAAAATGACTTGGTTAGAATTTTTTGAAAAAATGTGAATTTATATGAAACATAATGTAAAAAATATAAAGCGTTAAATACTTTTGACATCGCACTGTACATGTTTATACCCCAAGATAAATGCGTTATAAATGTGGACTTCATATCTTTTATTATTACTCGTTGACGTTTACTTAAGCATTGTTGACCTTTGACCTTTGATCAAGTGGGCGGAATTAAATTACAGATTTCTTAACAAATGTGTACATGTGCGGAGCAAACAAACAAAACTGATGTGCTATGTTTCAAGTTTATGAAACACAGATCGTTCTTTATTTTTAGTGCTTAGATTTAGATCTGCCTTTTAACGCTTTAGCACTTTGATTTATCCAAAAACCATTTTTTTTCTTTCAAAAAGTTTTGTAACAATCAATGAAATCAAGACTAAATTACTCAATAAGCTGATTGAAAATCAATAATCAGTCCATTGTGAACCTGTCATTTTTAGCTCACCTGGACCGAAGGTCCATGTGAACTTTTACCATCACTTGGCGTCTGTCGTCGTCGTCAACGTCTGTCGTCGTCTGTAAACAATTTTTCAAACGTTAACTTGTCCGACACCATAAGTCCGATTGCAACCAAACTTGGTATACTTGTTTAGTGGCATTATGTGTACAAAACTATCGTTCGGATTTTTGATTCGTAAAAAAACATGGCCGCCATGGCTAAAAATAGAACAGGGGGGTCAAATTACAGTTTTTATACGACCGCAAAGTTTTGCGATCGTATTATGTTATGGCGATGTCGTTGTTGTCGTCGTCGTCGTCGTTGTCGTCGTCTGTAGACACTTTGGTTTCCGTGCGATAACTTAAGTTGTAGTTAACCAATTGTTATAAAATTTTGATATGATGTTTATAACCACTAAAGGAAGGTTGGTATTGCATTTGGGGTTTCTGGCCCCTACCGTTATAGAAATAAGGGCCAAAAGGGGCTAAAACGGGTGTATAGACAAAACGTCTGTATAATGTTCAGGCCCGTACACAGGATTTTCCTAAGGGGGGTGCGAAATAGACTTTTTAATGCAAAAGGTCAACTTTAATAGTCACAGTTGAATAAAAATGCCCATTTTAATAGTGCTTGTTGGTTTTCAAAGGGGGGTGCGATCGCACCCCTCGCACCCCCCCTGTGTACGGGCCTGATGTTTAATTTTTATCCGATTTTGATCATTCTTTTTTTATTGTATTCCTCAATAAATTCTGTCAACAAAATGTTACAACACCTTTGACGTATCTTGTGCGGTTACATTGCTATAAGGGGTCAAAAAGGGGCCACACTAAAAAAATTGACTTTTTTATTTGTGGTCCGATTTTCAAAATCTTTTTTTCATTGGAATCCTTGTAAAAATCCCTGCCTGCGTTTTTCAATCAGATTTGCAATATCTCATACCGTTTTCGAGAAATTAGGGATCAAAGGGGCCAAAAACGCCATTTATAAAAGTTTGTCCAGGCAAATAGTTTTTTACCAATATTTAGTTGTAGTTGGCCAGCCAATTGTTATGAAGTTTAAATATGATGATTATATCCACTAAAGGAATGTTGGTTTTGTATTTGGGGTTTGTGGTCTCTACTGTTTTAGAAAAAAAGGGCCAAAGGGGCTAAAACGGGTGTATTGACAAAACTGTTGTAGAATGTTCATTATTCATTCAATTTTGGAAATTCTTTTTTTTGTTGAAGTGCTCATAAAATTCTGTCTACTAAATGTGTCAATGATTTTGACAGGTATTTCACCATTACATTGCTACAGGGGGCTAAAGACAGGCCACGCCCATAAAATCAACTTTTTTATTTTTGGTCCGATTTTCAAAATCTTTATGTCATTGGAATCCTTGTGAAAATCCCTGGCTGCGTTTTTCAATCAGATTTGCAATATCTCTTACCGTTTTCGAGAAATTAGGGGTCAAAGGGGCCAAAAACACCAATTTTAAAAGTTTGTCAAGGCAAATTGTTTTATACTTAAAATTAAGTTGTAGTTATTACATGTATATAAATAAGGCTTTTTGTATTAGATGTTGATGTAAATATATATGTGTCAAAAATGCATTTTTATGTCCACCACAGGATGCATGTGTCAAAAAGCTTTGTAAGTCCACCATGGGCTTCATGTGACCAAAGCAATTGACTATCCATATTAGGCCTCCAACATACAGGGTTAAACTTGTTGCGGTCATATCATGCTGCGCTCGGCGTAGCTTTTTATTTGCAAATAACTCAAAAACGGTAACAGATATCAAAATTCTGGCAGAGGATAAAAGTGATCAGCACCTCAAGATCTACCTGCCCAGAAATTTTCAAGAAGATCCAACAACTGATGTAGGAGTTATTGCCCTTTTTCTGGATTTTTTTCAAAATTTTGCACTTATTAAGCCCTATATCTTGAAAACTATACAAGATATTTTAAAAATTCAAATTGCATATGATTGAGCACATCAAGATCTACATTTCATGTATTAAGGTCAAAGCTGTAGAACCATTTCTTCTAGGAGTTATGGCCCTTAAAGCGTCAAAATTTACCGTTTTTCATTACTTTTCCCCTGAATTTCAAAGATTAACTTGTCTGACACCATATATCCAATTATAACCAAACTTGGCACTGTTGTTTAATAGCATATATGCTACAATCCAATCGTTCAGATTTTTGATTCGTCAAAAAATATGGCCGCCATGGCTAAAAATAGAACATAGGTGTAAATTGCAGTTTTTTGCTAATTAGTCAAAAATGGTTACAGATATCAAAATTCTGATGGGAGACAAAAGTGATCAGCTTCTCAAGATCTACCTCCTTAGAAAGATCCAACAACCGATGTAAGAGTTATGCCCCTTTTTCGGGATGTTTTTCTAAATTTTTCACTTGTTTAGCCATATATCTTGAAAACTATACAAGATATTTAAAAAATTTAAATTGCATATGATCAAGCACATTAAGATCTACATTTCATGTATATAGATCAAAGCTGTAGGACCATTTCTTTTAGGAGTTATTGTTCTTAAAACAACAAAATTTACCATTTTTCATTACTTTTTCCCGGAATTTCAAAGATTAACTTGTCTTACACCGTAAGACCAACTGCATCTTAACTTGGCACACTTGTTTAATAGCTTATATGCTACAACTCTGTTGTTCAGATTTTTGATTCGTCAAAAAACATGGCCCCCATGGCTAAAAATAGAACATAGGGGTAAATTGCATTTTTTTGCTAATAACTCAAAAATGGTTTCAGATATCAAAATTGTGCAAGAATCAAAAAAGATCAGCATATGAAGATCTACCTGTGCTGAAATTTTGGAAAAGATCTGACGTCTGATGTGGGAGTTATTGCCAAATTTTGCATTTATTAAGCCCAATATCTTGAAAACTAACCAAGATATTTCAGAAATTTAAATCCCATATGGTTATGCACAAAACTATCTACAAAATATATGTGTCTGTGTAGTTCAGGTGAGCGATTCAAGCTCCTGGGAGCCTCTTGTTATAGGTCTGCAGCCCGGGGGGGGGGGGGGGGGGGGGGGTAACTTCCTATATAAAAGTGTATGTGGATGTGCCAAAAATATGGGTAGGTTTTTAGCTCACCTGACCCGAAGGGTCATGTGAGCTATTGTCATCACTTGGCGTCCGTCGTCCGTCCGTCGTTCGTAAACTTTTTTAAACGTTAACTCCTCTGACACCATAAGTCCAATTGCAACCAAACTTGGTATGGTTGTTCATTAGCATTCGGTGCTTAGAACTGATGTGGGGATTTTTGATTCGTCGTAAAACATGGCCGCCATGGCTAAAAATAGAACATAGGGGTAAAATGCAGTTTTTTGCAAATAACTCAAAAACGGCTACAGATATCAAAATTCTGGCATCAGGTAAAAGTGATCAGCACCTCAAGATCTACCTACCCTGAAATTTTGAAGAAAATCCAATGACCCATGTAGGAGTTATTGCCCTTTTTGTGGATTTTTTGCAAATTTTGCACCTGTTTAGCTCAATATCTTGAAAACTATACTAGATATTTGAGAAATTTAAATTGCATATTGTTAAGCACATCAAGATCTACAAAATATGTAACAGGGTCAACATTGTAGGACCTTTCCTTTGAGGAGTTATTGCCCTTGGAACGTCAAAATTGAGCATTTTAACTGCATTTTCTTATATTGAAAATGTTAACTCCTCTGACACTTTCAGTCCAAATGGAACCAAACTTGGTATTATTGTTTATTATTATTAGGTGTATAGAACTGTTGTGGTGATTTTTGATTGGTTGTAAAACATGGCCGCGCTGTGGCTAAAAATAGAACATTAGGTTAAACTGCATTTTTTGCAAATAACTCAAAAAGGGTGACAGATTTTTAGATTTTGATTGAGAACAAAAGTGATCAGCACCTTTAGATCCACCATATTATCAGATGGGCCCCTTATTAATCTTATGACCCTTTCAACGTTAAATAGATTTTGCCTTATAACCTTTACTTCAGGCAAATATGTCAGGTGAGCGATTCAGGCTCCTGGGAGCCTCTTGTTTAAATATGGGTCATAAAAATTGGAAATTGTATATAAATATGGGTAATAAATTCAATTAGAAAATAGCACATCCCCACCCAAAAAATTACCAAGTTACCCCCGGGGAGGCAGCAAGGTTTACACATTCAAGGTTACAATCGGTTAAAATATGACAATTAAAAGGGCAGTTTGATTCTCTGATCAAGTCCCTTAATCAATCAGTTATTATGCCTCTCCTTTTGGGCACTTTTATTATACGATATTGAGATGTGGAATAAGTGTACGCGACACAACAAACATAAACAAACAGCAATTCAAAAAATCACAACGGAAAACAGCAAGCAGTCTTCAACATGACCATAGGTCACTGCTTACCGTCTTGCATTGGCCCAAGACTTATAATACAATACAAAAGTATCAAAACCAATCCCTAAATCATCAACGAAAGACTCAATTCTTGACATAAAACAGTTAACATAGAATGACAAGGACAAACAAAGGCTTTGGCAAAGTTTCCTGGCTTAGGACAGGCACATATAAAATGTGGCGGGGTTAAACTAGTTTTTTGGATCCAACCTTCCCCCTATTGATAAGCTTGCACAAAGCACATATAAAACACACTGTAAAACTCAATCGACAAAAGTTCAATTCAACAAGAGAGAAACTAAGACAAAATACTGCACGAAAACAACAAGACAAGGAGGAACTCTCTTGAGAACACTCGAAGTTACTGACAACTAGCTAAGAAACATTTATCGATTGATGTAAAAGAATCAAATACATCAGTTCTAAATCCGACACCCCACGTCAAAACAATGAATGATTAAGAGTTGTATCACCATACAGAACCGACATACTTGACCGCTGTGGTGCTTATAAATAATACAGTGGATACAAAGCGAAAATTTAACGTTTTAAAGTTACTATCAAGCTATCAATATTTCTTCCAAAACATACCAAATGCAAAGATTTTACTAAAACATTGAATTTGTATCCTTTTCTCAAAAGGTTTTTAAGCCAGTTTTTAATTTCCATAAGGTTGTTTTTGACTTTTTGTGCTTTATAAACTACATTGCTATAAAAGTCAGGATGAGATATTCCTTTAACAATCAGAAATCTACATGTACAATCAAATTTTTCGATGAGATGTCCATATTTATGTGCAAATTTTGTAAAAGATTTGACTAATTTGTGGTAACGGTAACCTTGTTTTAGCAATTTTTTTCTTGTTTTTTTTTTCTTCAAATTTTGCTCTTTTAAGACTAATATCTTGAAAACAATACAAGATACATGTATTTGAAAAATTTAAATTGCATATGGTTAAGCACATAAAGATCTAAAAATTATGTAATTACCTCTGATTGGGGAAATAAAATCTCCCATTCAAATTGGAAAATCAATATTTTAGTTTTTCATTTCATTGGATGTTCCACAATTGAAATAAACTTTGGGGCGAAACTAATCATTTAAGAAGCCTTGAATAACAGGTAAATTGTATGAAGGCAGCGCTTGTGTATTGAAAGTTTCAAACTCGAAAAATGTTGACACCTGTGGTTTTATTATTGCCAGCCTGACCAGAGATCATAAATATGTACATGTACATGTACCTGATCATCAACCTAATTACTGTTACCTGTAAACTTTATTCTAACTGATTGAAATATTTCTATAGAAGTAAATTTGAAAGGTTTTTACCTCACCTTGCCGAAGGCAATGTGAGCTTTTGCCATCACTTGGCGTCCGTCGTCTGTCGTTCAACTTTTCAAAAATCTTCTTCTCTGAAACCGCTTGGCCAAATGTAATGAAACTAAATAGGGTTGTTTTGTAGTATGTCCTCTACAAAACTGTCGTTCGAAATTTTGATTCGACAAAAAACATGGCCGCCATGGCTAAAAATAGAACATAGGGGTAAATTGCAGTTTTTGGCAAATTACTCAATTAAAATTCTATTTGGGTAATAATGATCAGCACATAAAGATCTACCTGCCCTGAAGTTTTGAAGAAGATCTGACAATGGTTGTAGGAGTTATTGCCCTTTTTCTTGTTTTTTTTTTCTTCAAATTTTGCTCTTTTAAGACTAATATCTTGAAAACAATACAAGATACATGTATTTGAAAAATTTAAATTGCATATGGTTAAGCACATAAAGATCTAAAAATTATGTAATGGGGTCAAAGTTGTAAGACCTTTCTTGATAGGAGTTGTTTCCCTTAGAACATATAAATTGATAATTCCACAGAGTAGCAGTCCTTTGTTAAAATATCCAGCATATAACTATCATCGAATACAAGGTGAGCGATTCAGGCTCCTGGGAGCCTCTAGTTAATAATTATGTTTGTGCTTTCTAAAAAATAAAAATGAAGTTATATAATTATTGAGAGAGACATGTAAAAGCGGTCAAGCAATGATTGATGTTGAAATTAAAAAAACAGAGTTTGTCTCATGTGCTGTGTGGATGCAGTTGAACGTATCCCCGTGCTTGAGGTGTATGCTCTTTTATATTTTCATGATGGTATACTTGTACACGAGATAGCTTTCATATTTGAATCTCCCTTCCATTGACCTTCAACTTAATTTTTGTTGCCCTATTCTATGGTCTTCTAAGTGTTCCTACTTTTACTTCTAATCCCTGTTTTTTTGTGTTTATGTTGTTGCGTTTCAAATTAGCTTGTCGGGAATCATTGGTAGTTTTAGTAGGAAGATTTAGTCCATGGTACTATTTCATTATTTTTTTCTGTTGATACATTTGTTTTCATGCCGTCCCTATTTTGTCATTGGACATTTGGTTCTCTCCTAACGACACATAATCATGATTCTACGAAACGGAAAAAGATATTTAAATAACAAACCCTTTACTAGGATATCCACACCTCACAGTGCCATACCTCCTCCAAATGTTAATTCAAGCCACACTTACAACACTTGACATAATTCCAATCCCACTTTTCAAACGTTAATTACTAAAAATCAACCCTCAAATAAAATAACTGGTACAACTTTTAATAACTCTTATCGTGGATATCCTAAAATTTCACCCTGTGGTACTTCTAAATGACAGACATGTAAAATACTAATCAGAGACACCACTGTGAAATCAACTATTAACGGCCGCAAATTCTCTATAAATCTGGATCAAGATGTTAACTGACGCACCAATAACTTAATTTATTTAATTACATGATACAAACCTGGTTGTAATATCCAGTATGTAGGGGAAACCGGTAGATATTTGTCTAAAAGAACATCGGAACATCTATATCGCTTTCGCCGCTATAAAAAGTACAAATGTCTCTTATATCAACATTTTCATAAACACAATCATAACCTTAAATACGTCAGGGTTCAACCCCTAGAAATTATTCAAAAAGGCTCCAAATCTAGTAAACGAGAGATTTGCAAGTTGAGACGACTTGCAGAACTGGAATGGATTAAAAAATTACAAACAGCTTATCCTCTGGGTCTGAACGATAACATTATGGGACAGGGGAACATATCTAGAACATCAAATATCAATGTCATGAATTTAATAAGTCCTCGTAAACGGAACAAACGGTCGCATGGTATACGAATAAATCGTAATGTTAGAAAACATCATCGTTCTAATTTAAGCATCACAGATCTTGTTAAAATATTTAAGAATAACGGACGACATAATCTTTTTTGTAAACTATGCTCTATACCCGTTTCTAAGTTAAATAAAATTAGATTGGATTGTAACACCATATCTCATGCCAGTCCCCTATATGAAGGCGCATTCATTATTAGCGCCTTTTGTTACTTTAAACTTTTCCCCCAAATTGATAGTCCTGTAGACCACATTCGACATTTTATAAAATTAACGTACATCAACAGAGGACTAGACTTCATAAACATTTCTAGTATTTTTATGAATCCTACTATTAAAGAGTTAATACCACCATATTTTACAAATACTGAACCTCCAATCATATCTTATAAATATAAAAAACCAACATGTAACATTATTTTTAACTATACGTCCATCACTACAGATGAAGACCTAGACTCGAATATTCCTGTATCATGCGACTGTGCTAATTCGGACTTTAGATATGTTCCTTGTGGCCATATTGTTACTGGCGACCTAAACATTGTCGATGACCCAGAGGTTATTAAATTCTTTAAAAAGGGACCAAAATTCAGACCTCCTTCGAAAATTAATAGGAATTCTTGTTTTGATTGTATAAATACTGCCCTTCATTCGTACTGTAAGACCTGGATTAGACGAGAAGGAGCAGATTCCAAATCTTTAGACAAGTTTAAGAATAAATTCATATCCATTGTAAAATTACGAATAAGCCATTTTCAAAACACCTTTGTAGAATATCGACCCCAAACTTATATAAACAGAATTAAATCAAAACTACAATTATTAGGTTCACGATATGTTTTTGTTCCTGCGGATAAAGCGGCTAACAATGTTGTTGTGGTATGTCGTAAATATTATCTGGATGTTTTAATGCATGAAATTAAAGGCTCATGTACTTTCGTTCCCGTGCAAGCTACAGAAACCAGTATTATTGACGATCATGTCATAGCAACCACAGCACTTCGAGCAGCCCCTACATACAATAAACTACCTACTATGTACTGGATACCTAAATTACACAAAAAACCCATATAAATCCCGTTTTATTTCTGCATCAAGTAAATGTTCCTTAACCAATATTTCTAAAGTCTTGTCTCTTGCTTTAACTACAATGAAAGAATTTATCATCCGATACTGTGATAAAATTTTCGAAAATAGTGGAATAAATCATTTTTGGAGTGTTAAAAATTCTCTTGATGTTTTAAACAAACTTCGGGCAATTGAAAATACTTTTCAATCCGTAGACAGCTATGACTTTTCCACTTTATATACTAATCTACCTCACAATCTTATCAAAAAGAAATTTGAATATTTATTTAAATGGTGCTTTGACAAACCTAAAAGTGACTACATCTGTTCTAAAATGTCACAAGTATTTAGTAAATCGTTTTTTAGTAACGAAACCCACAAAGGTTATGTTAATTGGACCGACATAGAATTTATTACTGCATTAAACTTTCTTTTAGATAATATTTACATCCGGTTCGGTAAACAAATATATCACCAAGTCATTGGTATTCCAATGGGAACCAATTGTGCTCCACTCATAGCTGATCTGTTTTTATATTGTTACGAATCACAGTTTATGGCCAAGCTACAAAAAGACCCAAACAAAAACCACCTTATCGAAACTTTTAACAATACATATAGGTACTTAGATGACATACTTGCTCTAAACAACCCCACATTCTCAAATTTTATAAATGATATATCCTAAAGAATTAACCTTAAATAAAGCAAACTCAACCGACAGTAGATGTCCATTTCTAGATTTGGACTTAAGCATTATCAATGGTAGATTACACACTAAAGTATATGATAAACGGGATGACTTTTTATTCCCAATAGTTAATTTTCCGTTTCTTGAAGGAGACCTACCATTAGCTCCAGCTTACGGGGTATACATTTCACAATTAGTCAGGTATGCTCACATTTGCAGTGATGTGTCTGATTTTAATGATAAAAACCGTTTTATTACAGAAAAATTACTTAAACAAGGTTACAGTTACCACAAATTAGTCAAATCTTTTACAAAATTTGCACATAAATATGGACATCTCATCGAAAAATTTGATTGTACACGTAGATTTCTGATTGTTAAAGGAATATCTCATCCTGATTTTTATAGCAATGTAGTTTATAAAGCACAAAAATTCAAAAACAACCTTATGGAAATTAAAAACTGGCTTAAAAACCTTTTGAAAAAAGGATACGAATTCAATGTTTTAGTAAAATCTTTGCATTTGGTATGTTTTGGCAGAAATATTGATAGCTTGATAGTAACTTTAAAACGTTAAATTTTCACTTTATCCACTGTATTATTTATAAGCACCACAGCGATCAAGTATGTCGGTTCTGTATGGTGATGCAACTCTTAATCATTCATTGTTTTGACGTGGGGTGTCGGATTTAGAACTGATGTATTTGATTCTTTTACATCAATCGATAAATGTTTCTTAGCTAGTTGTCAGTAACTTCGAGTGTTCTCAAGAGAGTTCCTCCTTGTCTTGTTGTTTTCGTACAGTATGTTGTCTTAGGTTCTCTCTTGTTGAATTGAACTTTTGTCGATTGAGTTTTACAGTGTGTTTTATATGTAGCTTTGTGCAAGCTTATCAATAGGGGGAAGGTTGGATCCAAAAAATCTAGTTTAACCCCGCCACATTTTATATGTGCCTGTCCTAAGCCAGGAAACTTTGCCAAAGCCTTTGTTTGTCCTTGTCATTCTACATGTTCTATGTTAACTGTTTTATGTCAAGAATTGAGTCTTTCGTTGATGATTTAGGGATTGGTTTTGATACTTTTGTATTGTATTATAAGTCTTGGGCCAATGCAAGACGGTAAGCAGTGACCTATGGTCATGTTGAAGACTGCTTGCTGTTTTCCGTTGTGATTTTTTGAATTGCTGTTTGTTTATGTTTGTTGTGTCGCGTACACTTATTCCACATCTCAATATCGTATATTATAATTAATGGGCTTGTGTTCTTTATAATGCCATCTTATTCTATTGTTGATATTTTAAAATGAATTTTAATTTATAGAATATTATCTCTTGGTTAATATCAATAATTTTAAAATGTAAACATCTGCTGTCGTTGTCCGTTGTTGTCCCTTGTCTGTCGTCTGTAATTTTCCGTAAACAAATTTAAAAATTCTTCTCTGAAAGCACTTAACTAATTTGACTGAAACTTTGCAGGAACGATTTATGACATTTGAAAATTCCTGTTTTAAAGTAGAGAGGCATATAGCTTTTATAGTGTTTGGGTTTGTTCTGGTAGTCTGTTCACCTGAAATCAGGCTCATTTACCTTTTTATCAATGAAGAGTATGATAACTTGGTACATAAATGTGCATTAGGTTAATGAAAACATGCTTATGAGGCAGAACATCATGTATTTTTGACATGTTCTTTTTATTGACATGTAATTTGAAATAAAAGATCTATAGTAAATTGTAAAGTTGTTGACTAAGGTTGGACCCAAAAAACTAGTTTAACCCCACCACCATTCCAAATGTGCCTGTCTTAAGCCAGGAATCTTGACCAAAGCTGATGTTTATATTTGTCAAATTTATGTTTTAATTGTGTTTTGTCAAGAAGAGTGTCCTTCATTGATACTTTCGGATTGGGCTTGAATCATATGTTACTAAGTTTATTTTCAATCCAGAGCCCATTGCAAAACAGCGAGCAGGGACTGCTGGTCACATTGAAAGCTGCTAGCTGTTTTCCTTTGTGGACTTTTTTTTTTAATTATCATTAATATTGTAGGTTATGTTGCATACACTTATCCCACATCTCATTATCTTCTATTCTCTTTTTATAAACAGGTAGAGAAGATGACTTATAAAAAAGTGTACACTGATCAAATACGTAGTAGTACCTTGGCCAGCCAGTTAACACAGCTATGGAAAAGGCAGCTAATGTGTGATGCTGAAATTAGACTAGGAAATGTTGTGGTGAAGGTATTTGTCATATGATTAGTTATGCTAATGCATGAATAAATGAAAGAACCTTAGTGAGCATGCTCACATACCCCATGTGTTCCGCTATTGGACTATCAATGTTATCCTTGAGGAATTAGTATCTAGCTACAGGAATCAAATTGAATGATTGTAAAAGTGAATGATCAAGTATTTAAATATCATAACAAAGTTATGTCAAATTTCTAAGTCCAAAGGGCCTTAACTCCCACAAAAATTTGCGGATAAAAATTCCTAGTAATATGCACAACTACATTTGGTGTACTTCTTGCATACCAAGTTTCGTTAAGCTCTGTTCAGTAGTTTAAAAGGAGTTTTGTTCACAATCTGTAATCATGATTTTCTGCAAATTTCTAAGTCCAAAGGGCCATAACTCCCACAAAAATTTGTGGATAAAAAAATCCTGGTAATATGCACAACTACATATGGTGTACTTCTTGCATACCAAGTTTCGTTAAATTCAGAGGAGTTGCCTTCACAAACTTTGATCACAGACAGATGGACGGACGGACCAGTCAAAAACATTATACCCTTTGCAACTTTGTTGTGTGGGAAATAAAAAGTGTAACAGAAATGATCTGTCAATGGGGTATATGTATCAATACTTTAAGGTTGAAAAATTGCGGACTTGATAACTTTATTGGTTTAAAAAGTCTTTAAGTTATAATAAGAATATACTTAATTTATAATAATCTCTATTATTTAATAATTTTGTGGTGGAGATAAATTATATTACAAATGATATATCACTAGTTTCGTTTTCATCATCCTATAATAAAGACCTCAGGGGAAATTGGTTATACATGTATAAATCAACTGAATAACTGTCTTTAGATAAAGAATTTGTGTACTTTCAGAACTAAATCCAAATGAAGAAAAAAATATTGCAAAAGAACACCTAATAAATATATAATCTATGTATTTCAGGCTCACCGGTTGGTACTTGTGGCATCCTGTGGCATTTTACATTGTCTTGACAACACTAATTCAAGTGCTATTTTAGAAATCACTCTACCAGATGATATTTCGTCCAAACATGTTCATACATTTTTAGAATATCTTTATGAAGGACATATCATATTATCAGAAGAGAACTTTGAAGGCATTGAAAAAATTGCTAGACTTTTAAATGTGCAAGACGTTTTGAGCTGTTGCAATGATTTCTTGCAAGCAGTGAAGTTGGAGAAGCAGTTGAATAAACTACATGAATATGAAGAATATTCCTTAAAAGAATTAAACACAGCTAAGCATATCAGATCTACTTCCCTGATAAAATCAGGCACAGATACAAGTTCACAAGTTAAAGGCGACAGGGGTCAAAGACCAGCTTCCTCACATCTTAATCTTACCTATGACCTTGAAAGTAATCTACAGAAATCAAAAACATCCTTGTCATTTTCTTCAACTCCTACTTCATCCCAGAAACAAAGGTTAAATCTTGGTTTAGATAGAAACCATGGCAACAACTTAATAAATCAACCATCAGGAACGACCTCTAGTTCCACTGGTGTGATTGACTTGTCTGACTCCTCCCACACGTCATGTGACTCACTTCCTAATCAAAGAAGGCATAGTGATCAAACACACCATGATCTCGTCCACAGAAACATTGTGAGTCCAAAGAGACGACACAGCTATAACACAAGCAGTAGACCAAGTTCAACAGACTCACATGGCAATAATCAAACTATTGTAGAAAATAGACAAATACGGAGTACACTAAATCAACACACTCCAATCAGCATGCAGTCAGCTCAATCAGCATACAACAGCTTCATGTATGGAATGCCAGTCCTGCCACCTAACTTGTGGACAGATAAAACGACCCTTCAACATCATATGTTCTCCCCACACTCAGATAGAGGTTTCAGTGAACAGAGAAACAGTGATGTTGTACCAGTGTCTCTCAGTCAAGTCAATGAATCTCCAGATAAAAGGTAAAACTGTAATTTACAGTCTGTAAACCAAGAAATTTACGCATCAGTTTATTTTTCGCAATATTTGGGTTGACATTGCTCTTGCAAAAATAGTATGATGCAAACATATTTGTCTTTTATGTTAGTCTATAAACAATAACATTACAGCTTGAATTTAAGCCTGCCTGAACTGAATTTCAGTCGTCCTACTGCAAATAAAAGACAGCACGTAATCTCAGTTTACAGTACTGTGATATCATTATTATGTGGGATGTCAATTTTCATCATTTCCTTAGAAAAGACTAAGACTTTTTGTTTGTTTTTTTCTTGTTAGAACTGGAATCAAATTGATAGGTAAAATTTACACTTGGCTGAATCCTTATTTTCCTGGTTGACTGTCTGTCACCCTTAAAACCCATCTTAATTGGTACCAAGCAAATACTATTTGGGGGGGGGGGGGGGCGCACAATTATCAAAAACCTTCTGGGAACTCTTGTTTCATACAACAGTGATGGGGGGCGCCCGGTATGCCAGTCATAGATCCGCCTTTGAGCATCCAGCTGTCAACATTTTCTGTTGTCCACACCTGTGACTATAAAACATAAAAACAAGTACAGTTACAAAATTTTGTACATGTCATGATGTGCATATTGGAATTTTGTGAAAATTAATGAAAACTTTTTTAGGACAAACTTTTTTTAAGAATATTTCAGATATTTAGTCCCTTACCAGCTATAGCCCTTGAGGGGACTTTAGGTTTACACTCTGTCCATATGTTTGTCATGCCTCAGTTTCCACACTTTTTTTCTAAATGCTTGTAGATATTGAATAGATTTTTGGTAGGTGAGTCTACCATGATGAGTTACAGATCAAGTTCATATTTTGTATTGGTTTTCAATTTTTAACTGGAGTTGTGGCCCTTAGAACTTTGAAAATTCACTAAAATTTTAGTTTCCCGCGCTTATCTTCTAAGTGTTTATAGATAATGACCTGATTTTTGGTATGTGAGTCTGCCATGATAAATGATCTGCCTATTTTTACAAGAGTTATGGCCTTTTGAACTTTGAAAATTCACAGACATTTCAGTTTTCCACACTTTTTTACTTTTTTTATACGACCGCAAAAAATTTGCGGACGTATAATGGTATGATGCTGTCGTCGTCGTTGTCGTTGTCGTCGTCGTCGTCGTCGTCTGGGGACATTTGGTTTCCGTGCGATAACTTGAGTAAATATTGACCAATTGTTATGAAATTTTTATATGATGTTTGTTACCACTAGAGGAAGGTTCCTATTGTATTTGGGGTTGGTGGCCCCTACCGTTTCAGAAAAAGGGGCCAAAAGGGGCTAATACGGGTGTATTGACAAAACTGTTGTAGAATGTTTATTATTCATTTGATTTTGAAAATTCTTTTTTTATTGAATTCCTTATTAAATTCTGTCAACAAAATGTTTAAATAGTTTTGATGTATATTGAACCGTTACATTGCTACAGGGGGCCAAAGACGGGCCACACCCAAAAAATCAACTTTTTTATTTGTGGTCCGATTTTCAAAATCTTTTTTTCATTGGAATCCTTGTGAAAATCCCTGCCTGCATTTTTCAATCAGATTTGAAATATCTCTTACTGTTTTCGAGATATAAGGGGACGAAGGGGCAAAAAACGCCATTTTTAAAAGTTGGTCAAGGCAAATGGTTTTACACAAGAAATTTAGCTGTAGTGGGCCAGCCAATTGTTATGAAGTTTAAATATGATGATTATATACACTGAAGGAAGCTTTTTATTGCATTTTGTGGTCCTAACCTTTTTTTAAAAAGGGCCAAAAGGGGCTTAATCGTGTCAAAAATGTCAATGAATATAGAAATTTTTTTTTTTTCTATTAAATGTTATTGTAAATATATATGTGTCAAATATGCATTTTAAAGTCCACCATAGGTTGCATGTGTAAAAAAGCTTTATAAGACCACCATGGGCTGCATGTGACCAAAGCAATAGACTATCCATATTGGGCCTCCAATGTACAGGGTTCAACTTGTTGCGGTCGTATCATGCTGCGCTCGGCGTAGCTTTTTATTGTGTGATGCAAGGATGTGGCACTTTTATTTATACTTAACATATAAAAATCTTCAGCCTCGAGTAAGCTCCAACTATAAAGATAAGAACCATTTACAAACCATACTTTATATGTAGAACAATTTCTAAAAACAATTATTTAGCAAAGAGTGATTTTTTGTTACAAACAATTAAAGCAGCTATTTCATATTTCATACAAAAAGATATAGATATTATTCTTATCTATGAGGTTTTTTAGCTCACCTGACCCGAAGGGTCATGTGAGCTATTGTCATCGTTAAGCGTCCGTCGTCCGTCCGTCTGTCCGTCCGTCGTCCGTCCGTTAACTTTTCTTCAAAGATCTTCTTCTCTGAAACCACTGAAGGGATTGCATTGATACTTGGTATACATGATCTTTAGGATGTCCTCTACCAAGTTTGTGAATTATATACATGTCGACCAACCAACATGGCCGCCGTTGCTAAAAATAGAACAGGGGGGTCAGACCATTGTTTTTGGCTTATAACTCAAAAAGTATAAGAGATAGAGAAAATCCGAAGCAACTTACCTTGTTCAGCATCAAAAGCTCTACGAATCTCTCCATTGAGTCGAAGTCGTGAAACGACTCCTTATAGGAGTTATTGCCCTTTAATCATCAAAATTGACCATTTTTGCAGTTTTTGGACTATATCTTGAAAACCATTAGAGCTAGAGGAAAAGTTAGCATTGCAGAATTGTTTAGCTCATTGAGATCTACAAAAATGATTTCTGGGTCAAAATTGTCAGATCAGCCGTTTAAGAGTTATTCCCCTTTAACTGTTTTTTCCATTAATTTTAACTGATTTTTAAAAATCTTCTTCTCTGAAACCACTGAAGGGATTGCATTGATACTTGGTATACATGATCTTTAGGATGTCCTCTACCAAGTTTGTGAATTATATACACGTCGACCAACCAACATGGCCGCCGTTGCTAAAAATAGAACAGGGGGGTCAGACCATTGTTTTTGGCTTATAACTCAAAAAGTATAAAAGATAGAGAAAATCCGAAGCAACCTTCCTTGTTCAACATCAAAAGCTCTACAAATCTCTCCATTGAGTCGAAGTTATGAAACGACTCCTTATAGGAGTTATTGCCCTTTAATCGTCAAAATTGACCATTTTTGCAGTTTTTGGACAATATCTTGAACACCATTAGAGCTAGAGGAAAAGTTAGCATTGCAGAATTGTTCAACTCATTGAGATCTACAAAAATGATTTCAGGGTCAAAATGGTCAGATCAGCCATTTAAGAGTTATTCCCCTTTAACTGTTTTTTTCCATTAATTTTAACTGATTTTCAAAAATCTTCTTCTCTGAAACCACTGAAGGGATTGCTTTGAAACTTGGTACAATTGATCTTTAGGATGTCCTCTACCAAGTTTGTGAATTATATACACGTCAACCAACCAACATGGCCGCCATTGCTAAAAATAGAACAGGGGGGGTCAGACCATTGTTTTTGGCTTATAACTCAAAAAGTATAAGAGATAGAGAAAATCCGAAGCAACTTTTCTTGTTTAGCATCAAAAGGTCCTTATAGGAGTTATTGCCCTTTAACTGTTTTTTTTTATATTAATTTAAAGGGATTATTTGCAACTTTGTATAGTTGAAAGTTTGTGAAATTTATTCAAACTTTGGCATAAGAAATCAGGTGAGCGATTCAGGCTCCTGGGAGCCTCTAGTTTTTCTTCATAGGGTTGACATCAAGACCAGGTGAATGATTCAGGCTCCTAAGAGCCTCTTGTTTTATTTGTGGTCCGATTTTCAAATTCTTTTTTTTATTGTGATTGGAATCCTTGTAAAAATCCTTGCCTCTGTTTTTAAGAAGAGGGGGGTATACTGTTTTACCCTTGTCTGTCCGTCCGTTCGTCCGTCCGTCCGTAACAAAACTTCCGTCACAGTTTTCTAAGCAACTTCATGAGATAGAGTTCTGAGATTTTGTATACAGCTTTATCCTATAGTACCATATGGTGTATAACAAATTTATGCTCCTAGGTAGTCTACTTCCTGTTTACCGAATACTAAGGTTTTTACACATAATGGACATAAATGCAAAATTTCCGTCACAGTTTCCCAAGCAACTACATGAGATAGAGGTCTGATATTTTGTATACAGCTTTATCTTATAGTACCATATGGTGTATACAGATTTTATGCTTCTAGGTAGTCTACTTCCTGTTTAACGAGTACTAAGGTTTTTACACACAATGGACACAAATGCAAAATTTCCGTCTCAGTTTTTCAAGCAACTACATGAGATAGGGTCTGATATTTTGTACACAGCTTTATTTTATAGTCCCATATGGTGTATAGTGATTTTATGTTCCTAGGTCAACTACTTCCTGTTCACAGAGTATTTAAACTTGTATGTGTGGCTTAGTTCGGGGAGCGGGGGTATCACTAGTGAGCATTAGCTCACAGATTTACTTGTTCAAGAATTTAGGGGTCAAAGGGACCAAAAACAACAATTATAAGAGTTTGTCTTGGCAAATGGTTTTATTAAAAAAAAGTAATTGTAGTGGGCTGACCAATTGTTATATTGTTTTTAAATGATGTTTCTAACCACTAGAGAAAGTTTCCTCTTGTATTAAGGGATTTTTGGTCCATACCATTTCAAAGAAAAAGGGACCAAAAGGGGGAAACTGGATGTTTAGACAAAACTTCTGTAGAACATTATCTTTCATACAATTTGTCAATTTTAGTCATTGTAATTCTCAATAAATTCTGTCAGGAAAATGTAACGACAGTTTTGAAGTATCTTGTAACATTGCTATTAGGGGTAAAAAAGGGGCCACACCGTAAAAATCGACTTTTTTAATGTGGTCCAATTTTGAAAATCTTTTTTTCATTGGAATCCTTGTTAAATCCTTGCCATCGTTTTCCATTCTGGTTTGCAATATCTCTTACCGATTTGGGGAAATAAGGGATTAAAGGGACCAAAAGTGCATTATGAGTTTTCCTTGAAGGTTGGTATAGACTACATAAATGTGTAAACATAATTCAAATATGCAATTCAAAGTTCCCCAAAGAATGCATGTGTCTAAAAGCTTTGTGAGTCCACCATGGGCTGCATGTGTCCACAGTATTTGACAATCCATATTGGGCTACAAATGTACAGGGTTCAACATGTTGCAGTTGTATCATGCTGCGCTCGGCGTAGCTTTTTATTATAGAATATTACAGATTTTTATACGACCGCAAAAAATTTGCGGACGTATTATGGTATGATGCTGTCGTCGTCGTTGTCGGTGTCTGTTAACTTTTTAGTGTTTCCACAATAACTTTAGTTCCAGTTATCCGATTGCTATGAAACTTTACAATGATGTTCCTTACCATAAAAGGATGCATGGGATTGATTTTGGGGGTCCCCCCATTTTTCGTTTAGAAATTAGGGGCCAAAAAAGGGCCAAAAATACTACTTTTTTGTTTGTTTCCACAATAACTTTAGTTCTAGTTATCCAATTGCTATGAAATTTGACAGTGATGTTCCTTACCATACAAGGATGAATGGGATTGATTTTGGGGGTCCCCCCTTTTTTTGTTTCGAAATTAGGGGCCCAAAAGGGGAAAAAAATTCAAATATTTTACTTGTTTCCACCATAACTTTGGTCCTAGTTGGCCTATTGCTGTGAAATTTGTCAAGAATGTTTCTTACAATAAAAGAATGAACCTGATGAATTTTTGCGCCCCCCTTTTTCTCCGTTGTGTAATTAGGGGCCAAAAGGGGCCAAAATAAAAACTTTTTTATTTGTGGTCTGATTTTGAAATTTTTTTTTACATGTTTGTTCTTGTCAAATAGCGGATACAAAATTAAGAATCAATTTTTGCGACCCCCCCTTCTTCCCCCTATTACGTAATTAGGGGCCAAATGGGGCCAAAATCGAAACTTTTTTATTTGTGGTCCGATTTTGAAATTTTTTTTTGCAAGTTTATTTTTGTCAAGTAGCGAATCCAAATTTGAGAATTTATTTTTGTGACCCCCACCCCTTTTTCACCTGTTACCTAATAAGGGGCCAAAAGGGTCCGAAATTGAAACTTTTTTATTTCTGGTCCGATATTGAAATTTTTTTTTTGCATGTTTGTTCTTGTCAAATAGCGGATACAAAATTAAGAATTAATTTTTGCGACCCCCCCTTTTTCCCCTTATTACGTAATTAGGGGCCAAATGGGGCCGAAATTGACTTTTTTATTTCTGGTCCGATTTTGAATATTTTTTTTTGCATGTTTGTTCTTGTCAAATAGCGAATACAAAATTAAGAATTAATTTTTGCGACCCCCCCTTTTTCCCCTATTACGTAATTAGGGGCCAAATGGGGCTTTTTTATTTGTGGTCCGATTTTGAAATTTTTTTTTGCAAATTTATTCTTGTCAGGTAGCGATTCTAAATTTAAGAATAAATTTTTTGGGCTGTAATCATAATTTAAAAAAAATTCTGGTTCGATTTTTAATTTTTTCCCCAAACATTATTCTTTTAAAGAGTAGAATACAACATTCAAAATTTATATTTTTAGCCCCTTGGTTGAAAGTCCATCAGAGAAGCATGTGTCAAAAACCTTTGTCAGTCCACCATGGGCTGCATGTGTCCAGAACAATAGACTATCCATATTAGGCCTAAAACGTACAGGGTTCAACATGTTGCGGTCGTATCATGCTGCGCTCGGCGAAGCTTTTTATTAGTTTTAGGTTTGCACTCTGTCCATCTGTCTGTCATGCCTCAGTTTTCAACTCTTTTTTTATATGACCGCAAAATTATTATGATTGTAAAGACCTATTCGAGAAAGTTAGGAGATTCAGGCCCCTTTTTGTGTATTTTTTTGTCTGATATTCTTCATACACAATTACAAACAATGTAAGGAAATAATCAGATCTTATATTTTATTCCATGACTGGTTTTTTTAGCATCATTTGTTTTTAAAGGTGGGTTTGGTGACATAATATTCTAAGGTTCATAGACAACATAAAAAAAAATCTTGATATTGACAGTAATATTTCATGTGGCAATTTTAAAAGACTTTTATGAAAAAAAACTCTGACAATATAGTCTGTCTACATGTAGAATGGTTGCTACTACTTTTCTGTTTCTTCAGTTTAGTTTTTGTTCTTTTTTTAACAGGTTTTTCAGTCTCACAAATTAAATTTGTTATGGAAACATTTTGTTTGTTTTAGTTGGTTTTTATCTTGGATTTATTGTAAATTAAATATAAGTAGTTTAAATTTCAAATACTTTATTGTTGGTTAAGTTCATCATTAGACTTATTGAAAATGTACACAATATTACAAATAAAATGTTCAATTACAAAACAAAAGAATCAATAAAGCTTTTACGATAAAGTCTTTCTACTATGGTTTCTACAATTTCTTTTTTCTGATGTGGCGTCATTGGATCAAACTCTACTTCAGAAAGCATGGCTGTAAATTTTTTGGCTGTTGCCATTACATGGTCTTAACTGAGGCCCACTCTTATTTTACCATATGATATTTTACCATATGATGGATTTGCAGTTTTTGTGATGACAACAGTCTTGTAACCTGTGATTTTGTGCCTTAAAAATCGGTACCAGCCATTTATTGTATCGTAGGCACTACAGGTCCAGCTGTCAGGATTGTTCAGAATTGGGAAGATCATGGACCAACTTGTTGTGGACTTTGGAAGATGCAGATACCTTGGTGGGTAGTTTAGTCTCTGTTGATCTGATTCTGGTCTGGAAGGTGGTGTTACAGATTTTCCAAGTGTCTTTCTTTTTGGTATATTTGGTGTGACTGGTGACTTCTCCACCGGCTCTGTCTTTCTCTTTTTTGGTGCAGATTGGTCAGGCTCAGATTGGTCAGTTGTGGTAGATGTGACTGGTTATGTCTCAACTGAAGGGGTTGGTTTGACTGGTTCTGGGTGGAATTGACTGCAATGTGCTATTTCTGTCATTTCTGTAACACTGGATCCTGTTAAACCAGTCTTGGAGTCGTTGCCCTCTGGTGAGTAAAGCAGCATAATGGAATGGCCCTGGGGCAGGTCTTTGATGTAGAGGGTCAGCTTCAGTCGTTCTGGAAGGGAGTCTAAGTAGCCCTTGAAGGTAGCTGGTAGTTTATCATTTTTTCTTTAGCACTCAGATACATACTTCAAATAAAGTTTTTGATAGGCCAAAGTCTTACATATATTTGCACATATAATATTTTATCCCCAGAGACTTTTGATGTGCATTTCCCGCACTTCCCTAGCTATTCCAAAATCAAGAGCCCTTACTTCTAAAGAAAGAGATAGGGTTGTTAATACAGTTGTGCTAGCAGACTGCAAAGATGAGAGAATAAGAAAGAAGTAAAGTGACAATACATATACAAAAACAAAAACATTAACAAAACAATACATATAACAAACAAAAAGGGGGAGGGGTGTTAAGCCAAAATGATTAATTTTGGGCGTCCACAGACCAATCCAAACTCACAAATAAGGATATACAGCTGGGACTAATATCATCATCGTGCTCTTTTTTAAATGTTTTTATTTATAACTGAAATGAAAGTAATCTTAGTGTTACATCAATACATAAAGGGACAAGACACACACATTACAATACAGCTTATACATATACATAGATACATATAGTAGGAAAATATGAAAACTAAACATAAATAATTAATTTAAAATAAAGAAATAATGAAAATTAAATGTTATTTTAGTATGTTGTTTTAAAAACAGATTTTAACCATTTGACAAAAGCAGAGCACATTTGTTTAGTATAATCTTGACCGTAATGTGCTTATCGGGCCGTTATACATGGGATTGATAGTGATGACCTGCCGCAACTTCAGAGGTCCCAGACATGAGCTGCGGCATGTCAACTCTAGCAGCAATCCCGATGCAAACAAAGCACACAGTTAGCTTGCCTTAAAATGACAGACTTCAAAGGAGAAAATGAAAATAAGCAGAAAGCTTTACTTTTGTTTTACAGAGAGCCTTTTATTTTGATATTAGAATTTGAGAAAATACAGAACATCATTTCTATTTACTATTATTAAGTCTTCTGTATCTTCTCTCGTGTCTGAAAAATACAGAAACAAGAATGTTATGTATCAGATATGTGTCGGATATACCAAATGGTTGATATATAACCATATATGTAAGGATAAAATTTTGTTTCAATGTTCAAAAGAATAATGTTTTCTACTGTAAAAGAAAAACTGTCAATTTGAAAATCCAATTTAATAATATCAGATACAAGGTTTCTAAAAGGTTTTAAAGTTGGACAGTGCAGAAACAAATGCTTATCCGTCTCTATGTGGCTGTTACATAGACTGCAGTTGTAGTTCCTATCCTGTATATATACATTTCTGTTTTGCAGTCTTTCTTTTGTTACTAGACCTCTATGCACAACTTGAAATAAAAAGTCCTGGATTTCAAAATTTTTCACTTGGTTAATCTTTTCCCAAATTGGGTCAAAATTCACGCAAGGGAAATCCTCTTCTATCTTATGCCTAGTGTTTCCGAACTGTACCAACTTCCAATATATGTCTCTTGCATCACAAGGAAAGGATAGGACTTCCCCGTGCTGCAAGTACAAGTGCTTAATAATTTTATGTACACCTACACTTTCTACACTGTGAGTTAAGTTATTAGATGCCAAATTTTGTATAAGATTTCTTACAGTGTAGCCTAAAAAATAAGTAAAAATGTTAACCCATGGTGCTATTTTGCCAGTATATACTTGATTAACTCTTTCCAAAAACAAAGCTTGAATCTTACTATTTATATCTGGGACACATTGTCCTCCTTTATCCCTTCCCTGGTATAAACTTTTTCTTTTAATTGTTTCCTTTGTTCCACCCCAGAAAATTTTTGAAATACATCCCTGTAAAATCTTTACAACCCTTGTTGTAGGAGGAACAACTCGTGCTACAAATAAAATTCTATTTAATATATATGTATTAATAATCTGAACTCTGTGCCTAAAAGACAGTTTTCTTTTTTCCCATTTGGTCGTCTCATTCCGCACACTCCTCACGACAGGTAGTTTATCATTTTTTTTTTTTTTTTTCTTGAGCACTCAGATACATACTTCAAATAAAGTTTTTGATAGGCCAAAGTCATACATATATTTGCACATAAAATATTTTATCCCCAGTGACTTTTGATGTGCATTCCCCGCACTTCCCTAGCTATTCCAAAATCAAGAGCCCTTACTTCTAAAGAAAGAGATAGGGTTGTTAATACAGTTGTGCTAGCAGACTGCAAAGATGAGAGAATAAGAAAGAAGTAAAGTGACAATACATATACAAAAACAAAAACATTAACAAAACAATACATTTAACAAACAAAAAGGGGGAGGGGTGTTAAGCCAAAATGATTAATTTTGGGCGTCCACAGACCAATCCAAACTCACAAATAAGGATATACGGCTGGGACTAATATCATCATCGTGCTGTTTTTTAGATGTTTTTATTTATAACTGAAATGAAAGCAATCTTAGTGTTACATCAATACATAGAGGGACAAGACACACACATTACAATACAGCTTATACATATACAGAGATACATATAGTAGGAAATTATGAAAACTAAACATAAATAATTAATTTATATAAAGAAATAATGAAAATTAAATGTTATTTTAGTATGTTGTTTTAAAAACAGATTTTAACCATTTGACAAAAGCAGAGCACATTTGTTTAGTATAATCTTGACCGTAATGTGCTTATCGGGCCGTTATACATGGGATTGATAGTGATGACCTGCCGCAACTTCAGAGGTCCCGGACATGAGCTGCGGCACGTCAACTCTAGCAGCAATCCCGATGCAAACAAAGCACACGGTTAGCTTGCCTTAAAATGACAGACTTCAAAGGAGAAAAGGAAAATAAGCAGAAAGCTTTATTTTTGTTTTACAGAGAGCCTTTTACTTTGATATTAAAATTTGAGAAAATACAGAAGGTTACAGACTAAACCATCTAAATCAAACAACATTTCTATTTACTATAAATTATTAAGTCTTCTGTATCTTCTCTCGTGTCTGAAAAATAAAGAAACAAGAATGTTATGTAAATTCGATGTATCAGATATGTGTCGGATATACCAAATGGTTGATATATAACCATATATGTAAGGATAAAATTTTGTTTCAATGTTCAAAAGAATAATGTTTTCTACTGTAAAAGAAAAACTGTCAATTTGAAAATCCAATTTAATAATATCAGATACAAGGTCTCTAAAAGGTTTTAAAGTTGGACAGTGCAGAAACAAATGCTTATCCGTCTCTATGTGGCTGTTACATAGACTGCAGTTGTAGTTCCTATCCTGTATATATACATTTCTGTTTTGCAGTCTTTCTTTTGTTACTTGACCTCTATGCACAACTTGAAATAAAAAGTCCTGGATTTCAAAATTTTTCACTTGGTGAATCTTTTCCCAAATTGGGTCAAAATTCACGCAAGGGAAATCCTCTTCTATCTTATGCCTAGTGTTTCCGAACTGTACCAACTTCCAATATATGTCTCTTGCATCACAAGGAAAGGATAGGACTTCCCCGTGCTGCAGGTACAAGTTCTTAATAATTTTATGTACACCTACACTTTCTACACTGTGAGTTAAGTTATTAGATGCCAAATTTGGTATAAGATTTCTTACAGTGTAGCCTAAAAAATAAGTAAAAATGTTAACCCATGGTGCTATTTTGCCAGTATATACTTGATTAACTCTTTCCAAAAACAAAGCTTGAATCTTACTATTTATATCTGGGACACATTGTCCTCCTTTATCCCTTCCCTGGTATAAACTTTTTCTTTTAATTGTTTCCATTGTTCCACCCCAAAAATGTTTTGAAATACATCCCTGTAAAATCTTTACAACCCTTGTTGTAGGAGGAACAACTCGTGCTACAAATAAAATTCTACTTAATATATATGTATTAATAATCTGAACTCTGTGCCTAAAAGACAGTTTTCTTTTTTCCCATTTGGTCGTCTCATTCCGCACACTCCTCACGACAGAACACCAATTTTTGTCTCCACACTCCTCCCCGAACCAAATACCTAAAATCTTGACTTGGGTTTTGCAAAGTGCTGCAACATCGGGAAAATGTGTGGTGTCAGGGTTGCCTATTTTCAGTATTTCAGTTTTGTTTTCATTGATTTTGCTCCAAAATTTCTAAATTCCATTAACATTTTACTGTAATCTGATAAATCTGTAGTTGCCAAAGAGCAATCATCTGCATGCTGGAAAAGTTTCATATTGTCTCTTGTGTTGGGAAGCTGTATACCTTTAATATCATTATTTTCCCTTATGCTGCAGGCCAATGTCTCTATTACAAGTGCATATAAGGAGGGACTGAGGGGACAGCCTTGCCTTATTGATCTGGTGATATCTATTTGCTCAGTAAGTAAACCATTGACCTGTACATTACTATTGATGTCGTGATAGAGTATCCCAACCCATTTGATAAAATGTGGTGGGAAATTCATCCTTTGAAGCACTCGCAATATGAAAGAGTGTTCAATTCGATCAAATGCCTTTTCTTGGTCAAATGATATCAATATACCCTCTGTTTCACTAACCTCCATATATTCAAGAATCGCCTGCAAAGAGTATAAGTTATCAAACATTACCTTTTTTGGCCCAGCCCCTGTTTGTGTGTCCGAAATGAGTGTATTTATTACCTTACCAAGACCCCTTGATAGAAACTTTGCCACAATTTTATAATCAAATGTCAGAAGGCTGATTGGTCGCCATTGCTTCAAATCCTTTCGATCCCCTTTTTCCTTGTATAAAAGTGTAATGATGCTTGTTTTCATACTTTCTGTTAACTTACCTTGTAAATAAATGTTGTTAAGCACATCTAGCAAATCCTCCTTAATATCCTCCCAGAAATATAAATAAAAAGCCTTACCTAACCCATCAATTCCAGGTGATCTGTTATTCTGAAAACTCTTGATGATCTCTAAACACTCCTCCTCTGCAATAAATACCTCTAAACTTGACTTCTGGTCTTCTGTTAATTGCCTTAGGTTGATCTTATCTAGATACTCGTCCATATCACTTACCTGAATATTCTGTGTTGTATATAATTCGTTGTAAAATTCTGTGACCCTACTAATAATGTCCTCTTTCCGATCTAACCTTACCCCATTTCTGTCTAAAACTGATGTAATTTCTTTCTTCCTACCTCTTTTTTCTTCAGCCATATAATAGCTCGATGTTGCTATGGTCTTCATTGTAAAATTCCAGTCTTGATCTTATTATAATACCTTTATTCTTCTTGTTCTCCATGGTAATAATTCTCTCCTTGATATCGGAAACTACCTGCTCGTTGATTACCTGTTTATTTTCCTCGTTTTCCAAATCTAAATAAAGTTGTTCCAAAATCGCTCTATCTTGTTGAGCTTGGGTTTTGGAAAAGGATATACTGATATTTTTAATTTTTGACTTACAATTTTCCCACCATTCGAACAGTTCAAGATGACCTTTTTGTGTTTTCCAACGTTGCCAAAATGATTTAATTTGATCTACATACCTTTCATTTTCTAGTAAACTTTCATTGAATTTCCAATAACTGTTCCCCCACTTCTCCTTATTGAATTTGATATTAACACAAACTGCCTTGTGGTCAGAGTTTTTATATGGCATATGCTTAACAGAATCAACCAGATGAATAAGATTTACATCTAAACAAATCTTGTCGATTCTGCTGGCTTGTCCTTGAGTATTTGAAAAGGTGTAACTTTTTTGGTTTGGGAATTTACACCTATAGACATCTTTGACCCCCAATTCTGTGTAGATGTTATTTAATAAATCAGAAAGTATTACATTAGGTTGATAGTTACCTTTATTATCTAGCTGGGTCTCTCTGTAGTTGAAGTCTCCAGCAAGTATAAATCTGTCTGTTTTGTCTAAATGCTTACACAATTCATACAGTTTGCTATAAAAAACAATAGAAGGCCTTGCCCCATTTCTATCATATACAGGACTATACAAATTCAATAAATTGTAACATTCATTTTCAAATTTAAATTTCAAAAATAAAATTCTACCTTTAAGATCTTCTGGAATATATTGTAAAGAACTTTCATAATCTTTGTTTATCAAAATTGAAATACTTTTATGAATATCAACATGAGAAATATAAATCTTAAAATGTGTTTGTGTTTCAATATCTCTAACAATAGTATCATCTATACTTCCACATTCTTGTAAATTGATTATATCATAGTTTTCAAATTTTTCAACAATATCAAAAATTTTCTTATTGAAACCTTTTCTAATATTCAAAGTTACAATTTTAAAACTCATAGTGTAAAGGGTGCAGGTTAGCAAGAGCAAAGAAAGTAAAACCATATGCATAATATATTGATAATTATTGTCGCACAATGTTTTCAGCACTTGTTTTTATTTAAGTTTATTGTCAATTCTAATTTACAATTTTCTTTGCTGGATTTAATTTATCTCCTTCTTCAGATGATACGGACAAATTTTTTCTTTTATCGACTTTCGTTTTTAAGCCTGAGCTTACTGATGAGTTAGACTTTGGGGCGTGAACCACTAAGGTTCTTGCTTTGGCTAACTCTTCCATCTTTTCTAAACTCTTACGTATACCATACTTTCTTGGGGCTTCTCCATTACTCTCCGATTGGAGAGTAACCGAGAATCCTTGTGAGACTCTCGGCTGATCCTTGTCAACCTGCCGCGACGTCTCCTCTTCCAACTCTACTAATTCGGTTGGCGTTTTGGAGTAGGGGAGTTATCAGGTAAGCTTTCTGCATCTAGCTCTTTTGTATGCGTCTCCTCACCTACTTGACTTGTGTCGTCTTGCGACAACTCTAATGTCTCTAGCTGAGACTCGTTTTGAGACTCGTCGTTCTCATTATTATGTGCCGTTGTTACGTTCACCGTGTTAGTTTTAGGGGTATTTTCAGGACCTAGCGTAGGCCAAGTTCTTGCCGAGGTCCATGCGGGCCTCTCTTTTTCGGGACAGTCGGCGATGAAATGACCCGACTGCTTGCAGTGAAAACAAGTTCTACCTACGGGCTGGCCTTCATACTTGACAGTGATTTGTTGCCCCTTTATGAAAATTTTTCTCGGGATATCCTTTTTAATGCTTTTGGCCGTTACGATAAGGACCCCACTAGCTATCCGCGGAAAATCTGCGAAGGTGCTGTACTTGATGCCTTCTATGTCGCAGTAGTTGTTCATTTTATTACGGACATATTCAGGTTTTATTTCATATGGGACACCAAACAAAGTAATGTCGATGGACTTCTTGGTGTTTTCCCAGTATAAATCGCGTGCTGGCGAATGCTCAAAAATGACGTCACTTCTTAAAGGGCCCTCAAAATCATTGCTAAATTTAATTCGGTCCTGCTCTGTGACAAATGTTGCCAAAAAGGTATTGTCCCCTTTACTTTGAAAACATTTGATTACAGTCGAAACATCTGTTTCTCCTAGCAATTGATTAATGTGGTTTAAGATTTGTACCGATGTTATTTTGGGGGTACTGTCTGTTATAATTGATGGACCGCGTATCTCCAGTGTACATGGCCTAGATATTTCTTTTGTTATTTGGATATTTTCATAATCACCGTCTGAGGCGGTTATAGATCTAATATAAGATCTAGAAGACATTTTGTAATGTTATAAAGGGTAAATATTATGGGGATGACTAATTGTTAGTTGAGTTCATCTCACCTCTATATTGACCACATATGATTATTTTGAATTTAAATGTCCAACAAAAACACAAAATATACAACATATATACAAGAGAATCACATTTTGTAATCCATTATGCGAGGTCTGGATTCAAAAATTGTGTAAAGTCCACGTACTGTATTCAATAACTTTCAATCAAATTCGATAAGAAACTGTATGATCAGATTTTGTTATACGATCGGGTGTATGAATTCCACTGTATTCAAACAGGTAGTTTATCAAAGTAAGACATGATGGTTTAGTTGTCAGAGATTGGAAACACTTGTCTTTTTATTGCAACTAGAAATCAGCTCAAAAGTGAAGATCAAATCTAATTGGCTAAGGGGTATTAAACTGTTTTCTTATGGTATTAACATATGGTTAATGAGTAGCATTTGACCATTTTGATTGGCTAGCTACTTCTCAAAAAAAAGTATAGGTTTCAATTGATTATGTGTTTTTATAGTGAGTGAATTTGAGAAAATAAGTGATTGATCTTAATGGCATGAATGGGATCAATTAGATTTATAAGAAAAACTTTCATGGACTTAAACATCTAATGTTTTTAGAAGAATAATAGAAATGATTCTCTTTTTCTCTTAATGAGTAAAAATGAAAGGGCAAACATTTTATGCTGAATTGAAAGCCCAAGATCTTTTATTTTTGTTGAATGATAAGAGAAAAGACAAGAAAAATTGTTGAAAAGGCCTTTTTTATGAAAGAAAGGACAATTTTAAAACATTTTCATCAAAAATTAAGCTTTCACTGCCTTTATTTAAAAAAAAGAAATCATTCAAATACAAAATTTTGAATCTGGTTTTAAAATTGTTCTAAGAAAGAAAATTATTACACTAAATATGTGTCTATCTGGTACAGATAGTGATGTAAATTGATAAGAAAAATATACATGTATATTGAAAATAGTAAAAACTCTTGAACTTGATACACTGTCTTAAAGTGTAAGTTCACGATTTTTTCAAAATTTGTACATTGAAAGACTATCATATAAAAATAACTTTGGTGAAATTTCTAGCGCTCAAATATGCATAGTTAGGATAAAATTGGCCTTTGAAAGTAAAAAAAATATATCCATGGATGGTCACGTGATTTGTACTAGATGGCGCTGCTCAAAGCCAATACACATAGTGAATGTTGCATCCTATACCCATGTGGTATTTACCAATGTGTACCACAACGGACAATTTAAAATAATTAAAATTAAGTCTGGAATGATAAAATAAAAGACAGTCTAACGATTGATTGTGAAAAGTTTTAAAAATGGTACCAACCTTTAAGTTCAGAATTAATCCGTAGAAAAATATAGAATAAATCTTAATATTATTTTTAAATTCGCCGTACAGATATTTTCGGAAAATATATTTAAATTTTCAGTATGCAGAATTGCCCTATACTATTTCATTTAAACATCTTTAAGTCCTGTCTTAAGAGTGATTATGTGAATTAAGAATGCAACCAAATAGAAGATAAAGAAATGTGGAATAAGTAAACGTGACACAACCAACGTTGAAGAAACAGCAATTTTTTCATCCGAGTGTTTGTATAATCATACTTTGTAGTGTATGAAACCCTTGCAAGCATTTGCTAAATACTTTTTTTTAGAAACATTCTACATTTTAAACTAAAATCAAATTCAAATTCAGTCATATTACATGCAACTATTTTCTGATAATTTTATTATATACTTTTATTTAAATTACATTTTAATAAGTTGTTAAAAGATGTGTGAAAAAAAATAATTTTGATGTTCTTAGGGAAACAACTTCAAAAGGAATATATCCTGCAGTTTTGACCCTGTTACATATTTTGTAGATCTTGATGTGCTTAACAATATGCACTTATTATTATAATTTAATACTTAAATATTTTGTCTTTATATTTACAGAATTCTACTTGACATGTGTGAAATCGATTTGTCTTTATATTAACATAATGCTACTTGACATGTGTGAAATAGATTTGTCTTTATATTTACAGAATGCTACTTGCAGACCTGTCAAGTGTCACGCACCTCGCGTGAGACTCACACATCTAGTCTGCAATTTGGCGGCAAATTTCTTTGATCTTTTAATTTTTTCCTTTGATCTTTCATTTTTTTGTCAGATCTCACGCATGCAGCTCATAAAAACTTGACAGGCCTGTACTTGACATGCGTGAAATAGATTTGTCTCTATATTTACAGAATGCTACTTGACTTGTGTGAAATAGATTTGTCTTTATATTTACAGAATGCTACTTGACATGTGTGAAATAGATTTGTCTTTATATTTACAGAAAGCTACTTGACATGAGTGAAATAGATTTGTCTTTATATTTACAGAATGCTACTTGACATGCGTGAAATAGATTTGTCTTTATATTTACAGAATGCTACTTGACTTGTGTGAAATAGATTTGTCTTTATATATTTACAGAATGCTACTTGACATGTGTGAAATAGATTTGTCTTTATATTTACAGAATGCTACTTGACATGCATGAAATAGATTTGTCTTTATATTTACAGAATGCTACTTGACATGTGTAAAATAGATTTGTCTTTATATTTACAGAATGCTACTTGACATGTGTAAAATAGATTTGTCTTTATATTTACAGAATGCTACTTGACATGTGTAAAATAGATTTGTCTTTATATTTACAGAATGCTACTTGACATGTGTGAAATAGATTGTCTTTATATTAACATAATGCTACTTGACATGCATGAAATAGATTTGTCTTTATATTTACAGAATGCTACTTGACATGCGTGAAATAGATTTGTCTTTATATTTACAGAATGCTACTTGACATGTGTGAAATAGATTTGTCTTTATATATTTACAGAATGCTACTTGACATGCGTGAAATAGATTGTCTTTATATTTACAGAATGCTACTTGACATGCATGAAATAGATTTGTCTTTATATTTACAGAATGCTACTTGACATACGTGAAATAGATTTGTCTTTATGTTTACAGAATGCTACCTGACATGCATGAAATAGATTTTATATATGTTTCGTGAAACATACTTACCCATCAATATTACATATTGAATATAACCCCCCTTTTAGACGTTTCCATTCGGAAAGAGGTGAAGGTCAAACTAAAAAATATATCACGTGACACGTACTCACCTCCATTTTGTACCAAACACAGGTAAGTTCAGTTTTAATTTTTGCGTCCTTTTGGACAGATGTTTCCTTTCTCAGCTTAAATTAAACGCTTAAATCATTTAAGAATTCGAAATCGTTACCTAGTAAAATGGATGACTCAGATAATGATACACAGAGTGCCGATATCGGCAATGAAGTTGAAGATTTTCCTCGCACGACCTGTGCGGTTGCGGGAAATTTGAAAGATGTAAAATCTTCTAATAGTAATAACGCTCGAACATCAGGTTTGACTGCTTCGACAGGTAAAAAGCCGAAACGAGTGTCTAAATCGGCAGCTCGTCAGGCCGAATTAGAGGGAAGGCTGGACAATTTTGAAGTAAGTGTGAATAGTAAATTTGACCAGTTAATATCACTTTTTCAAGCTAGTCAGTCTCAGAACAATAATCAGAATAGGGATTTTTTGCCCAGATCTGATAGTTCTTTGGATAACGTCCCATCTGGGGAGCGTAGACCACAAGCAAAACAGGGAAACGGCTCTAATACAGGAGTGCGTAGGCCTATAATCTCACTAGATCCTAACTTGGACCAAGACTTGGGTTCGCCTAGAGTAAATCTACGTGATAATTTAGATTTAGACAACAGGTCTGAAATTTCTTTACATGTAAATGGGGAAGAACGCAGATTTTTAGATGTACGTTCTGATCCAGAAAGTGATCATGATGAAAATGTTTCTACAGGGTCAGGTGTAGAAGATAATGATAAAACTTTGACAAACAGTTCTAGTGTGGGTCGTTTTACCAAACATGTTGTCACAACATCAGACGAAAGATCTGTTAATGACAAATCAGATAAATCAGCAAGAGTTGATGTTTTATCTAAAATCTTTAAGGAAGATGTTAATAAAGTTAAAGCTAAGAGTGGTTTATTAATTGACCAGACTCAGATTGACATTCTTTCTACCTCTTGGCGTAGTCAATATCCTGATAGGGTATCTGCTTACAGGGAAGAATATAAAAACTGTTTCCCGATACATGACGATTCAGTTAGTTTTTTAAATGTACCTAACTTAGATGATATCGTGGAGGTTATGCTAAAGCAAACTCATGGTGCTAAAGCTGTGAAAGGTTGGGACAGTAATCATAGGCAATTACACAACCAACCCTTTAAACAAATAGAAAAGTTAGGATATCAGGGGCAATTAGGAGCTCGAATGAATATCATTTCTATCATGTATATGCAACAAGCACTTGGCTCGTTACTTCAGTCTATTGAGAATGATAGCTTGGACAAATCAAGCATGTGCGATAGCATTAAAGACATATTTGCAATGTCAACTAAAGCTTTGGACCAAGCGGGTCGTACCGGCGCATTTATGCATTTGATTCGCCGTAAGGCGGCTGCTCATGACACTGGTCTTGCTAATTTAACTGACTTACGCACAAAATGTCAATATTTACCTCTTTCAGAAGATGGTGTTTTTGGGAAGGCATTAGAGACCTGTCTCGAAAAACGCAAAGAACAGAAGGATCAACTAACAGAGTTGTTACCTGAATATTGTCCTGAATCGAGGAAAAGAAAATCAGATTCCAATAGTAAGAATACTGATTATGTTAATAAGAAACCTAAGTATAGTCAGGTGGTTTCAGATTCCAAGAATGTTACTGGTAACAAGAGTAATTATAAGCCTCCTGTAGGGTCAGGGCCTAGAAACAGAGCCAATACAGCACCCAAAGACAAAGGCAGTTATTATGGTGGTGCCAAGAAAGATGGCAGAAATACCAGTGGCAGTAAAGGAGCTACTCAGTCTTCTTGGGGGTCTTTTCGGATTCCTCGAAAGAATGACAGCTGACTATCAAGTAAGTTATGTAATGTGTTCAGAGATACCAGTAGGGGGTCGTTTGACACATTTTCTCCAAAATTGGAAACAGATAACCACAGATCAGTGGGTTATTTCAATAATAGAAATGGGGTACAAACTGGAATTTCTTCAAAGACCTCAATTTGTAGGGATAAAAAAGACCATTGTGTCTCAAGAGAATTTACCAATTTTCATGAAAGAAATAGATTCTTTAAAGGAAAAAAATGTTATAGAAAAAGTCCCTTATCCAATGAACCTAGCAGGTTTTTACAGTACATTATTTCTTGTACCGAAAAAGAACGGGAAGATGAGAATGGTGACAAATCTCAAGCCCCTAAATCTTTTGTTAAAAAAGATTCATTTCAAAATGGACACAATGTCAAAAGTAATCAATCTAGTAAAGCCGAAAGATTGGGCAATATCTCTAGATCTTTCAGATGCATATCTTCATGTGCCAATATTTCAAAGTCACAGAAAATTCATGAGATTTTGCATACACAATCAATGTTATCAATGGAAAGCAATGTGCTTCGGCCCAACATTTGCTCCAAGAATTTTTACAAAATTGGTAACTGTAGTAGCAGCTTATCTAAGGTCCCAGAATATAAGATTAGTCGTATATCTGGACGACTGGATGATAGTCAATCAGAACAAGTCTATGCTTTTGAAAGATCGACAGACATGCCTAAATCTTTTGATTTCACTAGGTTTCATAATAAACAAAGAGAAATCCAGTTTAATTCCCAGCCAGAGGATAACATATCTGGGCGGGGATTTTCATTTGGACAAAGGGTTAGTGTTTCCAACTTTGGAGAGAATACAGAAACTTCAAATGTTAATTCAGAAAATGAACACAGTAAAACCAACTGCTCTAGATTTTCTAAAAATTCTGGGTATGATGGCATCATGTGTGGAACTAATTCCAAATGCCCGGTTACACATGAGGCCAATACAGCTACACCTCTTAAGTTTTTGGAGTCCAATAAACAAAGACATGTCAACTCTAATTCCATTTACTCCACATCTGAAATCACACTTATCATGGTGGATAAATTCAGTGAACACGCTGAAAGGCCGATCTTTAGTGTGTCCCATGAATTCTGTTACCGTCACAACAGATGCTTCCAAAAGCGGTTTTGGGGGTTACATTGGGAATCAAATTTTTCAAGGGGAATGGAATGCAATTCAGAAACTTTGGCATATCAATTGTTTAGAAATGAAAGCAGTTCATCTGACAATTTGTCATTTTCTGCCTCATTTGAAAGGGCTTTGTGTGTTGATTCGGAGCGACAACACAAGCGTAGTACAATATATCAACCGGCAAGGGGGCACAAAGTCTCCCAGTCTCTGTTTTCTGACATGGGAACTATGGCAGATGGCTTTAGAGAATCAAATGACTCTGAAAGCGGTGCACATTTCCGGTTCAAGCAATGTCTTGGCGGATCAGTTAAGCAGGGTGAAGATCCGTCATACAGAATGGATGTTGAACAAATCTGTAGTTCATCAGTTATTTGTACAGATGGGTTTCCCATTAGTGGACATGTTTGCATCCAATCTGAACAAGCAGACACCAGTGTTTTGCACTTGGTTTCCTCATCCAGAGGCTCTTGCAGTAGATGCTTTGACAATATCTTGGGAGAACATGTTTGCATATGTGTATCCTCCCATTTGCCTCATACCGAAAATTTTGCAATATATGAGGCAATTCCGTTGTCAGATTATCTTGATTGCACCACAGTGGCCTCGGAGACACTGGTATCCGGAGATTTTACAAATGCTAATTGCTCCACCAGTCAGGTTACCAATGTTGGAAAATCTGTTGTCTCAACCGAAAACCAACATTTACCATCCGAATGTTCAGATGTTGAGTCTGACAGCATGGCTGCTCTCAACAGAAACTTCAAAGCAGAAGGCTTTTCAGAGTCAGCTACAAATTTGCTCAATGTGTCCTGGCGTAAAGGTACACAACGAGACTATACTAAGAAATTCGAAAAGTTCCGTAGCTGGTGTGATCAACAACAGGTTGATCCCTATCAAGCAATTTTAAATCAAATTGCAGATTTTTTAGTTCATCTTTTCGAATCGGGTTTACAATATAGGACCATTTCAGGGTATAGGTCTATGTTGTCAGCTGTTTTACCACCAATTGGCAATTTTCAGGTTGGGCAACATCCACATGTTTCAAGGTTGCTAAAAGGGGTATTTCATTCTAGACCCCCAAAGGTCAAATTGTTACCTGAGTGGGATTTAGAAGTAGTTTTGAAAGCTTTAGAAAATGAACCATTTGAGCCATTACAGCAGGCTACTCTAAAATTTCTAACTTTTAAAGTGATTTTTCTCACTGCAATAACAACTTTTCGAAGATGCAGTGATTTGCAAAGTCTGAGAATAGATAATGAATCCATGAAAATTCAAGAAAAGGGTATTATTTTTATCAGACATGGTTTAGCAAAACAGGACAGACAATCTCATTTTGGTGTTAAGATTTTGGTACCTCAGTTTTCAGAAAGAAAACTATTAGATCCAAAAAGAGCAATGGTTCACTATTTAGAAAGAACAAAACAGAGTAGAGAAAAGTTAGAACCTTGTGAGAAAGTTAAATTGTTTCTGGCTATAAATGAGCCACACAAACCTGTTTCTACTGTTACAATCTCAAAATGGATTGTAAACACTATCAAATTAGCATATGGGGATAGTCAAATGAATGTTAATGCACATTCTACCAGAGCAGTTGCTCCGTCCTGGGCATTATACAATGGTGCATCAACAAAGTCAATTCTGGAGGCAGCAGATTGGTCTTCAGAATCTACTTTTGTAAAGTTTTACTTAAGGGATTTAGATTCTCTTAAAGTATTACAGTAGTTGAATTTCTGTTTATTATATGTATTCAAAATGCTTGTTTAACAGTATTTTGATAAATATTTTTGATATTTACTTGCAGAATGAATGACAGTTATATTGGTTACCTGTAAATACGTTTTTTCTGCATGCTATTATTGTTCCTGTTTGATGTTTATTGGTGGAAGTATTTTAAAGATTTTTGAAGACGGAAATATATCCGCCACCATTGGATACTGCTTAGAAATCAGTGAGTATTCAATATGTAATATTGATGGGTAAGTATGTTTCACGAAACATATATAAAATGGATCTTTTTTGATCCTCAAAAACAGATTTTATATGTGTTTCTTTGGTGAAACATACTTACCCAGATCCATCCACCGCCCCATATATATTTCCTTCTGTTAGTTATTGGGTTTATTATAGACGCCAAAAATTAACTGAACTTACCTGTGTTTGGTACAAAATGGAGGTGAGTACGTGTCACGTGATATATTTTTTAGTTTGACCTTCACCTCTTTGCGAATGGAAACGTCTAAAAGGGGGGTTATATTCAATATGTAATATTGATGGGTAAGTATGTTTCACCAAAGAAACACATATAAAATCTGTTTTTGAGGATCAAAAAAGATCCATTTGTCTTTATATTTACAGAATACTACTTGACATGTGTGAAATAGATTTGTCTTTATATATTTACAGAATGGTACTTGACATGTGTGAAATAGATTTGTCTTTATATATTTACAGAATGCTACTTGACATGTGTGAAATAGATTTGTCTTTATATATTTACAGAATGCTACTTGACATGTGTGAAATAGATTTGTCTTTAAATATTTACAGAATGCTACTTGACATGTGTGAAATAGATTTGTCTTTGGTTAAAGATGAACCCCTTGATCTCCACATGGTTGAAATGGAACAAAATCAGGAAAGTGAGTACACATTCTAGGAATCCCACTAAAACAAAATAGCTGACAAAACATCATTTTTGGAGCAACCACTAAAATGGATGCCCACCAAAATAAGCAATTCACTGTAATATGATGCAGGTTTAACCTTTGACACTTATGAAGATAAAACATCTCTTTAAATATTCTACAAGCTAAAATAAATTTTAAAACGTTTACCGGGTATAATGCAATGAATTTGAAACAATTTATGTTCGAAAACAATATCAAACTAGCTTTATTTGTTGGTCACATTTGCAATTAATGACAGTCGATATTTGAGGAGAATAAAGCATTAAAAAGACGCAGAAAGTTCAGAAAAACAAGTGTGCTAAACTGGATGTTGAAGGAAAAATTCAGCTCTTAGTACAACTAGAATATTGACTTTTCTACCATTAACTTTCGGGAGTGTATTATTTTTATTATTAATTTTTGTATTATTAATAAGATAAGATAAAGAATTTGCATCATTAATTTTAATATAAGAAATCAAAATTTATAAGTAATCTGAAATTTGTGAGAAGCAAAAAAAAATGCTTGGTTTATCTTGAAGGCTCAACGTTTGTAAAAATAGAATCTCATCATCCTGTTTGCTTGATTTTACAAATACAGGAGATGAAATATGCATATACAATTGCACATCACATTAATAAAGGCTGCTGGCTGTTTTCTATTGTAGATTTTAAATTACAGCTTTTGTTGCTTGCACTTACTCTTTGTCTATAAATTGAAAATTTCATCATTTTTCATTTTCTCAGGACCAGATGAAATCAGATCAGAAGAGACATCCTTAATTAGCCAATCAGAAAGGACCAATCAAGTACATAGAGATTTGTCTCAACACATGTCTCAAGAAGAATCGAAAAGACAATCATCACAATCCTTAATGATGAAGAAAAAATTGTCAACCAACGTCCAAAGAATAATACAGAATCTTAATTTAAATCGACGTGCCATGGCAAGTCCATCTTCGTTAAATTCGTTAGCTGTAGGTAATCATAAACCTGTCAGAATGCCTGGCAAAAATAATTACAAAGTCTGTTCTCTGTGTTACCAAAACAAAATCAGAACCAAATCAGGATATTATGTTTATAGTTACTATAAATGTTCTGCCTGTGATGTCCCCTTGTGTATTGGCAGGAGGAAGTGTTTCTTGGAGTATCACAAAGCAGCAGAGAGCAAATAATAAAAGACAGGGGCAGATCCAGGGACTTTTAAAAAAAGGGGGGGTCAGAACTATAGTCCACTGAGAGCAAAAGAGAGGAGGGGTCAATAATTGACCCCAAATCTGCATAGAAATAACAAATGTTTCTAAACTTCAGAACCTCCCTTGGATCAGTGACTGAAATAGGTTGTGAACCAGTATTTTATTACATGTTGTAATTTATAAATGAATTTAGAATATTTAGTTCTATCTTATTTTAATACTATTTTAGCATGTTAGACACATAAACCCAGGACAGCCAACTTTCCCAATTTTCACAGGTTTTCCCAATTTATTTTGTCTTAATTTTATATTGAATATAAAAGGAAAAATCACAGAAATACTTAAAAACCTGAGCTAAAAAATTCACAAAATTGGCAGCCCTGTAAACCTCTTAAAATTAAATGTACATGTATTTGTCAATTCCCTGGTAAGCTGCTATTGTACATGCAGAAATACTGGACAGATGGGCTCCAGTCAAACAAATTGAAAACTTTTTTTCAGAAAAGGACAGGATATGAGTAGAAGCCCAATTGGAGTCCCTTATTTTTGCATGTTTTTCAAATTTGGAATATTCCATAGTGGGCTTTTTGCAGTTTTAAAAGAGGTCATAGTACATGGGACAGTCATTGATTTTTGCAAAATGAACACTATTGTTAGATAATGCATGTGCAAAAATGGTCAATTCAATGCAATATGGCAAAATAAGCTCAAAATGGCTAAGATTAATGCAGTTTTTGTGAGAAAAAAAATATGAGCGAACCTGTGACCCACAAAGATTTTTTAGGAAGACATTGATATGGTGATGCTATAGCCCTTTTGAAAAAGTCATCCGGAATTCCGATTCCGAGTATTTTATTTTAATTTTTGCAAGAGAAGTTTCCCTTTGTGGGTTGGCCACATTGTATGATCAACGTTGAGCTAAGGAAAAGATCACTTTATCCCTATCCCTTTTTGAGGTAATTACCCCTTCCGGATTCAATTAACTGGTTTGGAGTAAAGTCTTGGATGTTAACAAAATGTTTTAGTAGTTTAAGACTGTGGCAGACAGATTTAAAAATGTTTTAACAGGTTGACGAATTTAGTTGATTTCAACAGATTTTCAATGCCGAGGCCAACCTGGAAGTCGTAAACCTGTAGTGAATAAGTAAAAGATTGTTCAGGTCCGCAAGTCCGGAAAATACTTTCTAAAAAGGACTATACCAGCAGTTCAAATATTTTTTGTGGGTCACAGGGTCACTCATACTTTTTTTACTTAAAAACATAATTTACCGTATTTCGAGCTTTTTGGAGAAAAGTTGCATTTCCCACATACTTAGCCCACCACTGAGAAGAAAACTGATTAATCATGTGGTTAAAAAATACAATTTATTTAAAGATATCCACTTTAGAGTAGTAATATGAACATTTCGAGAAAAAAAAAATTGTAGTTTTGAAAAAGGGTCCCAAAACAGCCCTTTTCATATCTTGTCCGTTCATTGCAAAGCTTAGCTTGAAAAAAAACATCTAAAATCTCATACATGTTTCTAAACACTACCTCAAGGAGATTTTTTGAATAGCTGATGAAATTCCAAATAGAAAACTGGTCAATAAAAGCTGAAAAATTTACTGATAAATTCCTAATTGAAATAGTATTTAGAGCTCTTTTGAAAAAAAAAAAGATTACCGGTAAGGTAGCTTATGAAACTTGTTTCACACTGTAAATCAGCATTATTTTTGTCCCTTCATATTTTTTATTGGAGGGGGGAATTATTTTATCACCAGATTAAATTAGGTTTAAGTTTGATTTCCCATAGAGCAGCAATACTGATCTTAATGAAACTGTTTTGGCTATGCTACACGTTGGTTTTGACCCATCTGTATGTAATGGAAGTGTTTAGCATTTAGTGTTTACCCAAAGGGTGTCCATGATTTTTTGTTGTCATTACATTTTAAGCTCACCTGGCCAAAGGCCATTTTGAGCTTATGCCATCAATATGCATCCACAATCGCTTGTCGTCGTTGTCTGTTAACGAATTTCAAAAATCTAAAAAAAGTCTCTATTACCTTTAAATTGTCAGATGAACCCATATAGAAGAGACCCTTATTGGCCTCATCCACCAAGTGAGCGATTCAGGCTCCTGGAAGCCTCTTTTTAGCTCACTAAAAGCCTCTCTTGCCATCACTTGGCGTCTGTTGTTGTTCAAATTTTCAAAAATCTTCTCTTCTAAAACTACGGAAACAGAAATTACTGAAACTTTGTATAATTAGGGCCCCGCATCGAAGATGCGGACGCCCTATTGTTTTCACTTTGTCCGTCCGTCTGTCCGTCTTTATTATTTGGAAAAAACTTAATTTTTTATCGAAGATCACAGATTTTGAGAATTGGACTTTGTGAACACTAAAACTCAAAAACTGTTAACAATACAGTTCTGAAACTTTGTACAGCTGCTAAGTAGCATGTCATGATTTGCATATTAAATTTTCGTGCAAATCGGTTAAATATTTTTTGAAAAAAACTTCATTTTTTATCTAAAATCACAGATTTTGAGAATTGGACTTTGTGAACACTAAAACTCAACAACTGTTAACAGTACAGTTCTGAAACTTTGCACAGCTGCTAAGTAGCCTGTCATGATTTGCATAATTAAATTTTGTGCAAATCTGTTTAATATTTTTGGAAAAAAAATCACAGATTTTGATAATTGGAATTTTTGAACAATAAAACTCAAAGGCTATTAACAATACAGCTCTGAAGTTTCATACACATTCCACGGATCATGCCTTATAATCATAGTAAATATAATTTTGAAAACACTTAGATTTTTTGCCGCGGGCCCTTTCTGACTTTGTCAGTAATCTAGTTGATCCACAAAAGTTGTGTTTGGATTTATCATTCGTCAAAAAACATGGCCACTGTTGCTTTATAGACTAGGGGGTCAGACCGGAATGTCTTTTTACCACAGGCCACCACATGCTACCACAGGCCACCACAGGCCACCACATGCCTACCACAGGCCACATTTTAAAGCATTTTATGACATTGTATGATATGTTTTATTGTAATTAAGTGGGTTTGAAGCATATTTTGCATATTTTTACCATGTTTGGTCCAAAGCAACCAACTATAGACAGTGGGCATCTACCACAGGCCTGATTAGTATACCACAGTCCTACCACAGGCCACCTTTTAATAACAAATTATGATATTGTATGATATATTTTATTGTATTAAAGTGTTTTGAAGCATGTTTTACATGTTGAAGCATGTTTTGTCCAAAGCTACCAACGTTTTCCACGACAATAGGCGTCTACCACAGGCCTGCTTAGTATACAAATCCAAGGTTATGGTTTTTAATTCAAATGGTAAAACATATGTAAACAATTTCAAGTATGATGACTGTTATTTAGAAACTGTTTCACAATATTGTTATTTGGGTGTTATGTTAAAACACAATGGTAATTTTAATGTTGCAATTTCTGTTTTAATGGAAAAAGCCAGAAAGGCATTGTTCAAGATTAAGAAGATTTTGGGTATTAATAACCCTTGTAGACTGCTTGAAAAACTTTTCGACACTTTAGTCACCCCGATTCTGTTGTACAATTGTGAAATCTGGGGATCTGATATAAAACAAGATGATTCCTCAGCAGTTGAACGCTTTTACATAAAGTTCATAAAAGAAATTCTTGGTGTCAACTGTAAAACAAGTAACTCTGCATGTAGAGCAGAGCTAGGAAAACTACCTTAAAGTTTATGGTCTAAAATTTCCTTTTCTTGTATCAACAATTTCTTTTATTCATATATATATATACAAAATACCAAAAAAATATGAAATATCCAAAAGCTAAAAAAAACAAGTTAAACAAAAACACTTTAAAAAATTTAAAAAAAAATATATGAAAATAATTTTACAAGTTAAATGGATAATCGAATTTGTCCTGTAATCCAATTAAAATGATTGCAATGGATGAAATATCGTAAAAGTTAATTATTTAATTTACAATAAAGGTAATTGAATTACAATTATAGTCAGGAGAATTATCTAGCTGTCGTATATACTATATACGTAATGTATTTAGCATTAGAAACAACAACAAAATGAATGTTAAAACATAATATGAATAAAAAAAACCATGACGTGAAATTTGGATCAAGAATTCATTAGGCATCGGCATGGTAGTTAGGATCGAGGTTTCGTTTGCGAAAACGATATCGACAACGAAATTACAGCAATCAAATCGAAAAAGCAGTAGGAAGATCTGTCATTGTGCATGTGTTTTTTTATTATAGTAAAACAAAAGATTTCATAATCTACCAATAATATTTTCTCTTAGCCAAATCTCATAATTTCAACCAATTGAAGTGATTTCCTTTGATTTCTGTGATTAACATTGGACCAATAATTTTGAATTTCAGTGCTTTATAACTTCAAAATGAAGTTTTAACTATAAGAAACACAACATGCTTTAACTCAAAGGTCTTCACTAGATATGTTATGGCACGCCATATTTATATTTATTCATCTTTAAAGATATCTCATAAAATTTATAAGATATCTCGTATACTTTATAAGATATCTTATCAAATATATAAGATATCTCATATAAATGGTAGTTTATAAGATATCTTATAAAACATATGAGATATCTTATAAAACATATAAGATATCTTATAAAACAAATAAGATATCTCATAACGTTTATAAGATATCTTATAAAGATTATTAGATATCTTATATAAATTAATTTATAAGATATCTTATAAAACTTATAAGATATCTTATAAAACTAATAAGATATCTTATAAAGTTTATAAGATATCTCATAAAGTTTATTAGATATCTTATATATTTTATGAGATATCTTATAAGTTATTTTTTATAAGATATCTCATAAAGTTTACGAGATATCTTATAAACTTTATAAGATATCTTATAACTTTTATTAGATATCTTATAAATTATTTTATATAAGATATCTCATAATCTTTATAAGATATCTGATAAACTTTATGAGATATCTTATATGTTTTATAAGATATCTTACATGTTTTATGAGATATCTTATATGTTTTATAAGATATCTCATATGTTTTATAAGATATCTTATAAACTCCCATTTATATGAGATATATTATATATTTAATAAGATATCTTATAAAGTATATGAGATATCTTATAAACTTTATAAGATATATTATATTTTTATAAGGCCTCTTTAAAGATATCTCATAAAATTTATAAGATATCTCATATACTTTATAAGATATCTCATAAAGTTTATAAGATATCTAATAAACTTTATAAGATATCTTATAAACTTTATAAGATATCTTATAAAAAATAATTTATAAGATATCTCATATACTTTATAAGATATCATATAAACATTGTGAGATATCTTATAAACTTTATCAGATATCTTATAAACATTGTGTTTAGTAGATATCTCAATTTCTTTTAAAGATATCTTATATAGTTAATAAGATATCTTATAAGATTTATAAGATATCTCATAAAGTTTATAAGATATCTTATAAAGTATATGAGATATCTTATAAATTATTTTTTATAAGATATCTCATAAAGTTTATAAGATATCTTATAAAGTTTATAAGATATCTTATAAAGTTTATAAGATATCTTATAAACTTTATGAGATATCTTATAAAGTATATGAGATATCTTATAAAGTTTATGAGATATCTATAAAGAGGAATAAATGTAAAAACGGCTTGCCATAATATGTATTGTTTTACGGACAAGCTCTGGCAGACAATTAAAAGTGCTAAAAACAACACTGGATATATTAGAAACAGTTAGGACCAATCACAGTATATGCTTCAAAAACAGTAAACAGACAATAGAAGAGTAAAGACCAATAATGAATGTGTTATTTCAAGGTCTTTAGTTTATGTTGTTAAATAAAAAAACATACATAAAACAAATAAAAAAAATAAATTAATATTATAAATAAAAAATAAATAAAAAAAAATCTAGGGAAAAATAAATATTAATTTAATCTTAATTATTTCATACTTTGGTCTGCACTAGTGAGCCTGTGGTACTATTTTATTGGCTTCCTATATTTGGAATATTGTAAGAAAAGGCATGTAAACTTAATATTCTTAGTACTAACAAAACAAATATAAGTGAATACATGTATGGCTTCGATGCTGGCCTGGTAGTCTTTTGTATGACTAGGTGGCCTGTGCAAACATGGTCTCACATAAATATAATTGATTATTACCACAAATATTGATTTAAAATATTTATTTTTTGAGATATTTGTTTTATATTTCAATAAAATATATCATATTAAATAATAAAATGTATCAAAAAGGTAGCCTGTGGTATCAATAGATGGCCTGTGGTAGGCAAACATGGTCCAACATGGATATAACTGAATAAAACCACATATATTGATGTAAAATATTATTTTTTTATATTTTGGTCTATATGTCAACAAAATATATCATATTATATCGTAAAATGTTTTTAAAAGGTGGACTGTGGTAGGCCTGTGGTGACCTGTGGTGGCCTGTGGTAGCATGTGGTGGCCTGTGGTAAAAAGACGCTCCCGGTCAGACACCTGTTTTTGGCTTGTAAATCAAAAAGTATAAGAGATAGAGAAAGTCTGATGCAGTTATCCTTATTCAGCATCTAAATTTTACCAAAGTCTCCATTGTGTTGAAGTTGTCAGAGCCTTTGAAGGTCAAAAATTACGTTTTTTCAAGTTTTTTATTGTAGAATGAAAAATATTGCGGATAAAAAAGCTGTTGTTTGCTGAAACCTTCAGCTCATTATGCTTTGCAAATGTCTCCATTGGGTCGAGGCTGTCAGATGACCCCTTATAGGGATAATGGCCCTTTAAAGGAAAAAAAATAGCGTATCATCACATAAAGAAGAAGTGTCATCACATAATGACAAAGTATCATCACATAATGACAAAGTATCGTCACATAATGACAAAGTATCATATGGCAGTAATGGCGACCATACAAGACTATCTTCTTTAAGAATAGTATTAGTATCATAAGAATTAAACAAAAGCATCACATCAAATTGATTTATTTTTGGAGTGTCAGTATATCGTTTTTGAAAAAAAAACTACATTGTAATAAAAAATGAAATTCGTCTTCTATGGAGTTGCATTCTCATGTATCACAAATTCAATCGTCATGTGATATTCCCAAAAAATTTTCCCTTTTCAATCCACAATTTATTATCATATATTTAAATTTACACAAAGCATTTCTCAAATCAAAAAAGTTGAAATTGTGTTGTTCATGTTTTTTTTATTTGTTTTGCAGTAAATAATAAATGCACTCTAAATCGTAATACATAATTAAAGATCATTTGAGCGATTTAGGTTCCTATGAGCCTTTAGTGTATTATTTCATCATGATTCTGGTTGTTTCCCATCAAATTTGATGCCGATAAGATGATGGTTTATCGCAAAATCAAAACCAGTAGCAAATGTGATACAATAGCATAGACCTGTATATTAAATACATTATATTTATATACAGGTCTATGACAATAGTAATGCAGCCCACAAACAAATTTCTTTTTAAAACTTTAAAACGTCATGAACATAATGTAAAAGATTTTACACCCTCTTTAATTCAGAAATTTTATTTTTTTCTTTATAAAGTTAATCAAGAAACTTCAAACTTTCATCAAAATCTGACATTTTTATCAATTACGCCCCCCTTTTCACGGACCTCTGGATCCGCCCCTGTATCAACCGATGCGATTCGTGTGAAAGATGGTACCTTGAGTTTTTGGACAGGCACCCATATTTATAACCCACTTTTCAATTGGAAGGATAACAATAAATTATTTTTATGCCGCATCTACGAAAGTAGGGAGGCACGTATTGTTCAAGTCTGTTCGTCAGTCCGTACCAAATGTTGCAAGATGGGAAATAATGTCCGTGAGACATATTCTTGTTTTTTTTTTTTCAAGTAACAACTTTGGCATGTATGTAACAATCGATTTCTCGTTCTACAGTGCGTTTTGCATGGCTTATTTTTACCTTAAAAGGGCTATGAGGCTGAATTTTTTTCGTTTTAATTCTGTAAGCAATAGTTGCAACTTATCACAATCTCGATTTTTTTTGGTATGCCGCATCAATATGGCTTCCAAGTAGTTTGATTTTGGAATTCTGTCGCTGAAGACGTTGGTTTCTGTGTGTGTAGCACCTTGATTTGTACACAATTAACTGATTACTATAACAATTTGATCTAATGTGTTGTAAGAGACAAACTGAAAGAGTACTTACTATTGTAAATATAGATGGGATGCACATCCGCCATTTCCTCCATTTCTGTTATAAAACTAGATACATGTAAGTTCAAATTTGTTGCTAAATGAATTTGGGGTTCGTGGTCTCACTGTTTTATAAAAAGGACAAAATCTACTGTTCAAAACTAACGTAGAATGTTTATTTCTCATTCGGCAAATTTTTGTTCGGCGTGTTCCATATTAAATTCTGTCTACTAAACTTTCAAAGGTTTGGTGTATTATGTTTTAGGTGCTCACTTTTGCCACACCAAAGAAATCAACTTAACAGCGAGTGTTTATAGAGAGTTCCTCTACTGTTCGTTTGTTCTTGTTATCTTTTGTCTAACCTTCTCTCTAGTCAGTGTAATTGAACGTTGATCGATTTGATTTTTATTGTGTGTTAATTTTTGTGCTTTGTCTGCCCGGGATTATTGATAGGGGGGAGGTTGGGCAACAACAAAAAATAGTAAAACCCCGCCACATTTTATATGTGCCTGTCCTAAGCCAGGAATCATTGACAAAGTTTTCGTTTGTACATGTCTTTTGATGTTTTCTGATCCATGATTAAGAAGGGGGTTTATCTTTGACTATTTCAGGACTGGATTTGAATTATATGCATTTTATTTAGACCTTGGGCCGATTGCAGAACGGCCAGCTGTGCTTACTGTCCTCGTTGAAGGCTGCTGGCGGTTTTCCATTTTGGTTTTTCTAAATTACCGCTTGTTTTGTGAGCTGTGTCGCCTACACTTACTCCACATCTCATTAATTTCTATTGCATGTTAAGTTTGATATTTTTTTTTCATTTGAAACCTAGTGTTTGTGTTTTTTAATCAAATTTGCGTTTTACTGTATTTTGTGACAATAATGGGTCAAACGGGCTAATAACGTCAAAAAATAAGCTTTTCTAGAGAAATATAATGTACGTTTCCAAGCACAATAATCCGGCTTTAGCCGTGCGGCTATAGATATATTCGTTCAATATTTTTTTTCTAATCAATTCAAATTGTCACAATTTGTTATCGTTTCCCTATCTACCATATCAACTATCATATGAATGTTCTAACATGACGATTCGGGCTATTAACACCAAAATTCCTGTTTCGATCCTCGTCAGGGGTGAAAATTTCATGAACCAATTTTTCAGACTCTCTCTTCACACTATTTATCTGTGCGATGGTTTTACCATTGCTGTCAGCTAGCACATTTTATGCATGAAGAGGGGAGCAATTTGTCAGTCTTCCTCTGCTGGTACATAGCCTTTCTAAAGCTAGTCCTAGGCTACACATAGTACAACGTGACAGATGTACACTGGGCACCACAAGGTCCCAGGCTGAGCCATGAGAACAACGGGTAGATGGGACTGGTTAACCTTGGTTGGTAGCTCATCTAGGAGAAGGAATAACATGAAAAACTCTGATTAAAAAAATGTGTGACGGAACCCATTAGTCAAATATACTGACATCCACAAATGGACAGACTGAGTTCATAAGCCTTGGACGGCAATCAGTCTAGGAGGAGGACACTCTGATGTAAAATCTTCCACTCATCGTGGGCAATTGAGGTTGTCATAGGGCCAACCACCCTATACGTAAAAATGTTCAGTTATCTATTTTAAACTACATGTTATATGCTTAAACTAGACAAATAGATTAGATATTCTACTAGAATCCCAATTTAAATGTCTTAAGTATTTGTTTGTCAACATTTTGTTATTAATTTTGGTTAAAAAATTCTTTTTCATAAAAAGTTGTTTCCTACTGACCCCCCTACTGCTTCCTTGTGTTTGACAACAATACATTATATGCATTATTGGACAAGTTGATCACAGATTACTGATTTCACACCTTGAAATTTAAGAGAAATCAATAACCATATAATGTGAAAGTGGTCGAAATTACAAGAAATTGCTCTAAGACTTTTGTGGAAAATGAATTGCTTGAAAAGTATAATACCTAAGCATACATGGCATAAATATGCTATTTTGTATATATATATATATAGTTCTTGTTAATGGTCTACGCATCTGGAATTAACATGTCCTGTGACCCTGACCCCATTTTATCGCGGATTCAATGACTCTGTGAACTTCTTGGTTTTTTTTTCACGTCATAAACTTGCATGGTCTTCTTGTAAAACTTGGGGAAAATGAATTACCCGGAAAGTATAATACATAGGCATTTAATAAGCTCCCGCTCCGCGGGAGCTAAATTGATAGAGTATGATGCCTTTAACCGGAACACGTATAAGCTAGTCAAAAATCCGCACCCAATAGCACGGAATGCAAAATTAATTTTCAATTTTGTAATTTGCATTTAAAAAAAATAAAATACATAGTTATTACATTTATAATAATATTCTGAGTATTCGCAGCTATGAGATATTTTTAAATGTTTAAAATTAGGATTTCTGGCATATATTATTGAATTGTTCAATTTTATCGCTAGGGGTCGCGTCTATCAAAACAAAATGAAAGCTGACTGTCATTGCATGTCAACCAAAATGAATATCTTAAATAATTCAGCATATACATTTCCCAGCAGTCATTACATTTACCTTGTCGGCCTCACTTAACAAAATTGTTTTTGTTATTTTTCTCTCCAGCGTTTGCATTCGAAAATGAAAGTGAAAGTGCTTTCTTCGAGGTCCGAAATCGTCTATTATTACCATATATGGTTAAACAGGTCGAAGAAACTACCATATTTAGAAACCACGTGATAATTTGTGTACCTGTACATTTTTGTACTTTAACCAATCGACTCAATGAAAATATTTTACGCTATTGTTTACTATTACTTTTGCCTTTGAATAAAAAAAAAGGTACATTTTCCAATGGTCTCGCGACAAAAATTCAAGCATGTTAAATGCATGAAAATGTGTTGAATAATAGTTCACGATATTTCAAATCTATTCCATGTTGATTTTTTTGGTCAATAATATAAAAATAGAGATTCCTAGGAAGAACATCGAATAGCTGGTTTACCACCGTATGGACTCGTGAGCGGATGAAAAGGTGATTCACGTACTTTGAAATGGTTAATAACACACTTTGAAAAGGGATAAATGGATTAAAAACAAAACAAGGTATGTTTGAGTATCATTTTTCGTTACCCATTTCAATTATATATTAAATGCCATGGCTCACGGAACACTTGAAACCGTTCCCTTTCTTAAGATGCATAATATTTTTCGAAAGAATGTTTCAGTTTTCTTCCAACTTAATGACAAAATGATGTTACAAAAAAAATAACAATAAAACATATTTTTTTCTAATGAAATCACCCTTTTTAAGAATATAATGTGCATACACGTGCTTTTAGGAATATGAAATATATCAAAACACCGTTTTTTTATAGGCACGGATCTTACAATTAAAGTTATGCCCGAAAATTAAAGTAACGCCGTCTGAAAAGGTTATCAACCGGTAACGCATATAAAAATGGTCAAGAAACAACAAATGATTAATGCTGGAGGGGATGGTTATATAACGATAAATCATTCTCATTCCGAAAGAATCAATAACAACCTGTATTACTCAGTTTATAGATCTACTAGTCAGTGTCTATGTTGATGACTATGGCTGCAAAGAGCAATGTAACACATACAGACCGCCGTGCAAAAAAACGATACAATTCAAATTGAATCATTATTTAAAAAAAATACTGCTATGAAATAAAAAGTTGGGAATCCTAATTTTGGTAGAGCAAAATCTAATGTCTGGAACTTTGTTGTCATTTGAATTTATGAAAACTTCTTCTTTGAAAACATGTACAGCGTCTTCGGCTATTCCGTCAACTATTTCGATCAAGCGTATTGAAACATGACATATAAAACATTTATTTTAAACATACGTTTTAGAATAGAAAGTATTTATCAAATACATTTTACACATATGAACCCGAATCACAAAACATGCCCATTTTAAAACTCCCTCTCTGACCCTTATGAATCGAAGGAAAATTCCTTGGCAAAAGTTATCTTCAAAGTCGACCACATTGTCTGACATTCAACTCCCTTACTTACTTTAAAAAGTCCGCGTACAATTTTGTTAGCACTATACATCAATAAAAAAAATAAGGAGTACATTTTTTTCAGGTAATATGTCAATAAGAAAGAAAAGCAGACTTTGGCTTAACCGACCAAAACAAAAATGTGGAATTAAAAGACAACAATTAAACCCTACATGTATTCAAAAAGATTTCGCTTCGATTCAGAGTCTGAACAAATCCGAATTCAAATAAATCCTTCTTATCTTATTATGCAAACGTGTGTATCTGATTTTAACTTTTTAAAATAAGCTAAAGTCAAAACATCAATATTACTTGTACTTACCTCAATCATAAGATTTAGCCCTGTCTTTATGCAATTGTGTGTTGATGGGTCAATATCGAGTGCGCCGTACTTGTTAATCTATAATTAGTCGCGATAGGCTAAATTTAAACAATACACCAGTAAGAAGGTAAGCTTACACCATGATTCACACAAATGAATTAGTATCTCCCAATATCTTGACGCAGCGACTGAAAGAATATTCCTTGATACTGTTTTAATTTGTAAATAAATATAGTTTAACTAATAAGTCGCATAATATTAGCAATGACGATTCTTCAATTCTGGACATTGTATGTCAAATTAGAAGTGGCGAAATCAAAATTGCGTCGATTGAATCAGTCTCTGAATTGCCCAGTATTATAAAAGAGATATATTTCTCAATCAATACAAGCATTAATTTAATAATTCAAAATCGTCAAAAAGCAGTTTTAGTTTGTGGTTTTTTTTTATTTACTGATAGTTTGTAGAAATTAAGCTATGTAGTATAATTTTAAATGCATTAAAAATACTTTCAAATTAATTTTATGCTGGATTTCAGTAAACTATTTTAAGAAACTCCTGTCCTTGATTGTTGGTAGTTAAGTTTATAGCCAAACGTTAACATCAAGTTTGATAGAAAAGCAGGCTTATTTAAGACAATCAAATAAATTAAACTTCTACGCGTGCTTTCTTAATTTCACAGCCTCTTTTCGTTTACCTGATAATTAAATTTATTTTCCAAACAGTAACACATATTTATATAAAGATGTATGTATGATTATGAATTAAAGATTGGGTTATTCATGTTTTTTCGCCGCATGTATATGCAACAATTGATTAAAAAATATTTTATGAGAATAAAAAACAAATATGTAACAAATTTCGCTTTATTTGCATTATTGTGTTGTAATTTAACACGCATTGACCCTTTTTAGCTTTTCTCACGTATTTTGTAACCTTTTCGCCCTGCGTTATCGGTGTATCGGCATTTACAAGCGAAATATAAGATATATGTACTCATTTATCATGTTAAGACATTCCATGTGATAATGATTGTTCTAAAAATATTGACCTGTTTGAGCAGATATGTGTGTAAATATTTTTTTGTCAATAAATTCATATTTCAAATGAAGTATTGATTTTGTAAAGAGGTTGTGGAACAAATCGTTCAATAATGAATTATGATGCCACCAAAATTAAACACCTAAAGATATGAGGTGTTCCGTGCAATAGCATTTGTTTTTTATATAAGAATGCCTACTGGGCTTATTATAGACCTTTTTGATGACATATTGCTATTTTTGAAAATTTTGCCTTTTCAAAGTGTGTTATTAACCATTTCAAAGTACGTGAATCACCTTTTCATCCGCTCACGAGTCCATACGGTGTTTACAGTATTCAACATGCAGTTTTTTATCACTTGGTGTTTGACATCCTATATTTACAATGTTTAAGAAAAAACCATCCCCTTGTTCTGTTTTCAGGCGTTTTCCTTTTTTATAATCATGCAAATGCTTGCATTTCTTGCTACCATTTAAAGATAATGAGTTTTTTCTTTTATTTTAAGTATGATGTACCATACATGTATTTATAAGAAAGTGACTTAATGTGCGGGAGCTTATCAGGTTTAACCTGCATCATATTATTTAGTATACAGACACTTGGGTGACCCTTGGCTCCGTACCATATGACCTTGTCCATTTTTAGCTCACCTGGACCGTGTCACATTTTTCGTCTACTTAAGAATTAACTGTAATAAATGTTTGGTTTATTGAACCATAAACTTAATTTTTCATGGTGCACATTGAATAATCCGCGAAGCGGATTATGTTAAATGTGCACCATGAAAAATTAAGTTTATGGTTCTATAAACCAAAGATTTATTACAGTTAATTCTTATAAATAAATTATATAGTACATTCCGCGTAAATGTTTTTATTAAAATTACATTTTTAATCAAAAATATTTTAAAATCAGTTAATCAATCTAGCGTATTAATATTTACACCTATCAATCAAAAATCACGCGGAGTCCGTGCAACTGCAAAGTCAAAATTCTATAGGTTGTATTCCGGTTAAATCTGGATTTGACATTAAAATCCAATAACATTCTTCTTTTTTTTTAAAGTTAACGAAAAAAAATCTTTCAACGTAAATGCAACTGATAATTCTCTATTCTTTTAATTATTTTTATATCTTTGCAGGTAAGAGGAAATTTTGCCGAATGATAAAGTTGTATAATCGATGTTGTTTTAAGGTTCTGAAACCCGGTTTAACTGGTTTGACAGTAGATTCATTTGGGCGGAGTTTGCCATCAATTATATTTTTATGGGCGTTTATAAATAGCTGTATAAGCCAATTGAATTCTTTGCATGTTTTTTTGGTTTATTGGAAAATGGTCTAAATCCCTGAACAACGCAAAAGACACTAAAAATACTCTTAAATTTATTTATTTCGCAATGTTCACAGGGACTTGCTCCCCTCTATCAATATTTTGTTAGAGTCAATGTGCGGTAGGTTCCTACCGCACATTGACTCTAACAAAATATTGATAGAGGGGAGCAAGTCCCTGTGCAATGTTCGCGATGAATTAGATAGTCAAAAACATGGCTGATCGCAATATTATGAGCCTAACTGCGTATATAACTTACCTGCAACTATTTTCGTTATAGTTTTATTATTTTTTCCTTCATATTGTGCTTGCAAATGACTGCTGATTCCCGTGTTTTGACATTTTTGAATTGGGCGCTACCTGTATTAGAAAATCTCCTCGCTTCGCGAACGGCGCTTCCGGAAACTGTACAATTTCCGTTCCCACCCTGTGGTTACACATTTAGAAAAAAGTTCATAATTTAGGATTCGGTCTGGTAAACCTTGGAACAATTTCGTTTTCACTGATCTGTAATACAGATAAGATCAGATAAAACTAAGGGAATTAGGAATTTTTAGGTTGCGGGATCCGTGAATTGTCTTTCATGTCACCGGGAAAACAGGATTTGGAGTCGGTATTTTATCTTTTTAAAACGAAAATGGGAATACCAATCGGAACACCACTCGGCTGATTCCGCCTACGTTATTTTTTACCTTAGGCGGAAATGGCCGAGTGGATTTCCGTTACCTGGAATGCGGGATGAGACCCCCCCTCCTACCCACTCTCAAATATTAATTTGGTAAACTGGTCAACCTGTTCCAACGTACGTTTGACTATAGTTTAATATTTATTTGGGTGAGTACGCATGACGACCTTGTTTAACTCCGACGTTACAATTGGTGACGTCACCAGTACGCCATTTTATTTGGATAACGGTTCTTCATTCATGAAAAACATCAAGAAATTTGCCATGTTAGCTTCTGTTTTTCTTGGCATTGCAGTTTTAGTAGGAGTAGGAGTTTATTCGGCACCATATACAGATGCTGAGGGTAAGATAAATTGCTGTTAGCTAAACATACGGCCAATATACGAAGCACAATCTCGACAACTGTTTGGTCCTGTTACCGAAGACATTGTTGTGGGCTATTAAAATGATTTAGACTTTTTACAATGGACTTAATTTATATTTATCGTTGTTCGATCAGACTTTTTTTTCATCAAAAGTAGGGGGCATATACAGTGTTTGGGTCCGTTCGTTCGTTCGTCCGTCCGTCCCAAATGTTGCATTATACTTTATAGGGGCATTATGTCTAGATCTACTAGACATGTTCTTGGTTTTTTCTGTAGAAACAAAAAGATATTCATTTAATATCATTAAAATATTTGCGTAAAATTCATATGATTGGTTATTCCACTGTGCATCACTATCAAATTAAAATAGATATTATACTGGCCCAAAAAAGAAACGATACCAAAATAAAAAATGTCATCTTTTCAAAACAATAGATAATTGTCGCACAATATTTTGCACATATCGAGGGAATAACATTTGGACTACTACATCTGCAGAAAAAAATTATGAATACAAACCAGGATAAATGGTGTAGGGAGCTTGCAAGTTTAGGTCTGTAGAAATTGAAAGTTGAAAATTTGGTAAAAACCACTAGCACATTGGTGTTGAAGGTTCAGTAGGGAGTTTAAAGTAAAACAAACTGATTGTCAGAGGATTAAAACAAAAACATTTTGCTGCAAAGACCTAGAAGATTTCAAAACAAGAGAAAAAAATAATAAAAAAAGTCATTTAACAAACCAGTAGTAACCGAAATTTCCTACTCTTCTGTTTTAATATTGCACTTTTGGGGCAAAATTAAGGTTTTTTGCACGTTATTTTAAATTTTTGAAAATTCAATGTTACAAAAATTTAATGGAAATGTTTTGGATGATTTTGGCTTTCAATCAATCCAGCATTTGATGATTTAAACTTTCAAACAAAAATTGGTAAAAAATGGCATTTTTGCAATAAAAAAATTTTAAAAGTTTTTAGTGCATTTGGGAAAATTGTTCTCTTTCACCTTTCGTCATCCATCATTTCAAGAATAACTTTATGCCAAAATGTTTAGCATTTTCCTAATTTTTCTGTGGTGATTGTCATTTTTTCAAAAAATTTTAACAAAACTTTAAAGACTTCTCGATTATTTTCCAAAACTTTTTTCCTTCAAAGCATTGTTAAAATAATTCTTATACATGTATATTTTGTACATAATATTTCCCTTTCAGAAATGAACTAATTTTTTAAAAGTAACTGGGTATGATATCGTTTCTTTTTTGGGCTAGTATATATATACCCTGAACTAGGTTGTTTGTCCCAACCCTACATACTCAAACAAATCCTTCCAACTCAAATTCCTTTTTTTAATTTTTTATTGGCTTGATGCATTATATATAGATATATAAAAAGAATTTTTTGTTTACAAAAAATATTTTTCCTAGCTACCTACCCATATCTTAGAGGAATGGGTAGGGTTGGTTCAGGCAAACAAAAATTATTTTTAATGGTGGCCTGATTTTTAGTTACAAAAACCTTTCAAATTCACCTACCCGAACAGATTTTCACCGGTAGCCTGTGCTAATAGTAATTTCGCAGACTGGAATAGCAAACCACAATGTTTACCAGTATCCGTTTATTGATATTGCAAGTTATGAGGCACATATTAAAACGAAAATCTGTAGTTTAAACAAATGCTTATATTTTTGGTCAGATTTCAAGTTGTCATTGTCTGAAAGAATGTCCTGGCGTGAAATGATTTCGTTACAGTTTTCATATGATGACAGCCTCTTATCTATATATTTGGTATGTATTATCATCATGGGATGATAAACTAAAAAAAAATAATAATAGGATCCCTTATTCTCAATCAGTCATTTGTTTAGATTACAGGTCTGTCGTTCGGCAATTTACTGTTTAACGGAGTCGGACTATAATTTTTTGTCGTTGATCCGTATTCCCTACGCTACGTAGTGAAGGATTTGTTTTTGACTGGTCCGTCGGAGAGTTTGTCTGTGATCAAAATTTTAATATTTGAAATGTAGCTTCAAGTCGGGGTCTCATATGGTGGATACGTTTTCAGGCTTGTCGATCAGCTACTCCCTGTTTAACGAGCCGACTTGTAAACTATTTTTTAGGATCGAATTTTTTCGTATCAGATTTGCAGCAACTATTAATCGTAAGCTTTTGATATTTGTCGTTTATGGAGCCGACTTTGACATGTTGGAAAGACATTAATTCCTAACTCAGAATAGATAATCTAAACTCTGTCCAAAATATGGACGCGATTGGTATAAGCTCATTGAGACTCCTTCTTTATTATGGCCCACGACGACATGTACGGGGGGCATTGTTTTTCTCATGTCCAATGTATTTCCTTTTCTTAAACTTCAGATGGTTTGAGTCGAGCAAAGAGAGACATACAAGATGAAGTTGAACAGTTCTCGGAAACGCTACATGCAAGGTCACCACAAGCGGGCTTTGGTGAAGACTTTGCTGCCAGGGAAGCTTTCAGTCCCAGGGAAGCTTTTGGTGTACCAGTTTTGGTAAGTTGTTGAAATGGAATAACAAAGTACCATGTGAAAAGTGAAAATTCTCATTAGTCCCCTACCGGCGATAGCCGAAGGGGACTATATAGGTTTGCGCTCTGTCCGTCTGTCCGTCTGTCTGTCCGTCTATCACGCCTCAGTTTTCCGCACTTTTTTTCTTAACGCCTATAGGTAATGAACTGATTTTTGGTATGTGAGTTAACCATGATGAGTTACAGGTCTAGTTTGAGTTTCGTGCCGGTTCAAAAAATTATATGGGAGTTATGGCCCTTTGAACTTTGAAAATTCAAGCCCACTATTTTCAGTTCACTAAAATTTCAGTTTTCCGAACTTTTTTTCTAAACGCCTATAGATAATGAACTGATTTTTATGCCCCGCCAACAAAGTTGGGGGCATATAGTTTTTCGGTCTGTTCGTCTGTCCTTCCGTCCGTCCGTCACACTTTAGTTTTCCGCATTTTTTTGGGCATCCTTGCATATATTCAAAAGATTTTTGGTGTGTGATTCTACCATGATGAGTTACAGGTCAAGTTTGAGTTTCGTTCCGGTTCATTGATTTTGACCTAAATTACGGCCCATGGACTTAGCCAAGTTTGTAAAAATAACAGTTTTCCGCTTTTTTTTGGACATCCTTGCATATATTCAAAAGATTTTTAGTATGTGAGTCTAACATATGATGAGTTACAGGTCAACTTTGAGTTTTGTTCTGGTCCACTGATTTTGACCTAAATTACGGCCCTTGGACAAATTTTGTAAAAATAACAGTTTTATTTTATTTGCCAGCTGGACGTCAGTGTCATCTTGACACATTTCCTTGTTGGTATGTGAGTTAACCATGATGAGTTACAGATCAGATTTGAGTTTCGTGGCGGTCCACAAATTTTTATGGGAGTTAAGGTCCTTTGAACTGTGAAAATTCACTAAAATTTCAGTTTTCCGCACTTTTTTTCTAAATGCCTATAGATAATGAACTGATTTTTAGTACGTGAGTTAACCATGATGAGTTACAGATCAAGTTTGAGTTTCTTGGCGATCCACAAATTTTTATTGGAGTTATTGCCCTTATTGGACTTATACCATATGCCTTGTAGATAATAAACCGATCAATTTTAGGTTTTCATTTGTTTGACAAATTTTTACCAGTGACTGAAATATGAGGCCGGTAGGGGACTATGTATTGTTTTGCAATACTCTCAGAATATTCTTGTTTTCATAATGACTTATTGATATCCCTGTTTACAATCTGCAACATTCGAGAACCTAAAACAAAAAAGGGCCCGATCAATTATGTAAGAGGTCTTAGAGGTGTCAAACCGCCCAATGGGGCCACTTAATTCCAGAATTATAGTGTATTATTGTACAATGTATATTATTTCAGGACCCTTATTTTTCGAATTTGAGAGGAAGGTTAAGTGCCCTCAGCATCAAATACAGCTTGAACAATTTCCATTTCCATTTCCTTTTAAAGTCACATACTTTAAGCCTAGGAATAGGACCATTGGCATTGCAAACTTCTATTCTCTGTAACTATAAGTTTTGTGATTTTTCTTTGACGTTCAAAATCGGTTATTTTGTCGAATAACTTCTCCCGGACCCTGTTAGTTACTTTTCAAGTATAAAGGAAGTGTCTTGTATTGGTTTGAAGTGTGTATCGGCGAAATTCACTTATGTTTCCATTTTCTTTAAGTGAACGTATGAAAAGATAAAAGTTACATGTTTTACCTACTAGTGTTACACTAACTCAATTACTTAATCTAGCTGACTTTACCTTTAAAGAAACTTTGTGCTCACTGACCCCTACTTTTTATGACATGTCATTTTCTGATTTTATGGACCTTAAAACCCAACTGTATAAAATCTCCTGAAATTCTTGATACAACTTCATGGTTTTCAAGGCCAAAAACTTCACAATGTAAAAGTTATGTAAAATCTAGAGGAGTCTGATTTCCCGCCAAATTTTTGACGTCACATATCTCGGAAACGAACACCCGGACCTATAGTTGCCGTTTTTCATTGCATTGTTGACATTTATATATCATTTCCCTTTCCATCACAAGTCATTAAACATTTGATCAGGAGTGACCATCCTTTACGGTCAAAAAAATGGTTTAAAGGTTAATGTTAATGAGTAGGTGTAAGTTAGAAAAGTGCAAAGATTAGCCTAAAACGTTTAATACGTTAACATTGTTCTTAGAAGCTCTTTCAGTTTGCCCCAAATCTGTAACATTGATTTGTATCTCGCACATTTATGGCTATTCACTTGCAAACTGTGACTCGAAAGTTAAGAAGTGTAATGTGTAAAGAAAAATGTAGCAATGAACATCGTTAGTGAACACCTTACAAGAGCATTTTAGTTCCCAGCATCTTCGGTCGCCCTGTATTTAAGTTTTCACTTTGCCGTCCGTTAACCATTTATTTCTGGTGGGTATTTCAGGCGGTGCAAGACAGTGATCTTGTGAACAGCCAATATTTAACTTCAATTACCGTAGAACTTTGTTTCAAAAGGTTTCTAGAATTAAATAATCTGTAAAAACTCTCTAAAATATTACATGCTGTAGACTTGGGTTTTGTTTAAAAAAAAACATTTGAACATAATATTTGTTTTAGTAAATTTTTGTTTTATTTTGCTAATAAAGATCATAAGACCAAGTAAAATGGTGTGGATCTGCATTTTTGCAAAGGGAGAACAATTTGGGGCACTTTTTGACATGATTTTCCTGTGGACTAATAACAATTTTTATGAAAATGACAGTTTTCTTGACTTCTTTCTACAATACCCGGATCGCGAGTTCCAAAATAGCCGCCATTTTACCTCGATTTTACTGGAAAACTTGTACCTACTCTGTGATAAATTAAACAGGGAAACCTTGTCCTTTCCCTCCTATCCCTTGGAAATGTTTGTTTTTATATTTCTTTAACCATTAAAAATTGAAGAACAAAACTTTTTATTCAATTTTCTTTCAAAATTTCCTGAAATAAATCGGTAAACGTGTTGCTTCCATTGCTCCCAATGTTCTGACGTCAGATCTTACCTCAGTTGACCTTTGACATTTGGACATTCTAATATCCGGAATGTTCCGGAATGGATTAACTCGCGATTGGTCTATTTTGAGTCAATTTTTTTCATACATGGCGGGGGCATCATCTGTGTCTTAAAGACATAAACACCTTAGCTACCTGTAGTTTTATGATGGCAATGAATAAGTCTTTTTACTTTAAGTATAGTATACAGTACTGGGCGGCGGGGGCATTATTTTTCTTTAAATTACAGAATTTCATTGACAAAATTTTTATACACACAAAATATTTCTTCGAAATTGGTAACTTTCTTTAACATTTCATGATTTCAATGAAAATCAACCGGACTTTGGAGTCACTTATATTAGAAACCAAGTGGGAAGCAAGCCTTTTTTTTCAAGTTAAATTTTTAAAGTGCATGTGACGTCAAAGCACACCCATTGATAAATTCAACAGAAATTTAAAGTTTGTTTCTGCCTGCAAATACGATGTCTCCCCCACCCCCGTTTCCTATAAAATTTTTAAGGTCAATAACTCCCACAAAAGTTTGAGGATCAAAGTTTCCTGGTATTATTTTGCACAACTACATATGATATATGATGTCATTCCTATATACCAAGTTTCGTGGAAATCTGTTCAGTAGTTTCAAAGGAGTTGCGCTGACAAGATGCCAAATGAGGATGTTCAGCAAATTTCTAAGTTAAAACGGCCATAACTCCAACAAAATTTTAGGATCAAAATTTCCTGGTAATAAGAACAACTACATATGGTGTCTTCCTACATACAAAGTTTCATTGAAATCGGTTCAGTAGTTTCAGAGGAGTTGCGTGATAAACTTTGTGACGGACAGACGGACGGACAAAAACAATATGTCTCCCCACCAGGAAAAAATGCGTATGTGGCAACGTATCTCCTTAAGATGGTCCATATGCGTTTAGAACTAGTTAATAACCACACAAGACAGATACATTGATTTTTTTTTTCAATTATGTCCCCCCCACTCTTTTGTGGGGAGACTTATTGTTTTTGTCCTTTCCGCCCGTCAGTCAACCACAAAGCTTGTCAGCGCAACTCCTCTAAAACTACTGAACCGAATTTAATTAAACTTTGTACATAAAAAGCACATCATATGTAGTTGTGCATATTACCAGAAAATTCTGATTCTCAATTTTTTGTAGGAGTTATGGCACTTTGAACTTAGAAATTTGCTGAAAATCCTCAGTTATCATCTTGTCAGCGCAACTCCTCTAAAAATACTGAACTGAAAACTTTGAACATATGAAGGACACTATATGTAGTTGTGCATAATAGAGATTTCTCGACAAGACAGGAACGATTGAAAGACCCCGTACTTCGACGTAACTCGGATACTGTACTAGTTAACGCTAAAACGGAGAGTCTTTATTTCATGATTATCTTTCAGAAATCAGAAAACCAATCATTGTGGGAGTTATGCCCCTTTGAACTTAGAAATTTTCTGAAAATCCTTATTTTTTATCTTGTCAGCGCAATTCCTCTGAAACTACTGAACCGAATCATGAAACTTGGTTTATATGAAGGACATCGTATTTAGTTGTGCATATTGCCAGAAAATTTTGATCTTCAAATTTTTTGTGGGAGTTATGGCTCTTTGAAATTAGAAAGGACCATAGCCATTTTCCCCTGTATTTAGTTCATAGAATTTAATGGTGCTTTAAACATTTAAAAAGCTATTTATAGATATTTAAAGTCGTCATTCATAAATCCTATTTTAAATCACAAGGTAAGTCCCAATCGAAGTCACTTTTAATTACGGTATGCTGGTTGCATTCGTTTATTTTATTGAAAATGTAGATATTGTTATAAAAATGTCCCCCCAAAAAGAAGAAAGTATAAGAAAGAATAAAAGTAAAAACATAATTAACCGTATAACGCAATGTTACTATTTAGCTAATACATGTATATTTTAGTATAACCAATCAAAAGCTAAAATGTACTTAGTGTCATATTGATTTGACTGGAAAAAAAGTGAAATAAAACGGCAAATCTTAGAAAACGGCTTTTAATTTAGCATTAAAAATAGGTTTATGTCTATAATTACGATACAGAAGGACAAAATCGAACACTCCGTTCAAGATTTGAACTTACACTGTCAATATATAATACTGCAAACACTATTAGTAGCAGTATACGATTTAAATACCAACGACCTAACTCACTGAGCTGTAGGAGTGAAAATAATAAACATTTAAAGTTTTGAATTCTTTTAATTTGTGATTTTTTTGTTAAAAAGTAACTTGGTATGTTGGAAGGTCATCATATATAGTTGTGCATATTACTAGGAATTTTTTATCCTCAGATTTTTGTGGGGTTTATGGACCTTTGAACTTTTGGGGGGGGGCGACGGGGAAGACAAAAGGCAAAAACAAACTTTAATTAATGGTATAATCTTTCGTTACGTACTTTCAAAATCAGAGAATTATTATTTTTATCTTGTAGGACCCTATAGAACAGCGTTCACCATTCAGTCAACCCCAACAAAAACGATTTGGAAATGACGCTTTCCTAGGGAATAACGGTGGCATCCGGGTTCCAGTGGTTCCATTTATTCCCCCAAGTGAAAAGAGAACTAGGAAAGAAAATGATAACACTGATGATAAAAAACGAAACAGTAATGAAGGAGGAAACAAACAAAGCCGAGACGAAGAGGATGATGAAGAAACGAAACGGGGTTCTAATGAAGAGGAAGAAAAACAAAGTAGAGACGACGATCATGACGATGATGACGACGAAATGAAACGTGCTCCTGATGAAGAGGAAGAAAGACAAATAAGAGATGACGATGATGATGACGACGAAATGAAACGCGATCTCGATGAAGAGGAAGATAGACAAATGAGGGACGACGACGACGATGATGATGATGATGATGAAATGAAGCGTGATTTCGATGAAGAGGAAGATAGACAAATGAGGGACGACGATGATGATGATGATAATTTGAAACGAGATCTTGATGAAGAGGAAGAGAGGCAAATGAGAGACGAGGATGGTGACAAGCGATTTAAAAGAGACCTTCTAGCTCAAGACGATAAGTTTATTAGAGACATAGTAGGAGAACAGGATAATAAACGAGATGTTAAAAAAGAGGGCGAAAAACAAATCCGAAGCGAACAAAAAGACGAAAAAATGGAACGAGATGCGAGTGTTTCGGATGAAAGACAAATAAGAGATTCTGATGATGATGACGATAGAGCTATTAGAAACGACGACGATGATGATGACAAAAAAGCGATCAGAGACGACGACGATGATGACGACGATATATCTATCAGGGATGATGACGACGACGACGATGATAGAGCCATCAGAGACGACGATGATGACGACGACGATAGAACTATCAGAGATGCCGACGATGATGATGATGACGACAGAGCCATCAGAGACGCCGATGATGATGATGATGACGATGATGATAGAGCCAGAAGAGACGCCGATGATGATGATGACGACGATGATAGAGCCATCAGAGACGCCGATGATGATGATGACGATAGAGCCATCAGAGACACCGATGATGACGATGATAGAGCCATCAGAGACGCCGATGATGATGATGATGATGACGATAGAGCCATCAGAGACGCAGATGATGATGACGACGATAGATCCATTAGAGATGCAGGTGATGATGACGACGATAGATCCATCAGAGACGCAGATGATGCTGATGATGATGACGATAGAACGATCAGAGAGTCTGACGATGATGATGACGATAGATCCTTCAGAGAGTCCGACGATGATGATGACGACAGAACTGTCCGGGAATCAGACGACGATGATGACGATAAATACTATCGTGTAAAAAGAGACTTGGAACAAAATGAAGATAGACTTGGTAGAAATGCTAATGAAAATTGGAATGATGTAAGAAGAAATGCATATGAAGAAGATGAAGATAGATTAATTAGAGAGGATGAAGACGATGACGATGCACGTTCTATAAGGGACGATGATGACGATGATAGGTCGTATAGAGAAAGTGATGATGACGATGATAGATTTTATAGAGAAAGCGACGATGATGATGAAGATGATAGATCATATAGGGAAAGCGATGATGACGACGACGATGATAGGTCATATAGGGAAAGCGATAATGAGGATGATAGGTTATATAGAGAGAGCGATGGCGAAGACGACAATGAGGAATTAAACAAACAAGTCATTCGATCTGATGACGACGATGGAGAAGACGACGAAGACGAATCAGCAAGGTCGTTATTAGATTCTTTGAAGAGTAGAGAAGCAAATCCTACTGGACAAAATACGTCAACCACAAATAGTAGCATTCCACAACCACCGCCTCTCAATCCTGACTTCTTTGGACATAACACGAACAGTCTTAGGAGCCTTTCGAATGACGAACCTGCAGATTTTTCAACTTCTTTTTATAAAGATAAGAGGGAGACCGAGTTTGAGCGAGAACTCGCTGATTCAGCTAAATCTCTACGAGAAGACCAATACTCGGAATATCTTGAGAGAAAGAAAAGGGATATTGAATCAGAAGAATATAATGGTATGTATTGTATGAAAAAGTTGTTGAAGTTTTATTGATTTTAAATAAAGGAATATAGGCAGTAATATTATGTTTCGCAAACATAAATTGTTAGGGCTCAAGTTATAACTGAATATCGGCAAGCAAGATCATGTTAATTATATTGAAAATAGATTTATGTAATTATAGAATTGCAAGCAATAATTATTCCGATCAAGCACCCTTAGTTACTAAATTATCAGCAGAATGAAATTTGTCTTGTTTTTATTTTTGTACTTCGCTACAGCATTTCAGCAACTTTACTTCTCATTTTTTCTACGCCAGTCTAATATAATGTTGTAAACTTAGTTTCTTTCTTCCTTCCTCCCATCGATATTTGTATCATGCAGTGCGTTGTTTGATTCTCTTTAACATGTCATTGTATCTTTTTTTATGTAAAATGTAGATATGCACTGTCTGTTTCAATCATTTATTTATTCATTTTTGGCCGGATTTCACGGAGTGAAAAATCCGGGTTATAAAATGGTGAATGTCGGGCGGGCGGGCGGCGTGCGGGTGGGGAAGAAATTTTCGTAACAGTTTTCTCAGCAACTACTTATCACAGCCACTTGATATTTGGTATACAGCATCAGGATTGAGTTCCATAAATTGGGATACGATTTCAGGTATGTCGCTAACCTACTTCCTGTTTAACGAAATCCGGCCGTTTTTGACTTTGACAGATTTTTGTAAAAAGTTTTGGGTCTCCATTGACAGGTTGTATCAATAACTACACTGCATGGTTTGGGGAAAATCTTACTTCTTAAATATTTTTTTCTGGCGCTAGGCGTCTTAGCCCTCGAAAGGAAATGAACATTTAGGGAACGTTGGCTATTGCCTAAAATAGTGACTAGCTGTTTTCACTACCATGGTTTGTCTCAAATTACCCCACAAAAAACACAAAAACAATCAAACAAGAAAAACAAAATTGAAATTTTTAATCGAAAATTTCAGTCGTATAAACTATTTACTTGATTTAAGGACATGAGCGTATTTTGGGTTTGTTTGTTTTTGTTTTTTTTTTTTTTTTTTTTTTGGGGGGGGGTTACTTTATTCTTGGTATATGGATATTAGAACGTCAATCCGAGTTTAATAGAGGGTTAAGACTTTTTGTTAGTCCCCTACCGGCGATAGCCGAAGGGGACTATAGGTTTGCGCTCTGTCCGTCTGTCTATCACGCCTCAGTTTTCCGCACTTTTTTCTAAACGCTAATAAATAATGAACTGATTATTGGTATGTGAGTTCACCATGATGAGTTACAGATCAAGTTTGAGTTTCGTGCCAGTCCATAAATTCTTATGGGAGTTACGCCTTACGGCCCTTTGAACTTTGAAAATTCACTAAACTTTCAGTTTTCCGCACTTTTTTTCTAAACTCTCATAGATAATGAACTGTTTTTTTTTGGTATGTGAGTTTACCATGATGAGTGACAGATCAAATTTGAGTTTTGTGCCAGTCCACAATTTTTTATTGGAGTTATGGCCCTTATTGGAGTTATTCCTTGTAGATAACAAACTGATCAAGTTTAGATTTTCATTTGTTTGACAAATTTTTACCAATGAATGAAATATGAGGCCGGTAGGGGACTATGTATTGTTTTGCAATACTCTCAGAATGCTTGTTAAAGTCACATTTAGCTCACCTGGATCGAAGGTCCATGTGAGCTATTGCAATCACTTGGCGTCCGTCGTCGTCGTCTGTCGCCTTTCCTCTGTTAACAATTTTTCAAAAATCTTCTCCTCTGAAACTACTGAACAGAATTTATTAAAAGTTATGATTGATCCTTAGGATGTCCTGTACAAAAGTTGGGTTTCGATTTTTGATCCATCAAAAAATATGGCTGCCGTGGCTACAATAGACCAGGGGTGGGTCAGACTACTGTTTTTTGCTTGTGAATCCAAAAGTATAAGAGATAGATGAAATCTGATGCCATCCTACTGCTTCAGCATCAAAAGTTCTACAAAAGTCTCTATTTGGTTTTTTCATGTTTTGGCTTATAGAATGAAAACTATTGCAGATAGAAAAAAGCTGTTGCTTGTTTAAATGTTCGTCTCATTTAGCTCTACAAAAGTCTCCATAGGGTCGAAGTTGTCAGATGACCCCTTAAAGGCGAAAAACAGTGATTTTGGCCTATAGAATGAAAACTATTGCAGATAGAGAAAAGCTGTTGCTTGCTTAAATGTTCAGCTCATTTAGCTCTACAAAAGTCTTCATAAGGTCAAAGAAAGTTGTCAGATGACCCCTTATAGGGATTACATCCCCTTGAAGGCGAAAAACAGTGATTTTGGCCTATAGAATGAAAACTATTGCAGATAGTGAAAAGCTGTTGCTTGCTTAATTGTTCAGCTCATTTAGCTCTACAAAAGTCCTCATAGGGTCGAAGTTGTCAGATGACCCCTTAAAGGCGAAAAATAGCATTTTTGGCCTATAGCAGATAAAGAAAAGCTGTTGCTTGCTTAAATGTTCAGCTCATTTAGCACTACATAAACATTCATAGGGTGAAGTTGTCAGATGACCCCTTATAGGGATTACATCTCCTAAATTAACATGTTTTCATGTTTTTGGCCAGGTGTGCGATTCAGGCTCCTGTGAGCCTCTTGTTACCTGTAACATAGGTTTCAATTACGATGAAAGCAGGTCCTCTAAACACCCTATTCCGCCCGTTAGTTACTAGAAATCTTTTGTTCATGTCCTTCCGCCATGTATGTCACGCAATGTTTTGTGTAATGTTTAACAAGTCAAACAGCTAAAAACTTTCAAATTTTACTCTATGATTAAAGTTGAATTTCCTATTTTGGAAGAATTTGAAAAATATTGACGATAATTTTATTGTTTTACTTGTTTAAGTAAGCTGCTCGGCCCTGCGAAAAGTGCAAAGAAGGTGATGTGGTTCAGAGATGTAACAATGTTTTGAAAATAGTTGGTGCCAAATTATGATTCTTTTAAAAAATACTTTGTCTTTTAGTTGGGTTCTTTGAACGTCGTGATAAAAGATCTGAATCTGAAAAAGAAAAGGATTTAGAACACAAAGTGGGACACTCAGGAGTACATTATAAGCACCTTGGTGGAAATCCAACTGGCCAGATCGCTCTTAAAGAATCAATTGAACAAGAATTTCTGTCCTATTTTTCAAAAGATGCAAAGGGTAAAAACGTTTTTATTAATTCATTATAATAATTACTTTCATAAAGTGCTGTAAATTGAACTAATCATTTATTTAGTCTCATATACAGATTTTTTTTTAAATCGGAAAAGTAATTAATTTCAATAAATTTCTCGGTTCAATGAATCTATGAAACCGCTTTCCTTATTTGATTTTTGTTTAAAATAAATTTGAACTTGTTCAAATGACTCTTGAAAGAGAAACATATTTTTCAATTTAGGCCACAGTTTTTTTTCAAATTTACCTAAATTTTCGATTTAATTTTTACAGCAAACGTTCCTTGGCAGGAACCAAAATTACTAAGGAATTGTTGGGCACAAGCGATGCTGGCCAGCCGATATGGATTTTCTCCAAGTTGTAATGAAGATGGATCTTTTTCTCCCAAACAGTGTTACCTCGAAAGGTAGTGTTTGAAACAAAATTATTCACCATTTCATTTGATCCGGCGCATTATGCCGAATTGATTTCGAAAAAAAAACTTGCACTTCCATTGTTGGAATTTTCTAACATGCGCATATAGATGCCATAGGGACTTTCATTTTCTTGTGTCTAAAACTCTTATAGTATCCAGTAGAAAAATAATTTAAGTAGATTACTTTTATCATTTGATAAAAAAATCATTATTGTAGGACAAGACTTCATATCTTTCCTCGCATGTTTCTGTTTGTTTATATTTTTCTATGTTTCTGTTTGTTTATATTTTTCTATGTTTCTGTTTGTTTATATTTTTCTGATTTTAGAATAATTTCTTTTCTTTCCAGATGCTGGTGTGTAAATCGTGATGGAAAGAGTCAAATACAAGACAATGACAATAGATTTTACTATTCAACAGCTGGAATTATGCTTGTTTGTAACCAGAACATATAACTATATTTTTTCTAAATTTATTTTTATATAAAAAAATGCAAATTTAAAATACAACAGAATTTGATATTTTAGAACATCTAAAACTCGGTTGTGGAATAAATTGTACATGACCAGTACTAAAAAGACAAGAATCTGGGTTTCAAGAAAAGACAGTTAGAATTAAACGGTCGACTTAAGTCAATAAAATTAACATTGCTAGAGTCCCTCTAGAGAAAAGGTTGATAACATTTTTTGTTATCACGAGTGACACAGAAAAAAAATCCCAAATAAAAAGTGTATCTAAACTTGGCACGGGCGTTGTTTTGCGTTTTTTTAAATACGTTAATTGTGATTTTGTGGACTTTTTTAGTTTTTACGTTCATTTCTAGACAAAAGAGATGTTGCCCTTTAATTAATAATCCTCGGTTTGGTGACTTACTTTGCCAGATATATCCTCGGGGACTTGAGATAAAAGACAGTACTGATTCTAAAAAAGTCTACTTCATATATATGTCTCACTAACTTTGGTTGGGAGACATATTGATTTTGTCATGTCCGTCCGGTCGTCTGTCCGTCATATATCTGGTTACTTCTCTGAAAGTACTGAACCAAATTCAACGAAACTTGGTATGTAGGAAGAATACTATATGAAGTTGTGGATATTACCAGGAAATTTTGATCCTCAAACCTTTGTATGAGTTACGAGCTCTTTAAACTTGAAAATTTGCCGAAAAGCCTCATTCATCATCTTGTTAGCACAGCACATCTGAAATAGTTGGTATTTAGTCAAGCAACTTGGTATGTAGAAAGGACTCTATGTAGTTGAGAATATTACCACTTACCAGGCAATTTAAATCCTCAAATTTTGTTGACGTTACAGATGTTTGAACTTAGAATGGGGGGACGGGGGGACACATCCAACTTTAATTAGATCTTCATCTAGAAAACACAAGAAAACATTCAAGGAAAACTTTCAACAAAACTCTATGACAAACGTGATGTTCCAACTTTCAAAGTTTTTGTGTAGCAACATTGCGTCCGCTCCAGCCAAGGGAGTTTGCATATTACAACTGATTCGTCATTCCAGAGCCCATCGGACATACATTGATTTCCATGAAATAGCTTCACGCTTGACATGCAATTATCTAGCACAGAGTAATGTTGCTCCTCGATTGTTATCTTCACCTAAGATTTATTGCAGACATCATGAGCTCGTAGACAAATATGGGATGCCTATGTCTCTCAGATGAGTACAGATGTTGGTTTTTCATGGGATGATTTGACACGCTAAATTGACCGTTAGCGACGCGGCAGGTGTGTTGCAACAAGCTTGAATTGCTTACCCTTCCTGAGGAGCACCAGAGTTCACTTATGACTTGAGTTCGCATAGTTGATTGCTTTTAAAGTTTTTTTTCCGATTTGTTTCTTTGGCTTTTTTCTTATTTGTGCTAACTGGTTTTGTCTTTGAACTTTTGTACTGTTGACATTTAAATGCCCAATTGGTACCTCTTTGCTCCTTTTGCAGTTAACGTCGGCTAGGGTTAAACTTATGTTTTTAGGACAAAGTTTGAATATTGCATTTTTCAATTTCATGTTTTATATTTTCACATACGTTGCTAAAAGGTCAAAGGGTCTGCAAGTCGAGCCACTTTAAATTGTCCGTCCGTAAAAGATACCAGTTTTGTTATCTGAAACTCATACAATAAAATGTATCTTTCTTAAACGTTAGTCCAGAGTTCCAACTCATCCTGGAAAAGTTATGGAATTTGAGAATTTCAATTTCATGCCTTGAAAAGTGATGGAATTTGTAAATTTAGGCCAGATCATGGAAAAGTAATGGAATTTCTGACACAAGAAATATATGACTATAAACAAAACATGTCAGATTTCTATTATGACAAATTTTAGTCTTTCTTGAGGATCTTGCGCCTAAAAAACGCTATGATAATTGTTAAATCGGGTCATGGAAATCGGTCAAAACATCCTTCAAAAGGAAAATAGGAAAGGATGAGTGGCAATAAGACTCATTTTTGGCCCAAGATTTATCATGAAATGGAAACTAAGCAAAGGGATGTCTTAAGTTGCTGAGACATTGATCAGATATAAGGCTTAAAGAAAATGACTAACTTTGCCAATTAACTTTAGTTGTTTTGCCAATCATTTACCTCAAAATGCTATCAATTAAAGAAATTGTCCTAATTTCATTGGTTTTTTGCTGATATTCACACACTTTTTGGTCTAGAAGAAGGTGGGCGCATTCATACTTCGATAAAATGTTTAAAATGATGAAATCTATCATTTCTAAAAGTTTGCAGCTGTTGTTTTTATGTGCCCAATGTTTTCTAGAGGCAAATATGCACTGGAAACATACAAAATTGGAGATTTTCTCTATTTTGTCAAATAAGATCGCTGAATGTGATGTGATAATTACGTCACAATGAAAACGTCTGCCTAATTTTGTATGTTTTCTTAGTAGATATTTCTTATAAATATCATAATATTTCAACCAACTACATTTTCTTGGGCCAATAATGGGTCTAAATGCCCCTCATCCTTTGGAATGAAACTGCGTTACACAATGGTTGAGATTCAACCACCAGAGATCTCTGCATCTTAAAAAGGGATGGTATTGGTAATAAATACAATTTTGTGATATGTAAAACTAAGTTTTTTTCCATGTCCAACATAAAAGTACCTATATACATACACCTGGAAAAAAGTTAAGCACCCCCATGATTTTTTTAAAATCATACATTTTCAAAACACTTTTTAACCATTATTTAACAAATAGTCATTGTAATTTTTTATTGCAACCTAAAATATGCACTGTTAAGCACAATTTAACATGTTTGTAACAAACAAAATGACATCGTTTATTTACATAACACGACATGGCAAAAAAGATGGCTTTTGTACATAAACATCAGTCTAATATCTAGTGGTATTCAATTATCCCCCCTGCAGAAAACAGCTAATGTGTTTTTAAATTTTTAACGATGACAACAACGATGGCGACGGCATATAAACAATCTTCAATTTTCATTTATTACGCATGGATTTGACTACTATCATATACGTTGGACATGTTGTGTTATTAACGAATCTTTTCTGTTGCGTAAACAGTTGTTTATAAGGTCAACAAAAGTGCATATTTTAACAAATCGAGTGAAACTTATTGGCCGTTGGAAAAAAATAAAATGTCAACTCAATCTTTAAAAAATCACACAAGGCGTAATACCTGCAGTACATTTTCGAAACTTGTGGGAATGTTAGGTTATTACATTTTCTTTCGACAGATATTAGTTTGAAAATTATATTTTACTGTTATCTACGGAAAGCGATAGGTATCTTCTTACTTTCAGAGTTCCGACTTCAGATTTCAGAGTTCTGACTTCTGATTTCGGAGTTCAGGGATATAATTTCATTTTTCAGACTTCTTAGTTCAAAGTTCCGACTTATGATTTCAGAGTTCATACTTCGGAGTTCACAAATATATATATATATTCTACCGGTTTTCCAAGTTTTCTACTCTTAGCGTGTCTGATGAAGGCTAATTATGGCGTGATTTCCGTTGCAAAATTCAATAATAAATTTTTCAATGCTATAATTTTCATTTATATTGCTAAAATTTCAATTTCATTGCTATAATATTTTACTCATTTGGTATAAAAAGTAATTTATATTATATAAATTTCATTTCATTGGTATAATTTTTCATTTAAATATTGTTAAAAACTTTATTTCTATGGTATATTTCCCATTCAATTGGTAAAATATATTTTTCAATGATCAAATATCTTTTTATATTGTATATTTTTCTCTTTCAATTCTATAATCTATCATTCGTTTGTTATAATTTACAATTTTAATGCTATATTTTCACTTTCTTTGGCAAAACCCATTTTCATTCATATGGTATAATTTTTCATTCATATGCAATAATTGCATGACGGGAAAGCTGAATGACGTCATAAGGTCAAATTTGAAACAATGGCTGTGATTGGTCGGAACAACCACACCCTCCACTATTCTATGAATCGTCAGTTAAGGACTCAAGATAGCATCCCGTACTAACACCATTGGACCTACGTGCCCCTAGGGGTGCTCCAATTGTTTTTAAAAATGTGTAATTGAGTCCATAATAGACGGGTTAGGATTCTAAATCGCCCCAAGGTCTGCGGGACCATTCAAAAGAATCCCTCTTTTTATTTATGTAGAAAGAACAACGGAACCTTCCGAAAAAGACAACAGCCCGTTGACCGCGGGGAGGGTTTACATTGTTTAAAACTTGTGTGTGAGTCTATAAGCCGGGCCTATGATCTCGAATTGGTCTGTGGTTATTCAATGAACCTGTGAACATAGGGGTACATGTAATCGAATTGTTTAATATTTTGTATAGAGTCCGTTACAGACATGCCTAATGGGGATGGTTTGGTATGGATGATATTTTCTTGTTCGGCCGTATTAGTTATATCGTTTTTCCCTGACTTTTTATTTATTTATTTTTCTTGGTTATGTAGCCCTATTTTTACTAAAGCACATTGTCGATTCGATTGTTGACCATGCAACGAAACACACCATTAACTTGTTTAAGTATAAAATGATGATTGTTTGGACATGAGATTACATTTTTAGATTTTGCATTAAAAATAATATCTTGCTAGATGGTACATTTCCATAAATTGGTTACCGCAAATACACATGGATAAAGTCAGTCAGTTCCATGTCTAGAGTTCATCTGTTTCTTTTCATTTATTTAATTATAGAAGGATAATTTTCATTGTTACAATAACAAAAGCTGACGCAAAAAGCCTTTTAAGCTCACCTGACCTAACCCATGCCAATGCCACCAATATGCGTCTGTCGTCATCCATTAACTATTTCAAAACTTTTCCTTTGAAATCACTGAATCATTTTGACTGAAACTTTGCATGAATAATTTCTGACGTGTTGGCAACAAAAAAAAATCGGTCTCTATTTTCAAAGAATTTGTTCAATAAAGAATACCTGTATGACCGCTGTTGGTAATAATAGAACATTGGGTAAAATCACAAGCAACTATGACAGTTAGGAAAAACCCGAAGGATCTAAAGCAAAAGCTCTAAAAAGTCTCCATAGTGTCAAAGTTGTCAGATGACCACTTATTGGGGTTATTGCCCCTTTAAGGTAAAAAAATAACGATTTTTTTTCCCATGTTTTTTTTGTCAGAATAGGTTTAAGCTGTGAGGTCACTGATTTTAAAAAGAATCAATTTTTTAAAGGGCTCAATGACCACTAAAGCAACATCGATTTTTTACAGCGCTGATGTTGCAAAAACATTGTCCACCTTACATGACATGTATGATGTTGTACCTGCAGACAAAGCACCAAATCACATCATTGTCGTGTGCAAGAAAGACTAGATTAACTACTTGACAGCTAAATTAGGGGTTGGTCGCACCAGCAATAGCACAACATACACAGCTACAACACTGTCTAAGGAGGACATTATTGACAATCACAGATATGTTTTGCTGAAAAGATTATCAGGATCGACCTACGGTTACATAGTACTTGACTGCCAAATCTGAGTCTCCCATATTTTAAAGAATAATTGTCTTCCTGGTTGTCTTCGTGGTATTGCGCTGAATGTTGGGGGGGGGGGGGTATTATGTGGTAACAAACCTCCGCTTCTGAGCCAAGGTTTTCTTCCAAGTTTCCATGTTTAACTCCATTTCCAAATATTAAGTTTAAACAATCAATTGTACCAGAGTAATAAAGTTTGAAAATGGTGTGAAGCGGGAAGACCAGTGGGTCAGAAAATTGGAAAACGTGAAGGGAGTGAAGGCAAAAAATTGTGGGAAATCTGCAAGATTAATACAAAGGAAAAGCTAAGATAAAAGCAAGGACCCCTTGTTGTCTTATATGGCTGTCAAATGTTTTGCTATGATAATTGCTTTTAAAAGGTGGGGTGCATCGATCTTCGTGTTATAAAAATGTGTGAAAGTTTTATTAAAATCTATTCACTAAGGTGAAATGCCAAACAGACAGACACCCTATCACTAAAACCCGGCCCAATTTACTAGCGGGGGTATAATAAAAACTTGGTTTATACATATGCCACGGTACTGAACAAACAAATCCCTTTTTCATGTATTTAAACTAGATATTGTTGGTTCAAATCATTATAGAAATATCACTGATATATAGTAGATACTCATTATACTCATGCATTTTCCACCCATGTCAATACATCTACGTTAAAAGGCTTATATAAAACATATGTAGGACAAAAAACACTTATTCCGCGAAGCGGGGGTATAAAAATTCATTTTAATCGGATCTCCATGGTATCAAAGTCATCAGAGTAGATAAAGTTAAACTTGTTGAAATACCAGTGTTACATACTATTTTTCCCCCTACTAGAATTACCCCCCGGAAAATGATGAGTATATACTATGATTTTTTTTAATATCTGAAAAAGTATACACCAACTCGTTAAAGAGTGGACTAAATTGCAATCAGCTTGTGCGTCTGTCCATCCGTGAGTTGTGTCGTGTCTCTCTTTTTCGGGACTCTACTTCCTGTTTTCTTAGCAGGCTTAGACTTTTTAAGGGTTAAAAATCTTTCGTAACAGAATTTACGTTTTCTGCTGAAGGGATTGAATTCAAATTCGTTACACAGCTTTATTTTGATGCGTTGTAACGTGTCTCCTATTCCAGATCAATCAGGCATCTACTTTCTATTTCCCAAATGGTTAAGTGCGGGTATCTTTAGCACGACTAACTGCACTCCTTGTTATTTTTCACCCCCATCTCTCTAACGTTGTGTTAGAATTTTGGTGTCAAAATCCACTGAAACATTTTAACAGATGTCCGAATGTGTTTAAAAAGATAAATGAACATCCGAATTTAATATAATCCATTGTAGTCGTTGTTTTCTGTTAATGCATCAGTTTCTCTCGATTGCTGGTTACATGCAGCTAAATGATATTTAAATCGTTACTCGATTTTTGCCACGACAATCACTGATTCAAGTTACCTTAAAATTTTAACTCGAACTTTAAGTTAAACTCGAGTTGTAACTCAAACTCGAACTCGATGATTACCTACACCCAGTATAGAGAGAACATATAACGAAATTGAAAAAAATACAAAAAGTGTCAGGAAAACAATTTAAAACTGCATCTTAAAAGACCGGCCAATTTACAGAAACGTTTAACTCGAAAATCCCAACTAAACAAACCACAATTTAAAGTACTATATAGTACATAATTTTAATTAAAACAATAGGCCCCGCGATGCCTGCCGCAATAACATGCCCGTTTCGTGGTTATTATTGCTGGGTCATATACATTGTACTAGAAAGAGTCTTCAATTTCATTTCTCATTGGTCCAAAAGACCTTGGGATAATTCAGAACCCCAGGAACGTCTTTTTTTGACTCAAAGACACTGATTTAAAAACATTTGGACATCCCGATTGGGGAGGGGGCATATGTCTATAACGCTTTTGTCGTTTTCTTGGTTTTGCTATATATATAACGTGACTTAATTATCCATAAAAAATGGTACCCAAATATTCTTCGTCAGACAGTAGTCGAAATGTCAACAGACCATTCATGATCCCAGGCCAGCCACACTGTCACACATTAAATTTTTATCAATGTAAACCTTCCGGGCCAGCGGACCATGGCCTCGTGGTGCTACTATCCTTTCTATGCGATGCGATGAGTATTACTATATTAAAGAAGAGAGTGGTAAATAGGCGATAAAAACACGAAAATACGTACTTAGAAAAAGCTATAACGATTATGTTTACAGGTTTGATGACTACCACAGACCAATTCGAAGTCTTAGGCCCGCCTAATACAGACTCACACACCCAATTTTAAACAGTGTAAACCCTCCCCGTGGTAACTGTGACGGGTCTCGTTGATCTGTAAATTGTCATTTTTTAAGGTTCTTTCTACATATAATCACATCTAAAATAAGAAGAGGGATGTCTAATCATCATGGCCATTATCTTTTGAATGGTCATACAGTCCTCGGGCGATTTAGAATCCTAACCCGTCTATTATGGACTCAATTACAGAGTTTTGAAAACAATTGGAGCACCCCTAGGGGCACGCAGGTCCAATGGTGTTAGTACGGGATGCTATCTTGAGTCCTTTACTGACGATTCATAGAATAGTGGAGGGTGTGGTTGTTCCGACCAATCACAGCCATTGTTTCAAATTTGACCTTATGACGTCATTCAGCTTTCCCGTCATGCAATTATTGCATATGAATGAAAAATTATACCATATGAATGAAAATGGGTTTTGCCAAAGAAAGTGAAAATATAGCATTAAAATTGTAAATTATAACAAACGAATGATAAATTATAGAATTGAAAGAGAAAAATATACAATATAAAAAGATATTTGATCATCGTAAAATATATTTTACCAATTGAATGGGGAATATACCATAGAAATAAAGTTTTTAACAATATAAATGAAAAATTATACCAATGAAATGAAATTTATATAATATAAATTACTTTTTATACCAAATGAATAAAATATTATAGCAATGAAATTGCAAATTTTAGCAATATAAATGAAAATTATAGCATTGAAAAATTTATTATTGAATTTTGCAACGGAAATCACGCCATAGCTAATCCAGAAAAGCGCTTCACAAGCAGTGAAATTTTGCAGTTGTACAATTATCAAAATCATTTCAATATGTGGATCGTGTCTTTCTGGCACATATTCCATATTCTTTCGTTTTTAAAAATATATATTTTTGTAACACGATTCGTGCCATTTTTTGACGCTCCGCGGTTAATAATGGAAACCCAGATAGGAAACTGAATAGTACAATATTTTTTTTCAAAACGAGGTTCTCAAAGAGAAATAAAGAATGTGCTTGTTCCTTTATATTTGTCAAACAGAGCTAGGTAATCTATCAATTACGAAGCTCACTTCGTTATGCATTATTGTCACTATGCAGGAATTGACTTTAAATTTTCAAAGTTTTAAGTGTTCATTCATACAGAAAAAAGCAGGTCACAACCAGCATCTGAACCATATATCTTGCTTAAAGCATCCCTAGATGCACCTTCCATGCCACTTTGGTCAATTATGGTACTTGCATGTAAGCAGATATAGACTTTAACCATTATTCTGTAAGTGGTCATTCATGCAGAAAATATAAGTCAAAGCCAGCATCTGAAGCATGCATTGTGCTTAGCATTACTAGGTGCACCTACCTACCAAAATAGTTTATTTGGTACTTGTCAGTAAACGGGAATGGACTTCAATCATTTTTTGTAAGTGCTCATCCATGCGGAACATATAGGTCACATCCAGCATTCAAAGCATGCATTGTATTAAGCATCACTAGGTGCACCTACTATACAAATATGATTGATGTGGCAATTGTCATTAAGCAGGAATTAGGAATTTATGGATTTGGGACGGACGGACGGATTCGAACACTATATGCCCTTCTACTTTCGTAGGCGGGGCATAAAAAGATAGAAGCAGATATATGCTGATCACCTACACCAAAATTGTTTTAAGTAAACTAGAATAGTTTATTAAACCAATTATGGGCCCATCACTGGTTCACTGGGCATGTATTTACATACATGAATACAATTGAAAACACCATACATAGCTAAAACAAAATATATAGACATATTTAACAAAAAAACAAAACAAAAAGTGATCAATGAAAATAAACACGTTAATTATTATCTAATTTAGTTTTTGTCATATCAAAGCTATTATGAATAAATGAGGATACTTTATTACAAATTAACTTGTCTTCAAAGGATAGCAGCCATATGAATTTAAGGTCATTGTTAAGATATTTGAAGTTGAAACAATAATTATTAACTTGTTCGAAAAGGGTTGTTCTTCCTTTATCATAAGCTTTGCAATTTGTTAGAAAATAATATCCATCTTCTATAGCATCATTAGAGCATAGTTTACATAATCTTTTATCCTTATCAATATTTCTGTATCGACTACGTTCAATTGCCAGATCATTCGCGCTTATCCTAAAATTGGTAAGAGATTTCCTGGCCTGGAAGTTTGTAACAAATAAGTATGAGCTTAAACACATAATTATACTAGAAATTCCCGTGTTTCTTGGTGGCATGACGTACACAAATATATCAAGTCTAATATTCTACACAAACCATGAATATATAATACATGAGCTGCAATTTGCACAAATTTTTCTTGAAAGGAAATGGGAAGATGTCTGACGGACCTAAAATCGATAAGGGTAATTATGTGGGACCTCGCATACAAACTTTCTAGTCTGTGATTTTAGAAAATTATTATGAGCAAGTGTAATGGTCGTGACGACAACACACACAAAACGAAGTCAAGTCATCCCTATATGTTGCTTCCCATTGACATACAGGCAATATCTATGACGAAGTCGCTCAAGCGCAAAATGTAGCCAAAATGAACCCTCTTGTACTACACAAGACCAATCCATGTGTTAGATCAAGGTGACTATATTCCGTATAGATTTTGGCTTATACTAAAGACAAGCATCTAACCGAGAGGACACACATAGTACTGGTTAATTTTGTTAATCAGCTAACAAATCTGATAGTTTCATTAGTCAATTTCAAACTTTGGACACATGGGATCATTGATTAATTCCACCACCAACGGTCCGCGGTGTCCAAAAGCAATTGGCAAATGATAGGATGGGAAATTGTAAGCTGATAAACAACTTTAACCTGTGGTCTGTGTGCCCATCCTGTCCGTGTATCTTAACACCCTGTATACAAGATGTATCCACAAACCAAATACCCCAACCAACACCAATTGTAATTGCTGATTAACCTTATTCAAAATTAAACCTAAGTCACTTATGCAGAAAATATAGTTCATGGTAACCTAATTCCTGTAAAGGCCCTTTTTTAGCTCAAGGTGAGCTATTGTTATCGTTAAGCGTCCGTCGTCCGTCCTTTAACTTTCTTTAAACTTCTTTTTCTCTGAAACCACTGATGGGATTGCTTTGAAACTTTGTACACTTAATCTTTAGGATGTCCTCTACCAATTTTGTGAAATTTGTGAACGTTGACAAACCAACATGGCCGCCGTTACTAAAAATAGAACAGGGGGTCAGACCATAGTTTTTAGCTTATATAGCTCAAAAAGTATAAGAGATACAGAAAACCCGAAGCAACCTTCCTTCTTCAGCACCAAAAGCTGTAAAAGTTGTGAGACGACTCCTTATAGGAGTTATTTCCTCTTAATCGTCAAAATTGACAATTTACACAGTTTTTGGACTTTATCTTGAGAACTGTAAGTGCTAGAGGAAAAATTAGCATTGCAAAATTATTCAGCTTATTGATATCTACAGAAAAGATTTCAGGGTCAAAATTGTCAGATCAACCGTTTAAGAGTTATCCCCCTTAACTGATTTTTCTATCAATTTTAACTGATTTTTAAATATCTTCTCTCTGAAACCACTGGTGGGATTGCTTTGAAACTTTGTACACTTGATCTTTAGGATGTCCTCTACCAAGTTTGTTAAAGTTGTAAACGTTGACCAACCAACATGGCCACCGTTACTAAAAATTGAACAGGGGGGGGGGTACAGGGGGGGGGTCAGACCATAGTTTTTAGCTTATAGCTCAAAAAGTATAAGAGATACAGAAAATCCGAAGCAACCTACCTTCTTCAGCATCAAAAGCTGTACAAAACTCTTCATTGAGTCAAAGTTGTGGAACGACTCCTTATAGGAGTTATTTCCCCTTAATCATCAAAATTGACCAAACTGTAAGTGCTAGAGGAAAAGTTAGCATTGCAAAATTGTTCAGCTCATTTAGATCTACAAAAATGATTTCAGGGTCAAAATTGTCAGATCATAATATGATTCTTTTAAGTGTTTTCAATCAATTTTAACTTGTTTGCATTTTTTTCAAATGGAAAGCTTTGTAACTTTGTATTCTTGATCTAAAGAGCGTTTTCTAATCTAACTAAATTCTTTAATGTTGCCAAGTACATGTAGACCATGTTGCACACTAGGTTAGAGGCTATAGCATAAGAGATCAGGTGAGTGATTCAGGCTCCTGTGGGCCTCTTGTTTATGTACTCATTATGTATTCATTGAAAAAATATCACTACCACTTAGTTGTAGACCTTTGTCAAACTTATCCATTTGATATGAAATCATTCTTACAACCATTTGGGTGCAAGATGCATGTGACAAGATGTAAACCACAAATCCGGGGCCATATAGAGTCTATTCAGATACCTAAGATGCTGTTGTTTGGTTGTTGGCTTAAATAAATATATGAAGATTTTTCAGTTTTATATATATCTTTAATGTCTGGATCTGCACAGGAATTTTCTTTTTCAAAATATAAACAAACAAACACCTAAAATAATACTGGCTTATTTGACACAACCACTATAAGCAAAGAAACCCTGACAGGTTAAGCAAAAATACATATATACATGTAGTCAGTTGTAGTTGTAACTACTAGTGCAAAGTTTCACTTCCAAATTGTGGTCTCTTAAATAATTCAATGACACAAAATTTGGTTTAAAGTTTTCTGGTATTAAAAAGGTAAACATTTTGTGCAGTTGCTATATTGAAGTCACAATATGTTATTTCTATTTGTGGCTTGCTATGCGTACATGCAACATTTATAAGTCTCATTAGTTTTAAATCAGTGACAGATTTGGAATATTTTAATGACATGACATTGGTTATTAGCATGTACATCAATAGTTGAGGTATGAGTATGTGTTTTTGCTAGATACAAGAGAAATTTGAGTAGTAATCTATGATGACTTCTCGCCGTTGGTTGATGCAGTTGTTGTGATGTTCGAACCGTGGGTTGATGTAGTTCTTGTGATGTTCGAACCGTGGGTTGATGCAGTTGTTTTAATGTTCGAACCGTGGGTTGATGCAGTTGTAGTGATGTTCGAACCGTGGGTTGATGCAGTTGTTGTTATGTTCGAACCGTGGGTTGATGCAGTTCTTGTAATGTTCGAACCGTGGGTTGATGCAGTTGTTGTTATGTTCGAACCATAGGTTGATGCAGTTCTTGTGATGTTCGAACCGTGGGTTGATGCAGTTGTTGTGTTGTTCGAACCGTGGGTTGATGCGGTTGTAGTGATGTTCGAACCGTGGGTTGATGCAGTTGTTGTGATGTTCGAAATCTAAATTCCGTGTCATCCTGTACTCCTTTAAGTGATTTTCCACTGTGGAAAAAATTAGTTTTGCCTTTTCAATGACTAGTATATATTCCACTGTTACTTCATCCATATTATTGATTTCTATAAATCTTATCCCTCTCCCATTCCCAGCAGATTTAACTTGTTTTTGATTTTAAATCCAGCCTACATTCAATTTATGAATTGTTTTGGATTGGTTTTCACCTGGACTGTCTTTCTTTTAAGTCAACACTTTTGCTGGTTTCTACAAATAAAAAAAGTATTCAGGTATATGTAGTATCACCAAACATTTGTACGCCTAATATATAATTATTTATCATACATTTAGCTTTGATACATTTTAATTTGTCCGTGTGTAACAGACGGAAATTTACTAGCCATATCTTGATATAAGGGGCTTTTTTTTGCCATATCAAACCATCGCGTGCACAAAAGTGGGCAAATATGCCATATCAAGGTCTAGAGCCTCATTTTAAAATTTGAGGTCACAGTATATAATTAGTATAGTATATGTATGATAAAAAGATTATGACACAGGGTTTTCCATATCAGGTCCTATATCATTCCTCGACCCATATTAGGTATCGGCTTACGCCTCGACCTAATATGGGAGTCTCGGAATGATATGGGACTCGATATGGAAAACCCTGGGTAAAAATCTATATACATGTATATTGTCCCAAGTAGAATTTTATATTGCACGAGCTTGATTCCATTGTTTTCATCACTGAAGCCTTTATTTTAGAAAGCTGCATAATTTTGTGACTTCAGTTGCACACATAGACACACTGACGGGAAAATATGTACCCTAATAGTGGTCATTATGTTAATGGACACTCAATATAATATTTTTGTTTTTACACTTACTTATACCACAGTCAACTTCATGATAACTTAGTAAGTTGCAATGCAAACATTGAAACCAATTTGTGATGGATGGATGGGATGATGTAAAGCTGAATTCCAGTCTCCAGATTTTAGGAGAGGAAGGGGTAAAAAAAGTCGCACAATGATCTTTAACTTTTAAGATGGACCTTAAAAACTTCTTGTTTCCACAAGAAAGCCAATGTCAACTAGTTAAATGGAACAAAAACGTGGTACTATAAGGATAAAGCTATATGCAGACAGCAAAATCTCAGAACTATGTCAAGTAGTTGCTTGGAATACTGTGAGGTAAATTTTCAATACATTGTACTTGTCTAGTATACATCCAGTGTAAATAAGTAAGTATATTTGGTAAACAGGAAGTAGATGATCTACGGGCATAAAATTGTTATACACCATATGCACTATAGGATAAAGCTATATTCAAATTATCAGACTCCTATGCCAAGTAATTGTTTAGAAAACTGCGATTAAAATTTCATTTCGAACGGATGCACAGACCAACAGAGGTTAAACAGTAAACCCTCCTCTTCAAAGCGGGGGTATAAAAATGGGATTCGGAACTTAATGTGGAATAAATGTACACTATACAACTCCATCAACCAACAGTAATTTAAAAATCCTCAATGAAGTCTGAAGCGTGTAATCAGAAGTATGAAGTATGAAATATGAAATCTGAAGTATGAAATATGTAATCAGAAGTCTGAAGTATGAAATCAGAAGCCTGAAGTATGAAATCAGAAGTATGAAGTATGAAATATAAAATAAGAAGTCTGAAGTCTGAAATCAGAAATCTGAAGTATGAAATCAGAAATCTGAAGTATGAAATCAGAAGTATGAAGTATGAAATATGAAATCAGAAGTCTGAAGTCTGAAATCAGAAATCTGAAGTATGAAATCAGAAGTATGAAGTATGAAATCAGAAGAATGAAGCATGAAATATGAAATCAGAAGTCTGAAGTCTGAAATCAGAAATCTGAAGTATGAAATCAGAAGTATGAAGTATGAAATCAGAAGAATGAAGCATGAAATATGAAATCAGAAGTCTGAAGTATGAAATCAGAAGCCTGAAGTATGAAATCAGAAATCTGAAGTATGAAATCAGAAAGCTGAAATCAGAAATCTGAAGTATGAATTAAATCAGAAATCTGAAGTATGAAATCAGAAGAAGTCTGAAGTATGAAATATGTAATCAGAAGTCTGAAGTATGAAAACAGAAACATGGACTGAAATTCTCCTCAATTGTCATTGTGCATGGGTTTTTAACTTGATGAATGACAAAGGTGTTATCCATCTTTAAAGAATCATCCGAAATCTTGACATTTTTTTAGTAACTTTGAGCTGTCATCATTAACATGAAATTATGTAGATACTGATTTATTTGATCATGTATATCAAGACTTTAACTTCCTATAGAAAATGTGGTTTCTAATCAGCCTTTACAGTTAAAGAGTTTCTAATACATTTTTGTGCATCTTTTTTATTCATAAAATTTAATATAAAATAAAGAAATAATTTGTCCATGGGGCATAGATGCCCCCCCCCTTATCAGGAAGTTGAAGTAATTAAAAACACTTTACAGCAAACAATCCATCATTAAAACTGATCATCAGCAAAACAACATGCCCCAGATGCCTTTGAGGTGGGACAAAGCTAGAAAGTCTCTATATTCAAATGATAATTCGTATTTTAGAAACAAACTCATACTTATTCAGCAAAATGCATATGGTATAAAGTAACCATAGGTGTAAGGCCTAAATTAAATAAGAAATGTGTGAGCTACTGCTCACTCAGTAAATTCCCGATATTTTATGTTGATATATCTTTAAATTAAGCACGGTGACATATGATTTTTATTAGCTTATTTCAATTCTCCAATATTCAAGATGCTATGTACAAGTTTTCAAGAATTTCCTAACGTCAGATTTGAACAGTGGGATTTGTCTTTAAATGCACTAAGTCGGTAAACATGCAGTAAGTAGTTATTCAACAATCCAGAAATTGATACGTGCGATAGTTAAGTAAACCTCATAATAAAGTCACATATAAAATTTTAAAAGGCTAGGAGTAACTGTTGCTGAGTAAAGGTTACGACAATTATGTTGCAGATGGACAGACAGACAAAGCTAAACCAGTCTACCCCTCTTCTTTCCATGTCAAATAATTAGTCTTTCCATAAGGAGTAACAATATATATTGTTATAAAGTGGGGTTATGAATGGTTTTTCAAATAAATACAAATTTTGTAATTTTAGGGGAAAGGGCGTGTCCCGAAGGGACCCATTGGTCTTCCATAACGAGTAATACAAAATATATCGTTATATGGTGGTATTGTGAACTATTTTTGAACTATTAAAAAATATCAATTTTTATGGTATTTGGAGGGCGTCGCTGGATGACCACTATCCATGAAAAATCGGGAAAAGCACCTTCTCATGGGGTACTGGTCCTATCATTGTGCAAAATTTGAATCCAAATGTATAAAGTACCAAAGTGAACCTGACAAAGTTAGCGGCGCAAGAAAGAAGAAGAAGAATTGTAAATATTTATGTTTGTGTTTGGATGTCAACACAGAAGTCACTCTAAATTGCTTTGATTAGTATTTCATTCGGGTCAGTGAATCAAAATATGCATGCCTTAATAACAAATTTCATAGAAATACAACAAAACGTTTTTGAAGGGTGAGTGTAGTAAATTGGTAGCCAGTTCAACATGGCATAGTTAACGTCTATTTTGTTCGTCAAGATTCGCGCTGGATAGTGTGACGGACGAACAAATAGACAAAAAAACTATATATCCCGCGACAAAGTAGGTGGGGCATACAAGGTAATTAAAAAAGAAGAAAAAGAAACGAAGCAAAAACAATAAGTCCCCAAACTTTGTTTTGGGCGACCTAATAATAATAAAAAAACGGGACAAAAACAATAAGTATCAAAACTTCTTTAACCGGTAGTAGACTTATTTATAATATTTCACCAACACTTTTATAAGGACAGCATGTTCATGCCTTCAAGCATCCTCCCAATTCAGGGTTTTGAGTGCACGTTTCGCTCCCTCAAACGAGGCCAAGCGGATTTGGGCTCAAACATAGAGCTTTTAATAGAACATTATAGAGCAATATTCCACAAAAAGGCAAACTAGAAGTACTATGAGCCCCAATCATGCCAAATCGAGAAAATATAAAATAAATGAAAAAATTCTTTGTACCTGAGTTGCACTTTACTGTCCTTGTACTGTTGAGCAATGTCCTCTACTGCTTTTGATTTTTTTCTTTTTTTCTGACTTAGTTTCTGAAACGGTATGTAAATAAATTTATATTCCAAAGCTTTGAAAATAATCAAATAAAAGTAATCAATGAACCTAATTTTGATGTTTATATAAATTATTAGCATGTAAGTTTATTAAATGAATTAAGACATATAGACTACTAAATACAAGATGAAGGTTCTTATAAAATGATTCGGGTAGAAAAGACATACACTATATTTATACTATATATCATGGACAATCTTGATAGTCAGTGAGTTTTTATGTCCATGTGAAGGTCCATGTGAGCTATTGCCATCACTTGGCGTCCGTCGTCGTTAACTTTTCCTCAAACTTCTTCTCCTCTGAAACGGCTGCAGGGATTCAAACCAAATTTGGTCTGGTGGTACTTTAGGGTATCTACCACAGACCTGATGTAGGGATTTTTGATTCGACAAAAACATGGCCGCCATGGCTACAAATAGAACATGGGGGTCTGAGTACAGTTTTTGGCTTATATTTAAACAAGAGTTGACACTAAAGTATGTCTCGCCTGTCCGCACCATCACAGAACTCATTGAAGGTCTAGCTGGGCCTTCAGAAAAGTTAAGGTCAAGGTCATGTGACAGGTGACAGAATTCCATTTAACCATCCCAAAAATGTCTGAAGTGTGTTCTAGATACCATAGTTATTGAGAAACAATGAAAAAGACCAACATTCACTAAGTCATTCAACCATGAAAATTGGGTCAAGGTCAAGGTCACATTACATGGTGATGTCAATTGTGTATACCATAATCCCCAAATATCAGATGCCTTGCTATAATATTATACTTTTCACTTAACTCATTTTCCACCCAAAAATCATCTACATTCACAAGTCATTGAACCATGAAAATGGGGTCAGGGTCACACAACATGGTGTCAGTTGTGTCGACCGAACCTCAAATGTCTGTATACCAAATATCAGATGCCTAGCTTTTATACTTTTCTTGTAATTCATTTTCAACAAAAGTCTTACATAGAATAGAAAATAATGAGATGTGGAATAAGTGTACGCGACACAGCCCACAATCAAACGGCAGTTTAGAAAAACCACAACGGACAACCGCCAGCAGCCTTCAACGAGTTTTCGGTCAGAAAAAGACCTAAGTTCACAGAGTCACTGGAGCGTGAAAATTGGGGTCAGGGTCACATGGCATGGTGACAGTTTCATAGACCATAACCTGAACTGCCTGTATACTAAATATCAGATACCTAGCTATTATACTTTTTAGGTAATTTATTTTCCACAAAAGTCTTACAAAAAAGTTTACGACGCCGCCGCCGACGCCGGAAAGTATCGCCTTTTTCGACTATTCGTAGCAGGCGATACAAAAACTATAAGATATATTTGAAATCCGAAGCCACGCTTCCTCTTCAGCATCAAAAGCTCTACGAACGTCTCCATTGTGTCGAAGTCGTCAGATGACTCCTTGTAGGTATTATGGCTCTTTGAAGGCCAAAAAATGATGGGGTTTTTTCATGTTTTTTGCTTATAGAATGAAAAGAATTGCTAAATGATCAGCTCATTAAGCTCTTCAAAAGTTTATATTGAGTCGAAGTTGTCAGATGAACCCTTGAAGGGGTTATGGCCCTTTAAATGCGAAAAATAGTGTTTTTTGCCCCTTGAATGAAAAGTATCGCAGATAGAGAAAGCTGTTGCTTGCTTAAATGCTCAGCTCATTGAGCTTTACAAAAGTGTCAATTGGGTCAAAGTTGTCAGATGACCCCTTAAAGAGGTTATGGCCCTTTAAACGCAAAAAATTGTGTTTTGACCATGAATGAAAAGTAACGCAGATAGAGAAAGCTATTTCTTGCTTTAATGATCAGCTCATTGAGCTCTACAAAAGTCTTAATTGGGTAAAGTTGTCAGATGACCCCTTAAAGGGGAAATGGCCCTTTAAATGAAAAAAATAGTGTTTTTTGCCCATAGAATGAAAAGTAATTGCAAGTACAGAAAAGCTGATGCAGCTCATTGAGCTCTACATTGTTTCCATTTTGTCAAAGTTGTAACTTTTGACAAAAGTCCCTTTTAGCAGATTTTTAAAATATAGGAAAACAGCTCAAACTGTTACCACAAAGAGAAACATATAGGGAAAAAACTTACCAAATGGGTGTCGCGCCAATACGCGTCCGACGTTCTGTGCCTCTGCATTAATTGGTTGCTATGAATGGACCTTGCAGAAAAAAGTTCACAAATCTCTTATGTGCAGTTGCTAAAATATAAATGCAAATCAATCAAGCAGAAATCTAGGTCACAATGACTTAATTCTATATAGATGTTGACTTATAGGGGTGTAAAGATATACTTGTTTTGGCAATTAATATGTATATATTGTTCTATTACACTTGCACCACGATATGTATGACTATCACGATACAAATATTTAGTTTTGTCATCTATGAGCTAGACCAATTGCAGATGGTAATGTGTTTTATTTTGCCTTTTTTATCTGTTTTGTTGACAAAATGGGGCCTACCCCAGCAGTATAAATACACAGGCTGCTAAAAATAAAATTGTCTTAATTTTACAAGTTAAAAATGCGGAACTTCTCTCTGACTGAATTGATCCTATAGGGAAAAAACTTACCAAATGACTGTTGCGCCAATACGCGTCCGACGTTCTGTGGCTCTCAAATACAGACGGGGGCATATAAATGCGCGAATCACGGTATATATAGTACAGTTAACTAAGAAGTCTGAAATATGAAATTATAGCCCTGAACTCCGAAATCAGAAGTCAGAACTCTGAAATCAGAAGTCGGAACTCTGAAATCAGAAGTCTGAAGTAAGAAGATACCTATCGCTTTCCGTAGTTATCATATAACGATCCATTTGAATTCAATGTGTAACTATGAAAAACTTTCAAGGGACACAACCAAGTTCTATCTTAAATAAATTATAAACATGATAAATGGGAGGCATTCCTATTTTTAAAACGGATGACTGAATATTGAATTGGACATTTACTCCAATACAATGCAAATTCACATACTGTTGATCCCAATTTACGGATACCGGTCAAAAAGGTAAACATGTTCTATGACATAATCGAATTCAACAGGTAAATCGTGTACTTTTAAAAAGAAGGTTGTCAAGACGGACTAGAAACATAGGTCTTTTTCTTAATTTTATTTTGGCTTTACCTCTTGCAGTACATGTCTGAAAATTTGCAGATGGGAAGATATACATTTAAACAAATAGTGTGATTTTTTTCAATTTTTTATATAAAAGTTAAAGTTGTGCGATCCATTTCAGTTTGCACCGTATGCATTTCATAAATATCCACATAATAACATGCATTAAAATGCAATCTGTTACTTATAAAAACTCTTTTTAATTCAAAAAAGTTTATTTTATCAGCATAACTTAAAATTGGAAGAAATTTTGTACTAAAAAGAACTTTTGATTCACTTGACAACCAGGATAAACATTCGAATTGACTTTCCTATCTTTTCCGATAAAGAGCTCACATTCTATTGTTTAAATACCACCGGTTTTCGGACTGAACATGGTCTCCGAAAAGTATGGTCCCCTGAAGCTCGAAACTTTTAATTAATTGTCAAATCGCACTCAAAGGGTAAATCATAATCAAAAGATTGATACTGTATCGTCACAGCACCTTTAGCACGAATGACTGCTGAAATCCTTGTTTTTTTTTACTACCAGGCGTCTTGTTTTCTAAAGAGTTATCTCCCGCTTTTCAAGGTAAAAATATGCTTTTAACCGAAAGCTTACATCCTTCCAGTCACATATTGAAGAATTAGAATTGACCAAACTCATGAAAATTAGAAATTATTTCAAATTATCGAAAAGCATAAAAAGTCTAGGGGTGCTTTACTTTTTTTCCAGGTATATATCATGTTATCTGTAGCTAAAATGTTTTACGTCTTTCTGAAATTAAACTTGATGCAGTAGCAGGTACAGACGGAAAAGCTGGACATCATAATTTAAAAATGAAAACAAGAGGCGCTTTTATTGATTAGATATGTCGAATTCTTGTTTTTAACAATTTAAAAGGTAATCAGTTTGACTATTGTGAGAACATCCTGTACTAGGAGTCTGGACAGTAAATGAAGTTAATCTTTCATCTTCCTTCTTTATCCAAATCATAGTGACCTCGTGCCTTGAAAAACAGCTCTCGTGATTTGAACCAAAAATGCTATTTTTATGGTCCGATCACGTATGTGGATCGTACAAACCCTTTTCCGTCCATATTTCTGTACGTCCGTAACAATTTGGTTACGTTCTTGGTTAAGGTCCATAACATAAATACCAGATGTTGGGGGTCAATGATATTTCCATAGGCGGATCCTGGCCCCCCCACTTTTGGCGGAAAAATAGGAAATCATTGAAGCGTGGCCAAAGCGGGCCCCCTCATTGCCTTAGTGGGTCCCCTCTTCAGAATTTCTGGATCCGCCACTGATTTCAGCAATAGATGTGTCTCGAAATTATGTCTCTTTGACCCATGTAGTTTAGGGACGAATGTCTTTGATTAAGTTCTTGTTTAAAGTCCATATCATGTTGGAGGTCAATTGAATTTTATTACTAGATGTGTCATGGGTAGCACAACATCATCCACTAGAAATTGAGTCACTGCGACCTATATTACGCATAAACGACTTGTATTAATTTCTTGATAAAGATCCATATCCCATGTAATACATGTTGGGGAACAATGATATTTCAAGAGCAATAGGGCCATTCTGTGGCTCATAGACACATTTTCTAGTTATACTGCAGTTTATTCTGTAAGATGGCCATATAAATACACATGCCAAGTGCTTTAAACAACGTCAACCAAAGCATATCCTACTCCTTTTATATAAGACGTTTCGCTCTCAGTGTATATTCGCCAAAACGGGGATCTGTTTTTGTTCGTTTTGGCCTTTACTCTTACACTGATAATGACCAAAATATTATTGCTTGTAGGACATAGTCTATACACTACAAACTTCCAAAAGTCTGAATTGTATAATATTTGTATTAAATCATGCTGAAATGTACTCGACCAATGTCTGAAAATTCTTAAAAAGACTTAAACGTACTTGACAATTTCAAATGTATTGTTGTCAGTCTAAAATGTTCTCGACCTAGTCTTAGTTGTACTCGACAAAGTCTGAAACGTACTCGACCGTGATTAAAACATACTTATTAACTAATTAAAAATCAATTAGGTCTATCAAACATTAAAGATTTTTTCTAATGTTACAAAAGTGTGTTAATTAGTGATTTAATTAAGTCGAGAATGTTTTAGCAGTGGCGGATCCAGGGGGTGGTCCCGCGGCGCACCGGACCACCCCCTAACTGAACCTCAAAAAAATTTAAGGGTGTTCTTGTAATCCATTAGCTGATGCATTTTATGAATACAGATATTCCCTTTGATCTTAATTATTGTCGTTAATTAAAATTGTCTATGGTCTGGGTGTCAACTTTACGACCGGACTTGTAACGGATCACTGAATTTCACCCCTCCAGTATATTGTCAAAACAACTCATTAAGCTCAATTAACACGATTAATGTTTAAAGACATAACAAATAAGAATTTATGCGGATAGAACTGTAGAATGTAAAGAATCACAATGTCAATGAAGAAGCTGACAGCTTATTATCAAAGGTATTTATACGAATTTTGGAATTTATAATAAAATAACTTTTTAATTTCTAATTCTAAGATAAAAATGAGAATATAATAGCAAAGTTTTATTATAAGTTTACTATTATCTCACTCTCAGGATAAAATACCCAAATACAAATAAATTTAAAAATATGTCTATGCATACCCAAAAGAAAACCAGAAGAAAAATGCTCTAAAATGCAGCTGTCAAACTGACTTTCCAAATATTTAGATGGTATTGAAGATTATTGCTACCATGGGTGTAACGAGTTATAAATGTGAACGTTCGAACAGTGAGTTGTCGTTGTTGAAATCATATCTCAGAACTACCATGGGTCAATCGGGTTTGAATGGACTTGCTTTAATGCACGTGCATTATAGTCTAGAACTAAATATGAATCAAATCATTGATAGATTCTCTAGGAAACATCCACGAAGAATGCAGTTAAGCAACATGATCAATGATTCACTATTTTAAGTGAATCTTAAACATGAACTTAGCAAAAGAACTTTTTTACAAATTCAGTGTCTTCATCGCCTTTATTTGAACAACTAGTTTTATGTTAATTTTATTTTAGTGCTCTGGAAATCAGTGATGTGTTATCAGGGATTAAATAAATTGTTTTGGACATCCCTGGTGTTATGAATTAAACTAAATGAAATTTATAAGATAGATTCACATAATTTCGGCAAGGTCACCTATCCAAGATGTGTTGATCTATATAATAGTTTACACATTGTTTGTCCGTCTGTCTGTCCGTTAAAATATAACAGTTACCATTGTGCTAGTCTTGGTCTGACATTTCACACAGTGACCCATGCCTTTAAATAGAAAAAGAAGGAAAACATGGAATGTGTCAAAGAGACAACGACCCAAAGGGGAACAATAACAATATCACATTTTAAAGTCGCCAGTTCGGACCACCCCTAATTTTTTTTCTGAATCCGCCACTGTTTTAGTATTGTTAAGTACAATTCAGACTTGGTCGAGTACATTTAAGAATTTACATTTTCTTCCTTATCTATCTGATAATTAACTTTAATTAAGGTCGAGTAAAATTAAGTACTTTTCAGACTAATTCAAATGATTAAGTACATGTTCAGACTTTTTACAAAATATCAGACTTTGGTCGAGTACAGTTGAGCACGTTTAAGACTTATTCTGAATGGTCGAGTACATTTCAGTACGGTTAAGTACAAATACTATACCATTCAGACTTTTGGTAGTTTGTAGTGATAGTTAATCGATTTAAAAGTTCTATGCGTTTAGGTATTGAACAATAAGCCACAAGGTCACAAGTTTGTTTCGGCAATTGGTTTCATTAAAAAAAATTAGTTACGGAGGGCTGACCAATAAGTACAGTTTAAAATGATATGTTTCTAACCAATAGAAAATGGGGTAAAATGGATGTTATAACAAAACTGCTGTAATTTTTCATACAATTTTGTTCATTTTTTCCCCATTGTATTCACTCCTCAATAAATTTTGTCAGGAAAATGCAACGAAAGTTTTGAAGTTTCTTGCACTCTTACATTGCTACGAGGGATAAAAAAGGGACCACACCGAAAAAAAAATTCGATCGGTTTAGCCTGGAAGGATAAGCAGTTCCTGCTTCTAACAACATACCTGTCGCGCCTAAACTAGCCTGTTTCGAATTATTTTGACAGCTCTGGTTAGATAACTCACCAATATTACATTTATATTTGTAAAACAAATATTAATTTCTGAAAACAAGATAAATCTGCGAGTTCTCACATAGCTAGATATCGCGTATTGCCTTACCATGATTTCTAAAAATTCTTTGTTCTAAAGGTCTTTAAAAAGCAAATTATAAGTGAACAAACTTTATATGAACTTTTGCATAAAACAAGAATATGTCCAAAAGACATAATGCCCCATCTCGCAACATTTATTTTTTTCCACAATCACTAAAGCATCCGAAGCATGCATTGTGCTAAGCATCACTAGGTGCACCTACCATACTTATATAGTTGATGTGGCACATGTCAGTAAAAAAGGAATGATCTTTATCCATTCTTCTATAAGTGGTCATTCATGCGGAAAATATAGGTCACAGCCAGCATCCGAAGCATGCATTGTGCTTAGCATCACTAGGTGCATCTATCATAACAATAGAGTAGATGTGGCACATGTCAGTAAGTGGGAATGGACTTTAACCAGTCTTCTTTAAGAGGCCATCCATGTGGAAAATATAGGTCACATCCAGCATCCGAAACATGCATTGTGCTAAGCATCACTAGGTGCACCTACCATACCTATTTGGTTGGTATGGCACTTGTCAGTAAGGAGGAATGGACTTGATCCATTCTTCTATAAGTGGTCATTCGTGCGGAAAATATAGGTCACATCCAGCATCTGAAGCATGCATTGTGCTAAGCATCACTAGGTGCACCTACCATACCAATTTGGTTACTATGGCATTTGTCAGTAAGAAGGGATGGACTTTAACCATTCTTCTATAAGTGGTCAATCATGCGGAAAAAGCAGGTCACTGCCAGCATCCGAAGCATGCATTGTGCTTAGCATCACTCGGTGCACATACCATACCTATATGGTTGATGTAGCACTTGTCAGTTAGAGGGAATAGACTTTAACCATTTTTCTGTACATGATCATTCATGCGGAAAATATAGGTCACATCGAGCATCCGAAGCATCATCACTAGATGCACCTACCATACCAATATGATTGATGTGGCATTTGTCAGTAAGTGCGAATTTGGAAACATAGAATTTGGGACGGACATCCGGCGGACGGACGAACAGAAGGACGGACGGACGGACGAACGGACAGACGAACGGACAAACGGACGGACGAACAGACCCGAACACTATATGCCCCTCTACTTTCGTAGATGGGGCATAAAAATGTTGAAAACGTGAACAGGGCACTCAGCTGTGAAAATAACTTATATATACTTGGCAAACGATAAAAATCGTTGAAAAGTTGCTTCCATATGAAAGAAAAACGTATGACTTGGAACTGTTGGGCTTGGGCCTGTCAAATGTCACATTTCCATTATAATTTTCTTCAAGAAAAAACAACAACGTGGTTTTAAAATAAAAGCTTCATTTTGTTTAACCAGCTACATAAAAATCACAAATGTCTTGTTTGTGCATTTTCTTGCCTTTGTGTGGGCCACCCAGTATAGCATCCATTACTCGATTAATAATAGTGTATGTATTGAGGGTTTTTTAATTGTAAAAATTGTTTATTATTTTTCTTGTCAAAGTTTTTTTTATTGTTAAAAATTGATTTGTTCGTTTTTCTTGTCAAAGTTTGTGTTTGTTATTTTCATTTTGTTTGTGTTAGCTCCTGTTATAGTCACGGTTTAAGTTGTTTTTTTAAAAGCTGTTATTGTCAGAGTTTGTGTTTTGTTCTTGTTCTAGTCGAAGCTTTTGTTTTGTTTTTGTTCTAGTCAAAGCTTGTGTTTAGTTCTTGTTCTAGTCAAAAATTATGTTTTATTCTTGTTTTAGTCAAAGTTTGTGTTTGTTCTTATTCTTGCCAAAGCTCACGTGTTTTGTTCTTGTTTGTCACAGCTTGTTTCGTTCTTGTTCAAGTCAAAGCTTGTGTTTTGTTCTTGTTCTAGTCAAAGCTTGTGTTTTGTTCTTGTTCTATTCAAAGCTTGTGTTTGTTTTTGTTCTAGTCAAAGCTTGTGTTTTTGTTTTGTTCTTGTCAAAGCTTTTGTTTTGTTCTTGTTCAAGTCAAAGCTTTTGTTTTGTTCTTGTTCTAGTCAAAGCTTTTGTATTTGTTTTGTTCTTGTTCTAGTCAAAGCTTTTGTTTTGTTTGTTCTAGTCAAAGCTTGTGTTTTGTTCTTGTTCTAGTCAAAGCTTTTATTTTTGTTTTTGTTCTAGTCAAAGCTTGTGTTTTTGTTTTGTTCTTGTCAAAGCTTTTGTTTTGTTCTTGTCAAAGCTTTTGTTTTGTTCTTGTCAAAGCTTTTGTTTTTGTTCTTGTTCAAGTCAAAGCTTTTGTTTTGTTCTTGTTCTAGTCAAAGCTTTTATTTTTGTTTTTGTTCTAGTCAAAGCTTGTGTTTTTGTTTTGTTCTTGTCAAAGCTTTTGTTTTGTTCTTGTCAAAGCTTTTGTTTTGTTCTTGTCAAAGCTTTTGTTTTTGTTCTTGTTCAAGTCAAAGCTTTTGTTTTGTTCTTGTTCTAGTCAAAGCTTTTATTTTTGTTTTTGTTCTAGTCAAAGCTTGTGTTTTTGTTTTGTTCTTGTCAAAGCTTTTGTTTTGTTCTTGTCAAAGCTTTTGTTTTGTTCTTGTCAAAGCTTTTGTTTTTGTTCTTGTTCAAGTCAAAGCTTTTGTTTTGTTCTTGTTCTAGTCAAAGCTTGTGTTTTGTTCTTGTTCTAGTCAAAGCTTGTGATTTGTTCTAGTCAAAGCTTGTGATTTGTTCTAGTCAAAGCTTGTGATTTGTTCTAGTCAAAGCTTTTGTTTTGTTCTTGTTCTTGTCAAAGCTTGTGTTTTGTTCTAGTCAAAGCTTGTGTTTTTGTTTTGTTCTAGTCAAAGCTTTTGCTTTGTTCTTGTTCTAGTCAAATATTTTATTTTTGTTCTTGTTCTAGTCAAATATTTTATTTTTGTTCTTGTTCTTGTCAAAGCTTGTGTTTTGTTCTTGTTCTATCCAAAGCTTGTGTTTTGTTCTTGTTCTTGCCAAAGCTTTTGATTTGTTCTTGTTCTATCCAAAGCTTGTGCTTTGTTCTTATTCTTGCCAAAGATTGTGTTTTGTTTTTGTTCTTTTCAAAGTTTGTATTTTGTTCTTGTTCTTGTCAAAGTTTGTGATTTGTTCTTGTTCTAGTCAAAGTTTGTGTCTTGTAAAGATTGTGTAAGTACTCGTTTTTGTCAAATTTGGATTTTGTTTTTGTTTCTGTTTCTTGGTCAGAGCTTGTGCTTGTTGTTATTTTTGTCAAAGCTTGTGTTTGTTCTTGTCATTGATCATTTTTTTTATATTTGTTCTTGTATTGTCAGTTTGTCTGTTTTGTTGCTTTTGACAAACCAAATATTATGTTTTGTAACCCTGATTTTCAGTTTTGATTTTATCATTGTAATGATGAGAAATTTGAAATGGTGTTCGGTCACCTAATAACTGTACTTTTATCAAGGTCCAATCAAAAGTATCTATCAGTAACTACTGGTCTACGCTGGTTGCAATTTTTTTTTTCAATTAGAGACTGACAGGGGAAGGTTCTTTGTTTTCCTTGTTCATTTTCTTCCTGTTCTTGCTATCACCTTGCTGTGTCCCTTTCCCTCTTATCCCTCCTTCCCAACCCTTGTACTCGATATTCAGTTTTATCTCATTCTGTCTCCAGCCCACTAAGAACTTTTTCAACTCAAAAAGCGGGGACCTAGAAACTGTTCTTGTTATTACTGCATCATGATACATTTAAAGACAACTAACATGTTTCTTGATTTACTTTATTCATACTTTATTTGTTTTAATTTTCTACATAAAATAAATTATCACATAAAAACAACAAAGTTTTCAGTGTCACATTTTTTAAGTGCTCTATTTTTATCAGTTCATATAAAATCAAGAAATTGTACATTCAATATGTAATTCAGATAAAAGTCTTTGTATGAATATCAAGGATAATCATTACCCAAAATACATGTATGCATTACAAAAAAGCTTTACGTTATACATGTGATAGCAACCCTTTATTTGAATAACTTTTTTTGATAAATCATGAAAAAATTAACCTTCTAGCATGTTTTACATGGACACCTAAAAATCTTTTTCTTCCAAATTCAACATTTTATTTCTTTTTTTTAAATATAAACTGTCAAATTAAATTCATTTTTAGACCTAAATCGGAAAAGTCCATAACCAGCTGAATGATCATATTTAGAATGTTATACACTGTATAGAGGCTATTTTCATAGACTGCCCTTTTGTCATATTAAAGCAATTAACCTTAAACTGCAAAAAATAATTAAAATTTCACTGAAATATTCATTTTCAATTGATTTGTAACTAGTAAACTCTTTTATCTTGGAAATATCAACTTTCAGTGCAGTTAAACATACAAACGAAATTTTATTTTTTTCTGATCAAAGTTTTAGAACTCATATAATAATAATAAAATATGAACATTCTATTTCAACAACTCTTGAAATTTCTCATCTACTTCTATTGTGCATTGATTACAAATGAAACCACAAATCAAAAGCAAAACTTCTTAAATTTTATGGGTGTCATATATGAAAAATATCGTAATTTTGAATAGGCCAGCTGTATATGTACTTTCAGGACAAACATTTATTGGTAATCCATGCATGTGATTCTCCTGCAGGGAGACAAAATCTCTCGACTTTTTATACCCCGCCACACGAAGTGGCAGGGTATTATGTTATACCCTCAGTTTTTTTCGGTGTCTGTCCGTCCGTCCGTCTGTCTGTCCGTCTGTCTGTCCGTCCCCCGAAGGTTTCCGACCAATAACTTGAAAACGCGTCAAAGGATTTGAAAGATATTTTACACAGCTGTTAAGTACAATAAAATACAGGTCAAGTTCGATTTCCAGCATGATCCAAAAAATAGTTTTCGAGATAGGCCACTTTGAAAAATCAAATTTCATGAAATTTTTAGTTTCCGACCAATAACTTGAAAACGCGTCAAAGGATTTGAATGATATTTTGCACAGCTGTTAAGTACAATAAAATACAGGTCAAGTTCGATTTCCAGCATGATCCAAAAAATAGTTTTCGAGATAGGCCACTTTGAAAAATCAAATTTCATGAAATTTTTAGTTTCCGACCAATAACTTGAAAACGCGTCAAAGGATTTGAATGATATTTTGCACAGCTGTTTAGTACAATAAAATACAGGTCAAGTTCGATTTCCAGCATGATCCAAAAAATAGTTTTCGAGATAGGCCACTTTGAAACAAATTTCATGAAATTTTGAGTTTCGGACCAATAACTTGAAAAGGCGTCAAAGGATTTGAATGATATTTTGCACAGCTGTTTAGTACAATAAAATACAGGTCAAGTGTAAATTCCAACATGATCCGAAGAACAGTTTTCGAGATAGGCTACTTTGAAATCAAATTTTATGAACTTTTGATATTATAACGTGGCGGGGTATCATTTAATGTCCCATTACATGCCCTATTTTTAACCATCTCCCGTTCTTCCGAATTTTTTGTGAAATCTCCCACTTTTTCAAGACATGACAAAATTCTAGTTTAATAGACATTTTAATATGTTCAGTCATAAAACATTTCTGGTGTTTTAGGGGTTTGTCAGACATCAATTTAATAGGTAAAAGTGTTAATTGAAGGTTTATTGCCATGATTGACCTGATAATTGTATAAACATTTGGAGATTAATCAGTGAAGCCATGTATATTTGGCACACCCTGGTGCCCTCAATTGACACTGAAATGTAACTTATTTAGCGTTGAAAATCTCCCGATTTTTTGTCCAATCTCCAGCTTAAAAAAAAATCAAAATCTCCAGCTTTGTCATCACAAATCCGTCACATGTATGGTAATCATTATATTTTTCCTATGATGTATGCTGCTGATAAACCCTGCATCATGAGCAGGTACGTATCATCCATTTTATTGGGTCAGTACGGTATCGTAGCACTTATATGATCAGTCCACACAAAAAATAGTTCCTATCAAAAACATGAATAAATAAATGCTTTAAAACGAAAAAGTCATATTTTGTCGCTCAGGGATTACCGATAAAAATATATATATATTTTTTAAATCTTGAGATTGAGTTTAGCACTGGTTTATGGTTCACCCTTTGGGTTCACAACAAACCAGTGATATACTTGATTTCAAGATTCAATAGCCCTATATTATATATGTATTCAAGAAATAAATGATTTGAACTTTGTTACTGATTGTTCTTATTCATAATTAACTTCAACAAATATGACCAAAATCTCTTGAAATGTTTTTGCTAAGTTTTGGTAGATAAAGTAAACAGATTTAATATAAACTTTGATGTAGTTATTTTAATATAATGATACTTTGGTTTTTACAAATATAAAAAGGTTCAAGAAAAGGATACCATAATAACAATATGTAAAAAGCAATAACAATATTTTTAAACTTGAAATGACATGAATGAAAAGCAATTACAAATAATTTTCAAAAATATGAGATAAAATCAATAATCACACAATAAATTATAAATAAAATACTGACAATCACAGTTTAATTAATTATGATTAATGATTATTTTGGACTATACTCTTTCCATAAACAGAAAAGCAAAGTTTGGAATGATTATGATCATGTTAAAAATTCAACTTAAATCATGTGATTTTTTTAAATAATGAAAAATATAATTACAACAACAATGTGTACAGCAAACTGTGCAAAATTGTGTAAATATCAATAGTTATCATTTGCAATATTTGTGCTTTTCTGAAATTTATAGAGTACATGTACAATTGAAATAAACGTTTGCTTTATTTTCGCTAGTTTTTCAAAACAAATCTGTGCCAAAAAGGTTTTTGCTACTATCAAAAACTATGAAACTGAAATGTCTTAACAATATTTTACTCTATGCGCAAACAAATATTCGCTCATTTCACTAGCTCCTAGCAATTTTTACAAGCTAAAGAGTCATGTTAGTGTTTAAACTGACTGAGTTTAAAATTTATAATTTTGAAAGTCAAAATCTCTTATTCCAACTCTTTGTTGTATTAAAGCAGGTTTACAAATATTATTGACTTGCCTATCAAAAATATTTATATCTCTGAAACATACGTTGAGAATCTTACAGGTGGGTTATCTTTCGATATTACAATTTTGTTATTAAATTGAACAAGTTTAAATCTAAATGTAAAGTTTTTACTGTGCTAAAAACCAAAGGCCAAAAAATGTAAGGATCAGTGTGAAACAAGACCAATTAAAATTTTTGCTGTCTTTATATAGTTTACAAAGAATAAGTAAGTTCAACTTTCTAAATATAAAAAATTCAAATTATTGACAAAAAATAAAAGGTTTACATCTTCAATATGTATATAATCAATGAACAAAGTTTTTCAGGCTGTAATTTTTCAACTATGCAAGCTGCAAAATGCATAAACTTTGCATATCCTTGCTAAACAAACAGAGTTGAGTTGTGACTTGACCTGTTTTTACAATTGTAAACACAGATAAGATTAGGGTTAGCCGAGTGCTAAGAAACCAATGTATTATTAATTTTGCTCTAAACAAAATACTTTGAGTAACACTAAGGGTTAATATAGAGCATTATTTAAAAATCCAAGGGTGGGTCTTTTTCTTTATCATTACTCTCTTCAACTTCCATTGCATTCTCTTCTTTTTTTGCATCACTATTTTTGTCATCAGATTTCTGCTTCTTTGATTGGCTGAAGTTTGAACTTTCTTCCAATTTCTGCTTATCTGATTGGATGACCTTTGAACTTTCTTCAGATTTTTGCTTATCTGATTGGTTGACCTTTGAACTTTTCTCTGTACTTTCTCCAGTCTCCTGTGACATGGTTGTATCAGGAAGAGTAGACTCATCATTATCCATTTTGTTTTTATTAGAAGTTTGTCCCTGGTTCTTTTCAGTCATTTTTTCTTGTTGGGATGCCTCTTCCATATTCTCTTGATAATATTTCATTTCTTGTGAATCATCATCCATATTGTAATCTTCTGTAGGATCTCCTCCAGATTCATAACCCTCTTCAACTTTTTTAATATAATCTTGAATATACTTTCTTTCATCGTCATTTCGTAGGGTTTCCACCCAATAGCTCTTGCAACTTTCGACACAATTTTTAAGAGTCTTTTTCTCCAAGGCTTCTTCAATAACAAATTCTAAAAACCTAACTTTTATATGTTCATATCCAAGTTCACCAAGGCATTTTAATATTCTTGTTATTCGTAGATAGTTATGAAATGACCTATAACAAAAAATCAAAATTTATTCAAATAAGTAATTAAAACTAATAATGAAAGATTCCCTATATATTCAACGACTTGGGATTTATGAAAATAGCAGGCAAAATGATTTTCAATTGCACAGGTGACACAACTAAAAAGATTTTTTTTCTCCAATTTCCATATTATTGAAGTATGTAAGTTCACCACTGCCATCTATGTAATAAAGAACGATATTTAAAAAAGCATACAACACTGAAGCATATTTTCAATGCATACATATTTTAAGCGTAGGCAGATCCAGGGAGGGTCCTGGCCCCCCCCTTTTGGCAGAAAAATTTGGTTGAATATATAGGAAATCATTGAAGCGTGACCAAAGTGGGGCCCCTCTTTTCAGAATTTCTGGATCCGCCACTGTAAAGGCTCTATCATATGCAATTTTCAACAAAATTGCTTTTCAAATAAAAATCTTTTTTGAAAGTTGGTACTTATTGGTTGATATTGTTCCCCTAAAAGGATGGTCACTCCTGAACTTTTTTATATCAAACATTTTATGATTTGTGATGGAAATGATAGATTATTGTCTACTTTATCAAATAACAAAAAGAAAATGATAGTTTCCGATATATGACGTCAAAAATTTGGTGGGAAATCAGACTCCTCTAGATTTTACATAACTTTAACATTGTGACGTTTTTTACCTTAAAAATCATAAAGTTGTATCTAGAATTTCAAGACATTTTATAAAGTTGGGTTTTAAGGTCTATATAATCAGAAAATGTCATAGAAAGTAGGGGTCAGTGTGCAAAAAATTTCTTCAGTAACTTAAGGTAAAATCTTGAGGACAACCGATATAAGACTGAAATTCTGAAACATGAACAGTGACCATCCATAAGTGTAATTTTATAAGAATTTCTTTATGCAAATCAAAACCCAGCAATAAATGTACATTATTCTTTCCATAATTTCAAAAATAAATTTGGTTTTCTTGCCTCAGGCTATAACTATATGCTGCCTAATAGGAAACAACAAGGCCATTTGTTTCTAACCCTACTATAAAGTAGTCAATATTGAATTATACAAATACCTGTTTAAATTCTGAAATCTGTCTTTCCAGTTCTCTGATTTCTCGAGTTCTCCTGTTACTTCATCTTTCATTTTCATACCATAGAAGTCGAGCATAAGCTTGTATGACTTCAACACTCGCCTATAGGCTTTGGGATCATCTCTAATTTTCTGAAGTCAAAATAACAGAAGTCATCTTAAACTTTAATGTTACATCAGCAATTTACAAGTTCATCTTTAAAACTTTTTTTATGTTTATTTTTTTTTAATGATCATGATCATTCAATAAGGGGGGTTTTTTGTTCATAATACTAGGAATGTTTTTTTTTCTAAAATATGCATAATATAATTATTAGATCTAGAGTTAAATATAAGATGATGAGCAGTAGCCATTTTTCACACTGTAGGCTGCTGGCTGCATGGTTTCCATTGTGAATTTTAAATTACCAGTACTGCTTATTAATGTAGCTTGTGTTACATACACTTTGTTATTTCACATCTCATTATCTGATTTTTTTGTTTGTTAATTAGAAATCATAGTAATCCAGCTTTTACCTGTGCTTCGTGCAGCTGTAATTCTTGTGCATGAAAATTCATTCCAGATTCTCTTATTGGAAACAACCTTAAACAAAAATATTATGAATGGACATTAAGATCTTTTATATTTGCATAATATGCTCAGAGTTGGAAATAACAGTCTGCCCGCCAGCCCGAGACTGGTAACTTTTGGGAAGGGCTGGCTTAAATTCATAAAAATTTGACTGGCTATATAGCAAAAACAGGTAGAATTTCAATTCAGGGCTGGTTACTTTTTCAGCGAATTTCCTACCCTGATATGCTCATAAGTGTTTTTAAGATGCAAATAGATATAAGGTTATTTTTATGAAAATGGACAAATCCTTTTAAAAATTATATAATAATTATATACTGGGAGTTTGTAAACTGAACTGAAAATAAACAAGTGAAATGTTTTTAAGTATTGCAAAAAATAATTGTGTATAAACCAGCATTTCTTTAAAAAAAACTTGAGATTTTATGCAGTTAATGAGAAGGTCACTATAGCTATGTGACAGTTCATGCAGCTATTTTTTCTAACCAGTAATAGTTATTACATGAGGACGCGGTGTGTCAGTAAAAGATCACCCCGGCGGAAGGAGGCCAGAGGGGGTGGGGTGATTTTACTGACACACTAAGTCCAAATGTAATAATTTTACATCCCAGCCTTCAAAATGTGTCATGTAAATTCAAATACAAACATTAGAATACATTCTGTGCATTTAGAATCAAATAGAAAACATTTCTATTATAAATATTATAGAGTATCCTATTGGGCCCCTTCAATATTCTAATGTACAAGTTTTTAGCTTAAATTTTTCATCGGTTTCGTGGACTAGTGGATATGAAGGTAGACTTTGAACAACGAGATCCCTCGTTCAAGCCCCTGTGGGAACTATGTTATTTTTCAATCTTCAAAAATACATTGTTGTTGATTTTATAATTTTCTAATGTTCAACTTAGTGAACATTTCTCAAAAACGTGCTTTGAAAACCAAAAGAAAAGGAACAATAGAGTTGAAAAAGTAAAACAGGGTATTCCAAGGGATGATCCGGCTCAGATCACCCCTGTTAGAACAAAGGTGCTGGGAGGTTATTGCATAGTACATGTTTTGGGTTTTGTGTTGCAACTCCCATAATCAAATCCTAAAACGGTAATAAATAAATCACAATGAAAATTTTCAAATCTTTAACCTTTATAAGGGACATGTTCAAAGTTTATGATCCATTCCAGACATTCTAGCGTGTTTCAAATGCAAAGTGTAATAGAATCGTGAAGAAACTAGAATTGGGTTGGTTACAAAAGCACTGACAGTAGACACAAGCCAATGATTGCCATAGCTATGATTATACAAGGGGAACTTAAGTCCCATACAAGACACTGAACTTACAAGGCAGGACAGACCCATAAAGATATGGAAGGGTAAAACACATTTTTGTCACAGTCTTCCTCATCATCACTTGTGTGTAAGAAATATCTTTTGCCAAAAAAGGGGGACACTGCCTGACTGTCTCATAAGGGGGAGATGCACGCCTCCTGTAAATCCATCCCTGCACATGATGATTGACTTATGTCCCTCAAACAGGCTGTGCCAATCGCATATTAATTCTTATTTTAAATACAGTGGATTCCACTTTATCGACTAACTCTTATTAGAATAGTCCTCTTAATTGACTAAGATTTTAAAACACCAAACCATTTCCTATACTTTCAATGCTACTAAAGAATTCCATTTAATAGCATTGAAAATCTGAGAAAAAGTGCAAAATTCCTGTTAATTGACTTAAAATTTTCAAAAATCACCTTGATACCTGTCAAAATCATATGTTTTCTTAACGAGGTCTTTGAAGTGTGTTTGATAAAAGTTATCAAAACATGTTTTTACAACCTTCATCTAAGTCACAATTGTTTTTACAAGCATTAGGATACAATAAAAGTGTCACCTGACTGTTCTAATTACTCAACACATTTGATAATTAGACAAAATTGTATAAATTCTTTGTATTTTCTGTTTAAAATTGGCATTTCACTTTATGGGGTCATTCGGTTAATTGCATAAATTTCTCTGACAAATTGATTATGCTAATAAGAGGAATCCACTGTATTAACAAATATATATAGAGGCATGGATGGTCAGATGGACAAACTGAATTCTATAGGGCTCCCACCACCTCACCATGGGCCCTAATCATCATATAACTTACCATTGTATGTATCCATGATGTTTCTCTAACAATGCATATTTACCAAACCAGTTCTTGTGGATACTATCAATGTAATCTCCTGAAAGCAAAATCAAATAGACATTTGGTAAGATTCCTGTTAAATATGACAAGCTTTCAATTCGGAACAGAGCTAGAAGAAAATATAATGTGCTTATAGGACCTTAGGAATACAGTACTCAAATAATATGTGACATCTCATTTCTGGTTATGATGACAATAAGTCCAAAACTAGACAAGAGGCTCCCAGGAGCCTGAATCGCTCACCTGGTCTTGATGTTGACCCTATACTTTTGTAGAGCTAAATGAGCTTAACATTCAAGCAAGCAACAGCTTTTCTCTACCTGCAATAGTTTTCATTCTATCGGCCAAAAACACCACTTTTCACCTATAAGGGGCCATAACCCCTATAAGGAGTCATCTGACCCTATGGAGACTTTTGTAGAGCTAAATGAGCTGAACATTTAAGCAAGCAACAGCTAATCTCTATCTGCAATAGTTTTCATTTTGTAGGCCAAAAACATGAAAAATCGATTTTTTTCAGGGGCCATAACCCCTATAAGAGGTCATCTGACAACTTCGACCCTATGGAGAATTTTGTAGAGCTAAATGAGCTAAACATTTAAGCAAGCAACAGCTAATCTCTATCTGCAATAGTTTTCACTCTGTAGGCCAAAAACATGAAAAATGGCAATTTTTCACCTTTAAGGGTCCATAACCCCTATAAGGGGTCATGTGACAACTTTGACCCTATTGAGACTTTTATAGAGTTAAATGAGCTGAACATTTAAGCAAGCAACAGCTAATCTCTATCTGCAATAGTTTGCATTCTGTAGGCCAAAAACATGAAAAAATGCTATTTTTCACCTTTAAGGGACCATAACCCCTATAAGGGGTCATCTGACAACTTTGACCAAATGGAGACTTTGGTAGAGCTTTTGATGCTGAATCAGTAGCATGGCCTCAGATTTCCTCTATCTCTTATAATTTGTTATTTATAAGCCAAAAACAGTAGTCTGACCCCCCTAGTCTATTTTTAGTAACAGCGGCCATGTTTTTTAACGGATCAAAAATCAAAACACAAGTTTGGTGCAGGACACCCTAAGGATCATTCATACTAAGTTTCATTAAATTCTGTTCAGTAGTTTCAGAGGAGAAGATTTTTGAAAAATTGTTAACGGACGACAGACGATGACAGACGACGACGACGGACGCCAAGTGATGGCAATAGCTCACATGGACCTTTGGTCCAGGTGAGCTAAAAAACTGTGAGCCGCAGCTCACAAATAAATACCCCCCACCCCCCAAAAAATTAATCAGATAAAATTTAGAATGGGAGATGCACATCTACATTATGTCACAAAGATTGTGTGTAAGTTTCATGAAAATCCATCAAGGGGTTTAGGAGGAGTTGCAGATAAGAGATGGGCACCCCCATGTAGTCGAATGGCTAAGTCCATGTTTTGCTATGGGAAACCCCAAAAATCATTCTGATCAAATTTTAAAATAGTAGATGCACATCTACATATTGTCATAACAATTGTGTGTAAGTTTCATGAAAATCCATCAAGGGATTTAGGATGAGTTGTGGATAAGAGATGGGTACCCCCATGTAGTCGAATGGCTAAGTCCATGTTTTGCTATGGGAAACCCCAAAAATCATTCTGATCAAATTCTAAAATAGTAGATGCACATCTACATTATGTCACAAAGATTGTGTGTAAGTTTCATGAAAATCCATCAAGGGGTTTAGGAGGAGTTGCGGATAAGAGATGGGTACCCCATGTAGTCAATGGCTAAGTCCATGTTTTGGTATAGGAAACCCCAAAAATCATTCTGATCAAATTTTAAAATAGTAGGTGCACATCTACATTATGTCACAAAGATTGTGTGTAAGTTTCATGAAAATCCATCAAGGGGTTAAGGAGGAGTTGCAGATAAGAGATGGGTACCCCCATGTAGTCAATGGCTAAGTCCATGTTTTGGTATAGGAAACCCCAAAAATCACTCTGATCAAATTTTAAAATAGTAGGTGCACATCTACATTATGTTACAAAGATTGTGTGTAAGTTTCATGAAAATCCATCAAGGGGTTTAGGAGGAGTTGCGGATAAGAGATGGGTACCCTGAAGTGTAACAGAGGACGAAAGGACGGACACCCCTATCACTATATACCCCCCACTTTTGAAGTGGGGGTATAAAAAAAGTGTCATTGTACCATTCAGGGGAGATAATTATTGGACTTTTTTAAAAACATTTCTTACCATCAGGATAAGATTTTATTTCATTATTGTAAAATTTCCAGTTATCATTATCCCTCGGGTTATCTTTTTTACCCTGTAAAATAAAATAAAGTTAAGAAATAAAAAGCACAAGTCAGTTATCAGGTCCTGTTATAAACATTTACCTGTAAAATATTCCATTACCGGTATTTCTGTCACATCAAATTGTTTAGATGTTAGTTTTTGTTTCAGGATGTAAGTCGGTCAGTTTTAAATAACAAGGTATATCTAATATAATATCTGAATTTCTGTATTTGTAGCATATAATCTAGGTAAAGGTACAAAATAAGCTTGAAAAATTCATATGTTGCTGAGCTTGTTTTCAAGACAATAAAAGTTCAAAATTTTGGGGAGAAAAGGCTTTCTCTGACTTTTTTATAGGTTTAGCATTAGACTTGAAAATGTTTTAGTATAAAAACATATGAAAAATTACATAACTTTGTTAATTACCAGTAGATCTTTATGCCCAAATTAACCCTATTATAAACTATAAAAATTGTTTCCCACAGAATGATTTTTGATAATGACTTACAGGGTATCCATTTCTATAATCTTCTGTGTCTCTCTTTTTCCAGTCTGTCCAGTTCATCCAATGGGAAGAATTTTCTCCAGCTGATGTTTTAGAAAACCGTGTTCTCTGAAATAATTGAACACCAATATATGCCAAGAGAATAGTAGTGACAAAATAGCACATCCAAGTCCAACCCATGTCCATATTAATACTCTGTTTTCTTGGTTCCTTTGAAATCAAAGTGATTTGAAACCCTGTGAATTGAAATTTGAGTAAAGTGATTGAGCTCCATGAAATCAAATAGAAAAGTTGCAAAAGAAATAAGCTATAGAGTATGTATGAACATGTACATTGTGTATTTATGAACCTATAGAGAAATACAAATACTTGTCAATCAATTAGGAATGTACAATTTATATTTGTTTATAGTTTATATAGTATTTAATATTGACAAAACCAAGCCTTATATAACTGTTTCTATACAAATATATGTGTAACTGTGTGACTGATAAAAACTCTCAAGAGTTAATACATGTCTATCTAAATAAAAAAAACTTAATCATACATGCTTGTAGAATACATGTTGTTACAAAATATTAAAAAACTTAATACTGATAGTGTTGTAGATGTGAGGCTACCTGAAACTAGCACAAGCACTCAAAGCACAGTCTCAAATCAACATTTCTGACTTAAAGATCCTTGACTTTTTGGAGTATTTTGTGAAAAGTCCACCAGATTATACAAAAAGTTCCTCAATTGAGAAATGATGTAAATACTGGAGGACCCAGGACTTACATGTAATATGTAGTTAAAATTTCAAAAACCTGCATCAGAAATTGAAGTTCCTTGACCTCAGACCACTGCTTATGAACCCCTGCTCAAGTATCTTTACTTTCATCAGCACTTTACCCGGTAATTATTATAAAACCTCTACGACAAAGACTTTAGGTCAGCTGATTAATTTTTAAAATAAAATAGTCTAACTTTTCTATCAGTCCATTTCAGAATCCTAACACATTGTATAAAATATTAATTTGTTGTCAAAACTTTTTAGTTCATACTCCTTTCTTCTCCTGATGTGCGTTCCATGATACAATGGACGACCAGGCTCCTGGGACCAGGATATATTTATGGACAAGTTAACTAGTAATTATAAGTCATATTAAGTAACTCTATGTGTAACCAGAGAGCATGATCAACATCATCCTCTCTGGGAGTTAAACCCTGACTGCCCCAGTGACAAGCCAGTTTGTTATGTGCTCAAGACTTATCTATAGCTGAGTCAATAGCTTTCCAATAGTTAACTTTCCCTTTCTGTGTAGCAACATTCTGTCCGCTCCAGCATTTGGAGTTTACATATCACAATTGATTCGTTATTCCAGAGCATGTGGGGAGTACAACAACTTCCTTGATAGAGCTACACTGCTGACAAGCAAATTGTTAACACAGGGGTACTTTGCTCCCAGGTTGTTGCCATCACTCAAAATTTTTTATGGAAGACATCATGTGCTTGTTTACAAATATGGGATTTCTATTTTGTTTTGTTGTTTTTTTGTTGTTGAACTTTTGCATCAACTGTAACTGAAGAGCATGATCCACTCAATAATCAGTGAGGATCATACCCTGACTGCCCCAGTGACAAGACAGCTTGTTAAACTTGTTAAATTTGTAGGACCGAATGGCCAGCATATTCCAAATCAATTTGGCACAGTCTGCATGTAATGCAGCTTTATATTGTTATATTTCATATAAGAATGCAGGTATTTAAACTGTTCTGTTGCTGACATATGTTTAAATACTGTAGTTGTTAACAGTTATATTTCTAAGATCCTAAAAAAAAAATCTAATAATAGTGAGGTTTTGGGCAAGTTTTGTGGATATTGGGGTTGATGGAGTAGACAGGGGTTTGTGAGGTTGAGTAACTTGAGTAAATGGGGAGGCTGTACAGAAAAGTAAAGTAAAATATGACCAAATTTTGGGAAGCGGATGATAGTGAGGGTCGGTAGGACCTTTTGCGGGACAGCGGGAAAGCCCATTTATTTCAACAGGAATTCGGGAAAACCCTTAACGGGAACGGGATTTAGCCATTTTCATTTCCCCCCCCTCCGATAGTGAATGAGTTTAGCTGGGTTTGATGATCCCCCTGTCCAGTCATCAACAGGAGGCCCAATTAATTCCCCCCTGTCCAGTCATCAACAGGAGGCCCAATTAATCAGATTGACACACATGGGATGAACTAACGTCTTCAGACGTATCACCTTAATTATCAAGATCAAGTAAGTGAAATGTTTGTTGGTGTTACCCTGTCAACAGTGATGTTTGATCCACCAGTTTCATTTTTCTCTTTCTTTTCTTTATCTTTTCCTTCTTTGTTAAAAAATGTTCCCATCGTAGTTTGTTTCATGTTTACACAAATACAAGTTATGTCATAATTGGGAAACCTATTTATCTTTCCTTTTTTGACTTCAAAAATTTCACAACTTCTTGTGAAACCGAAAACGGAAGTAGAATACACTTGACCTTGACCACTTCAGTTCGATTCTTGTTTCATTCCCCAGTATTTTCAGCACCCTTTAATTAAGTTTCAGGAATGGTTTTCTCTTCTTTTACACAAAAGCAAACTATACGGTATACGATTGATATTTCAAATAGCAAACATGAATAATATGATTTAAGCACTACCTAGATGCGAACAAATTTAATTCTCTTCATTTGAAAGACAAGAAAAAGAAATGTTTATTTAACTTCATAATCATAACAACTTCTTTTAAATACCCCAAATTTTATTTCAGCAAACGATGCTGTGAATTCTGTGGTTGATTCTGATAAGGTGTCTATGAGCGTGTGACATTTCGCTTCAAATTTTGAATAATGACATTGACAAATTATATTTTTTTCATTGTTATAATATCAATATACAAAATGTACTTATATTTAAATGTACAACATGTAAGCTTAAATAAAGATATTTTTTACTGTTGGATAAAGGTTCCACTTTATATTAAATTGTATTAGATTTTGAAACAGTTTTAGAATTTTTATAACTTGTTGTGGAATAAAGCCTTTATCGAAATCTATTCCACCCCTTTCTGTATCACTTTGGCAATTTCCTGTACATTATTTCATGTTTGCTATGTTTTCATCTCCTGTCTTTTATTTACAAAATGGCAGACGACGCAGACAAAATTGCACAAACTACTGAAATTGATACTGATGCATACATATAGATTGTACAAGTTCAGTGGTAAAAAGGCTTTTGAAACCCTAGATTTCATTAGCAATTGAGAATGTACATGCCGGCTGGAGCAACTATTACAATAAATATAACGATAATTTTCCCTTCTTAAATACATTTTTTTCTGTTAAATATGTTGTTTCTCCCAAAATAAATAATTCCTTATGAACAGAAGTTAAAGTATATGATAAAAAGATCATTACATGGCATTGTATATATCTTCACCTTTATCGGCCCTCAGGCATATATCATCCCTCGAGCCATTTGGCTCAGGGGCTTATCTGAAGCCCTTGGGCTGATAAAAGGAAAGATATAAAAAATGCCATGTAGTAATCTAGACATATGCAATGTACAAAAGTTAATGAAAAGCGCAAATAATTTGCGTTGCTAGTAAATATTTGCCCTACTTATTTTTCAAACTTTCTTCCATGTTTTAAAACACAAAGTATACTTTTTTTAGGCGATATTATTATTATTCACGACGGACCTGTAATTTTAGAAGCATCCTGGTCGAGGAAAATCCATATCAGCGTTAAGCAAATTTTACGTGTGAACTTGTGGTAGAGCTCTCCACTTTCTTGGCCCGCTATGAGCTATGTTAGCTATAAAATAACAGTTCTTGGTTAAGGTCATTGATGCATCTCAGATACTAGACGCAGTAGCAATCCAGATGGGGGGGGGGGGGTACAGGGGGCACTTGCCCCCCCACTTGACCTCTTCAAAAATAAAATTAGGCCTATAATTACATGACCATAATACACCACTTTCTTATCCAAACATAAAGCAATTAACACAACTTGTATATATCCTGTCCTGTTGATCAATTCTATTGTGGCTTAACTGTTACCAGATGTGATTTTTACAGGTACATATATATGTAATCTCTGTTTTTGAAGTTGATCCCTGTTGATATATGCATATTCAAATTTTTTACATGTATATGCCAGGGCAAAAGCTACATGTATACAGTTGTGTTCTATATAAATAATAAAATTGATCAAAGATAATAATTCATCGGTTTGCAACAATGCATTAAAATTTATAATTCTTTGTTTGTTTGATATCTTTAATCAGTGGTGGGTATTTGCTTGAAAACATTTTTTATATTATTTATGTTTTATTTTATTTTCATGGAAAATGGAAAAGAATGTACATTTATTCAGTTTAGGGGTATGAACAATATTAACTGGAATTTTATAGTAAAACTGAATTTTTGCAATTATTTAAATAATGGTGTGCCTGAATGAGCATCTTTGATAATGATTGACAAATATTAATTATGAAACAAAAGGTTTAGGAAGTTTTATAGACCTAAGAACTGGTGCATCCCCTGTGCTTACATGGTTAGAAAATATTAGAATTACCAGTTTTATAATATAAAAAAAACCTTTAATGCTCGCTTACTCTCGAGGATTTTAATGGGGCCCACTTGAATATAATGGAGGAGCCGCCTGAATTTTAAGCACTTAGTTAAAAATATTTAAGGTTCGATTTTTGCATTGCTGTGGAAATATTATTAACACTTTAATGGTGACATTGTGACCCATGAGTATAGAGTTTATATCATAAATTCTTATTTGATCTTGAACTTTATAGCAAAGTTCAGGATCTAAATAGTAAGAGTGACAATATTATCGTCAAAACTTATAATTACGGAAATTTTCAATTATACATTGAATGCGATATTTTTGAGTTTTATTGGTGTGTAAAAGCGTGGACCTAAGCACATTTTTAATGAAGCGCAGCAGCGCTTCATGTTGAAAATGTGCGCAAAGGTCCACGCTTTTACACACCAATAAAACTCAAAAATATTGCATTCAATGTATATAATTACATTCCGATAAAATATATGAAATGTTTGCACAGAAAATTGCACGAAATGCATGGTTTATCTTTTTTTAAATTACTCCGCGCAAGTCGTTGTTAATGTAGCACGTGCTAGTGAGTTTTATCGAGAAATAAAACTGCATTATTAACCAATCGAAATTGACGTTATAAATTAGAATGTAATTATTAAAAAATAACACAAGCTAGTGCATACATGTATCAAAGTTTCCCCGACTATCTAAATCCATTTCAAGTCTTGAGAAGGCTATTAAAACAGAAAATAACAACTTGCCATTATGGGTAAAGGGACCCATTTGTAGCTCTGCTTAACCAAAAAGATACAAGGAGCCTACATTATTTCAGCTACATGCCCCTTTATGCAGCATATGGACGCGTGAAGAACAGGACCTTTTTAAAAAAAATCACTTGTGCCCCCCACCAAAGTCAATCCGCCCCTGCTAGTGTTCAGAGAGTAGTTCTCTCCATGATGCCTTTTTCATATTTCACCGAAAACAATTGTAATAGAATAGCTCATTTTCAAGGTTTTGTCTGACTTTTTCATAGGTTTAGCATTAGCATTATTTAGCTGTTAAACCCAATCACAGAATAAATAGGATTTGATAAAACTTTGTTTGCCACTTCTTTATAACATTTTAAAGACTTTTTTAAAAAGAAAATAGGGGGTTCATGGGCAAAATTTTTAACCTTATTTTGATGGTAAAAACCAGAGGATTCTGAAAAAATGACAGAAATCCCAAAACATGACTAGCGAGCATCCTTAAGGATCTGCTCCTTACCGGCTAATACTAAAGGCTGTTATACCCTCTTATAATATTAATCCTGTTCAGCAGCAAGTGATCTGCTGGACTGATTTTTTTGCACATACCTTCATACATCTATTTGCCATAAAACGATTTCAACATGTTTAAGTCCCTGATAGTTGAAGAAAGATTGACTTACACTGACAATTTTCCTTCAATCCTTGACACTAACCAACCCTCATGTATTGGCATTTTAACTTTAAGCTATGATAATCAAGATTTTTATATGCATGCATTTTTGAAAATTTGAATATAACAGGTTATGAGCTTTTTATGCCCTGGCTTTATACTATGTCATTAGTGAGGTACTGTAACATATTGTTATTTTGTGATATCCCTCATTTCTTTTGTGGTGTCCATCCATCTGTCTGTCTGTCCCTGGATGGTTTACACATGATATAAGGGTTTGAATTGAATTTTGTACAGCTGTTAAGCTGCTGTTTCTAGCTAAAATGCTTATCTTGATTCTTGAAAGTCTCCATTGGGACAAAGATTGCAGACCAATATCAAAAGGTGTTTATGTTATAAAACTGTAAGTCTGTAACATACAATTTTAAAGACCTTTGCACATCTTGAAGTTGCAATAAAATGATGACAAGATAAGTGATTCAGGATTCTGCTGGAAGCTTAGTAAGTCATTGCTTTAAGAACCACGATTTGGGCCACACGTACATTTGTATATACAAGAGATGAACATGAATGGGTGATTTAATGAACATGTTGATGATGTTAGCCTTTCATTAGATTTGTTTATTATAATAATACCATTGCATGTTAGTTGGTTAAAACCTTTTTCTTTTATACATATGAAGCTCTTCCATCTTTTTACAGATTTGTATGTAGCCGATTCAGATGGGCTTCAAAAGACTTACCGAAAAAAGAACTGAGTGCAAGATTGAAAGCTGTGTTTACTGTCCCATCTAAACATCATATTGTCAATGGTAGTAAATTATTTCTTGGATTCACTGGCTTGTGTGGATGTGGGGTATTGGCAACCAAAAGTATACCAACTGTGCATTGTAAAACAAAGACAAGACTGACTCATTTGGACAATGAAGAATCATTACAATCTGATGCAAAATTTAACTGGTCGAAATTTTTAAAACTGCTGATACCAGAAATTGGTTATTTGATTGCAGCCGTTCTTGTAAGTCAGAATTTAATTATTATTTTTAACCTTTTAGCATTTATATTATTATGTTTTATAAGATTTTCAAACTTAATAATGTAGTCATGGTTTTTACACGTTATATCATGTATTTAACTTTCATGTCATTTTATATTTGAAATTACTAACGATTAAAGTATTCATCAGAATAGATATACATGTATACCATTAATGTTCCCCAACATTCTGTGAATGCAAAGTACACATGTAGTATAAAGTCGGTTCATTCATCATTCTATCTGAAATTGGTTTCTTGGAGATACCTGTACATGTAGCTTTAATAACTTGGTAGAACTTCATGAAAATTTGTGCGCATTGAAGCTTTTAAGATAAAAGAAACCTTTTATTACAATTTTATGGTTAGTAGATCAAAGTCAAAGGCAAGGCAGGGAAGGTTACTCAATGCTATGCATGTTTGATTACCATATGTATATAGATATGCTGAAACATACATTTTTTTTATCAATTTACTTTGTAAACCTTTTAAATACCTTTGTGATGCAGAGCAAATTATAGGAATCATATTGGTAAAACTAGTGAATTTTTCTCAAAATTGTGGATTAGCCTTCTTTATGGCTAAAAAATATTCTATTGTAAATAAATGTACTTGTAATTGTAGATTTTGTTTTATTTTCCAGAGTGCTTTAGGTGCAGCTTTTCTGAACATTAGAATACCAATAATACTTGGAGACTTAGTGAATATATTGTCTAACGCTACCAGAGATGAGGTCAGGGATATTATAGACCAGATAAAGAAACCAGCTATACGATTAATTCAGTATTATTGTCTACAGGTATGTCTTTTATGGTCTATTGATAATTTAAAAATTGTTGAAAAATTATTGAGAAAGGGGTCTTGAGATACCTCCACTTTCATTTTTGACTTTTGTGCCTTTAAAAAAGTAAGTTCTTCCTTTTATGTCACTTAATATATAGTTTATATACACAAGGTGACACAATAGATCTAATATACACAATGTATCAAATGGGATCATTTTGAAAATATTTCATTTATATTATGTCTTAAAAACTTGTCTGAACTTTCTTTTCTTGGAATGGGGACTTTGTTTTTCTGATCTGATAAAAACATTTTACATGTACTAACTGTATATTTTTCAGGGTATTCTGACTTTCTGCTACATATCATTACTAACAACAGTAGGAGAGAATGTGGCTAATAATCTCCGTAAACAGTTGTTCCAAGCTTACCTTAAACAAGATATAGAGTTTTTTGACAGACACAAAACAGGGGAGCTAATAGACAGGTTAGTAAAATAAAATATCAACAAATTACAGGCAATTTGTAACTGCATGTATAGGTAGCATTAATGTAATTAATATAACTATCCTGTTTGTAACCACTTTTGTGGAGATGTAGGAATGTTACTATAATGTTAGTTATCATTTGTTCTAAATCTTTTTTCACCTTTTAAGCTCACCTGGCTAAAGGCCATGTGAGCTTATGCCATTATTATGCTTCATCTGCATTGTCATCTGTTAATGATTTCAAAAACCAATTCATTCTATTACACATTGTCCATATTCGAATGACTTTTGTGTGTGTGTATTTTCAATATTATAACTTGATTAGACAATTAAGTGAATGACATATGACTATGTGTAGAATACCTTAAGAGTCTTTTATGAACATTGGTTCCATTTAGATTTTATTGAAAAGCCCATGTTCATAGTGAAGTTCAAAAACTTCACTTGCTTACTGATTCGTTTTTGTCATTTTCTCTGACTATGAGATTGATCATTCAAGTTCGGTAGTTTTGTTATTACCTTTATTTACTATGGTGTCACTAAATTAATTGTTAGCTTAGGGGAGATAATTCTTTCTTTTATTTTATCTCGGCAAACATTTTATAATCTTTGAAACTTGCATTTTGTTTTGAACACCTCAGGCTATATAAAACTAGTATTGAGCGTCTCTTTTTTTTTTGGGGGGGGGAGGAGGGGGGTATTTATGATGGAAGCAGAGGCACCAATGGGGCATCCAAATAACAAAAGTCTGAAAGCAAAGGGCAAAGACAACAAGTAAACAGGAAGAAACAGACAACCACACAGATAAAAAAATAACTGAATAGCAATCAACAAAGTGAACAAACAGCAATACAAAGGAACAATGAACTTGCCTCAGAACAGATGAGGGAGGGCATGAGAAGCTAAAATATTTTTTTTTCCTAAGCAATATTCTTGTTGTACATCCTATTGAGTTATTAAACATTCTTCATGTAATAATAATTAATGCCATGCATTTTGTTTTGTTACCGAATTTCTTTTCATTTTAAGCCTTTTCATAGATCTAGATGTACATGTGCATTCTTTTTTTTTAGGTTGACATCAGACATTCAAGATTTTAAGAGCTCCTTCAAGCTATGTATATCAACAGGTCTAAGAGCTGTAGCTCAGGTACTTTAAAACCCTTGTCAATTGATATACTGCAATTAGTTTGACCAGAATATGGTTATTTTATACGTCATTTTCAAGTTCATTGCTTTTCCGGAAAAATCCCTCAATTAGACAGAAATTATCAGGTGACTTTACCAGTTTTTGAGTCAAACTGGTTTGCTGCCTCTTAGACTATGTTAAAGCATTGGTGGGTTTATGAAAACAGTGATATCTTTATAAACGGTAAATACTTCACTTGAATGAAAAAATATTCTTACATGTGCAGAAACATTTCCAGAAATGAAGATTCCATCGTAAATAAACAACACAGCAGTATTTATTTTGATCTATTGCTCTTAGTTGCACCGGAAGTCGTCATGCCCCCAAAAAATTATAATAAAAGAACTTTTTCCGAGTTCACCAGCCATTCCGCGCTATTGTGAAAATGGCGTATTAACTATGGAGTACACAAATAAATTCACAAAAATACAAAAATATATTTATTGAGTTTGATATATCAGTCATAAAATATTATATGATCTGGAAATTTTGTTTTGGTACATATAACATGATTAAGTGTCAACTGCTGTATATACTTTAAATGTGGAAATTTTGGATATTTTCACATTTTTGTTAAGCTAACCCTTTGCAAGGGGGATGAATTCACACAATTTTTCTGACTGTTCATATTTTATAATAAAAGAATTATTCGCCTGGGAGATATTTTCATGGATATTTTGTGACCTTGAGTAAAGCCAAAATAATCCCCATGCGTAAATTTCCATGTTTACAGTATTTTTTTTCTATCAAAAGGCTTTTTTTTTCTTGCAGACTGCCGGTTGTGTTGGCACTATGTATACTGTTTCTCCACAGTTAACTGGTTTGATGATCACAGTGGTACCAGTCATCATAGGAACTGGTTCATTACTTGGTTCTGGTCTCAGAAAATTATCCAGACAAGCACAGAGTCAGGTATTTTGTCTTAAATTAACACTTTTTTCATTAATATACAATGATATTTGGGCCTACTGCTCTAGATCTGAAACCAATCAACATAATAAAATGAAACATATTGTAAAATTTTGGTGTTAGTTTCACTACAAACTACCAAAAGTCTGAATGGTATAGTATTTGTACTTAACCGTACTGAAATGTACTCGACCATTCATAATAAGTCTTAAACGTGCTCAACTGTACTTGACCAAAGTCTGATATTTTGTAAAAAGTCTGAACATGTACTTAATCATTTGAATTAGTCTGAAAAGTACTTAATTTTACTCGACCTTAATTAAAGTTAATTATCAGATAGATAAGGAAGAAAATGTAAATTCTTAAATGTTCTCGACCAAGTCTGAATTGTACTTAACAATACTAAAACATTCTCGACCTAATTAAATCACTAATTAACACACTTTTGTAACATTAGATAAAATCTTTAATGTTTGATAGACCTAATTGATTTTTAATTAGTTAATAAGTATGTTTTAATCACGGTTGAGTACGTTTCAGACTTTGTCGAGTACAACTAAGACTAGGTCGAGAACATTTTAGACTGACAACAATACATTTGAAATTGTCAAGTACGTTTAAGTCTTTTTAAGAATTTTCAGACATTGGTCGAGTACAATTAAGTACTTTTCAGACTTTTTTAGACTGGTCGAGTACATTTCAGCATGATTTAATACAAATATATACAATTCAGACTTTTGGAAGTTTGTAGTGTTTGGTTATGGCTGAAATCTCTCTGACAGAATATTAATAAAATATCAATCTTTTAATCATTTTTAATGTCAATATTATTTTTTGTAGATGGCTAAATCTACAGCTGTTGCAGATGAAGCTATTGGTAATATTAGAACTGTCCGAGCATTTGCCATGGAAACCAAGGAAAATGAGTAAATATTGATAGTTTTATAAAAAAAGGCAAATGACAACAAAAATCAGATTAAGGGTTAAACTTTGTTTATTTTACAATTTCAAAGTTGTCCACTTGAATTAGCATTATCAATTTGAGATGATTGTGAGATGTGTTAATATGACAGCTATTCAAGTTGACAAATCTTCATATCAAAACAAATAGACATTAAAAGAAGACTTCTACTGTAAACGTAATTTTTGCATTGTACTAGTTTTCACTGTATTCATGATCGATGAAAATCCGCAATTATTATAAATATGATAAATGAAAACTGTGAAAATTGATTTAACCATAAACATATTTGAAATGTTTTTCATGTTCAAAGTTTTTGTACAAAATTATCATTTAGAATTTTTTTTTGTCTCGATGTCAAATTTGTGATTTTTTTCCACAGGTTATTTTCAAAAGAAATAGATGATTCAAAAAGACTGAATCTGCAGTTAGGAATAGGAATTGGATTTTTTCAGGGATTATCCAATATTGCCTTAAATGGTAAGTTCAGGTTTATCTTTAATTTAAACGTTTACTATTTATATTTATTTTTCACACTTCTTAACTCAAATGCTGAAATTCTTGCATGTTAATCAGAATTATCCCAATTGATTTATTTTGGCTTAGGAAATTACACAGCCTGTGCCAACTCATTCAGGAGGGTTTACATTGTTGTATATGATATGGCTTTTTTAATTTAGTTTTAAAACAGTAATTATTTGATGCCACCCTGATATTAATGTCTCCTCTCACTTTAGTAAGGAGACATATTGTTTATGTCATGTCTGTCCGTTTGTCTATCACAAAGATGGTCAGTACAACTACTCTGAAACTACTGAACTGAAGTCAATGAAACTTGGTTTTTAGAAAGGACACCATATATAGTTGTGCATATTATTAGGAAATTTTTATCCTCAAATTTTTTGGGAGTTATGGCCCTTTGAACTTAGAAATTTGCTGAAAATCTTCATTTATCATGTTTTCAGCGCATCTCTTCTGAGACTACTGAACCAAATTCAATGAAACTTGGTATGTAGGAAGGATACCACATGTAGTCCAGCATATTACCAGATGATTATGATCTTCAAATTTTTATTGGTGTTACAGATATGAAATAGGCATTACCAAAATGCGAGCACAGCATAATTCTGTAAAATAAATGTAATGTTAACATGTTTAGTGCCATTGCTAACGTTATTTAATGAACGAATAAAAAAGATTTTAATTCGAATCGATGCAGTCAAATAAGATTTGAAATCATCGTAGTTATTTTTATTTTGGTTCATTTTCTAGAACGTTCAATTTGAAACGAGATGCTTGGGGCGATTGAACGTTAAATAGAAAAGCAAGAAAAAATTGATTAAATTTGGTTACTACAAAAAAATGTAGCAACTCATCGTCATCAGAATATTTTTTTCTTTATACATTATTACATAGATAATTTTTGGAATGCGACTAGCAAAATGGGTAATTATTTTCAAATTTACTCCGTTCCTGTAAAATTTGAGAGCCTTTCCGGACCATGAAAAATCAATATCAGCATTACGCAAATTTCTCGCGGGAACATATACTGTAGAGCTCTCCGCTCGAGCGGGCACAAAATGCTCGCTATAATTTTAGTGGAATTGAGGGAGAGAAATAATTTTTGCAGGCAAAATCAAAGTTCAATTTTATAAAGTCTTAAAAGTGATCATTTATTTTATTTTAAAACATTTAAACAGGTATAGTTCTAGGGACCATGTTTATGGGAGGACGACTTTTGTCCAGTAATGAGATCACAGCTGGCGATTTAATGGCCTTCCTGGTTTCAACACAGACTATTGAAAGGTAAATCATCATCATGTTTCATTTTAAGGTTTTTTGAAAATTCCTGAAAAAAGCATAAATATCACTTAGAGAAATTTATCTGGTTCTTTTTTTAGGGGCCCCGGGTGGCAGAGTGGTCTAAGGCGCTGGTTTAGATACCACACTATTGATCACTAGCTGATCACCTCTCAGCTGGCGTTCGAGTCCTTTTGTATATAACAAAAAAGGGACTTTCACACACTGTATGTGATTAGGTTATGCCACTTACCTGCCCAAGGTCGGTGGTTTCTTTCGGGTACTCCGGTTTCCTCCACTATTAAAACTGACTGCCCTACATGGCCCAGGTGTGTTGATAAAGTGTGTTAAACACCAACACACACACATCAGGTACTTTTAACTTCTTTGTGCTGTTTACATATGAATTGTATGATATCTTTACAGATCATTAGCCCAGCTGTCTCTGTTGTTTGGTAATGTAGTAAGAGGAATGAGTGCTGGTGCTCGTGTGTTTGAGTACATTGACAGTAAACCTTCCATACCTCTGTCAGGGGGTAAAAAGATACCATATCATACATTGAGGGGTGAAATAGAATTCAAAGATGTAGGATTTTCATACCCAACAAGGGCTGAACAGGTAAACTTAAAAAAAAATACTCATATCATGTGTGATTTAAAAATTTCGATTTTTTTCCCTAGTTATAAAATGTGAAATTATGAATCCAATCACTGTACTGTGAAAGTATTATTCTTCGTGGAGTATTATCACACAGTAAATTTTGACAATACAAGTTCATTGTAGTCAGAGAGTTAGCCACAAATAGATGAGTTCACAGAGATTCACAATCTTGAATCATAAGAAATTATGCCCACAAACTTTAGTACTTTCACTGTATCTAAAGATATAAAGATTGATTTATTTAGATACAGATTACTGCAGATTAAAGTTTTCTATTTGTAGCAAGTACTGAAAGACTTTAGCCTTAAAATTCCTGCAGGAAAAGTAGTAGCCCTGGTTGGCCTGTCTGGAGGAGGTATATATTACTGTAAATGTAGTAATTTTTGCGGTGTACTAATTTTTCGCTTCTTTCGGGTACACAAGAATATGCAATTAATAGTAAAATGAAAATGAAAATTAGTACAGTCAAACCTGTCCTAACGACCACCTGTATTCAACGACCTCCTGTCTTGAGCGACCCTATTCATTCCCCCCCAACAGTTTTTATTATGTTTTGCACCTGTATTCAGCGACAACCTGTCTAACGCGACTAGCGACCATATTTTTAGTTCATAAACGACCATAAATCCTCCGTTAGGCGACTTTTTATTAACCGGAAATTGTCAGAAAATCGGAAATATTATACGAAAATCGACGCGTTTCGTTCCCAGTCAAAAATATTCCCCCAAATGGAAGTAGAAATTTTGAAAGTGAACAGATTGTACTAGGTGAAGTTTAAAAGCAGGAAGGACTGAACTTCCACATGTAGATTTGTTTATGTATTAAGTTGGCAAATGAAGATTAAAACTGAACAACTCTGGGGATGGAATTCAGTCTCATCGTCATAATAAACAATCTGTTCCACAAACTTCCAAATGTCAATGCCAATGGTGGATGAATTTTAAAATCAAAGGTTAGTTCATTCAGTCATCAAAAATTACCTTAGCCCTTGCAACTCTTTGAACTGGTAAACAGGTTTATCAGTATAATCATTTTAGTTTTTACTGGTGAATGAACTATATTTACATAAAGTCAAAGGTTAGTCCTACCCCGGGAATCCTACCAGTAGCTGCATGCCTTTAATTTTTATTGGTAAATAAATGATACATGTATTTACATCAATTCAAAGGTTATTCCTACATGAAGCTGCCATCGAAAATTATTTTGCCCCTTTGGCCTTACAGTACCTTGCAGGCATACAAAAAAGCTAAAGATTTTTGCATGGGTAATATGACCGATGCCAAACCTGTATTCAGTGACCACCTGTCTTATGTGACTTTTTTTACTTTGTCCCTTCAAGGGTCACTTAAGACAGGTTTGACTGTATTTGCAAAGGTGACATTTGTATTGAATGAGAGAAAGTAGCTACCGCAAATATTAATATGTCTTTAATATTAGGTTGTATTTAGAGAATTTTTGTGCACCTCATACAGAAGTTCAGGGGCATGTAGTGTTCAGATTCATTTGTTCATCTGTCTGTTAAGGTTACCCGTCAGATTCAAGTAACTTTACTTTGTAGAAAGTATGATATCATCATGAATATTTATACACATATGCATCAGGATATGAACAAACAAAAACCATCTTAAAATTATACCACTCTCATCAATTTATGATTCAGTATTAGCAATTAAGGAAAGAGGGACATGATTTTAGGTAGGCAAATTCCAGATCAACTTATTTTGAGGTTCCTGTTCTTAAGGCTAACCTGCTAAAAAATGACTGCTTATAAAAGGACATTTATTATATCAATTAAGTCACAGAGTATAGACCGGTCAGTCATTAGAATTACACAATTATTGAAAATCACTATTCTCATATTAAATAAGTTTATCTGTTCATTAAAAAAATGATCAATATAAAATGTAAAACATTAAAAGCTGTAACCAGAAAATCCTGGAATTTTTAACTGAAGCTGGTCCCAAAAAGGTAATTTTTAAATGTCTGGATAGAATATCAGGAAACTTACACACACTACAGTGATTTTAGTTTCAAAAGGTCAAAGATTAATGTCAACATTTTTCAAAAGCTTAGAAATGTTAGAGGTCACAAGTTCACCTCATCTTTTGACCTTAACCTGAGATTTTGGATGGATTACTTTATAGTTATTATTATTATTATCTACATTAATGCTGTATGAGCATCTTCATATATTTCAGAAAGACGCACATTGATTTAAGGGTCAAAATGTAAAACGTCAAGGTCACAAGGCTTTGTTATTCTGATCATTACCTTTATCTTTCAGGCAAATCTACGGTAGCTTCTTTGATAGAAAGGTTTTATGAAGTGGAGAAGGGAGAAATTACTATTGATGATGTAAATGTTAAGAATTTAGACCCCTCCTGGCTTAGGGGTAGGGCAATAGGATTTATAAATCAGGTACTGTAAAAGGGATAATTTTGCTTGGTTTAAATTTCGTGTTTTTAGTACCAAAATGTATTCATGAGGTCTTAATTTCGTGGTTTTTTAGATCATGGAAAATTGGGTCCTTCTAAATGTAATTTACGCGAGGGGATATTTTCGAGAATTTTGTAATGATCGCGAAATTAGCGAAAATAAACCCCTCGCGAAAATTTCCCCTTTTACATTAAATATTCATTCTTCTCTTAAGTATGTATTGCTCTTTTTGCTCGTTGCGGAATCCTGATTTGGAAAATAAAAATATGCTACTTGTTTTCACATAAAATTACCAATTTGAACATTTAAGACTCATTTGGGTTCAGAACTGGGGTTTGTTTTGGGTGTTTAGGGAAAAAAAGAATGACAGTCAGTATGTGTCTATGCTCTGGCATTGATCTCAATTTATTTAGAATGATACTGATGCTTTGCAGCTTTGAAAAGATATTAAATGTGATCTCCTGCTTTAAATTCATATTGTTTGACTTAGTGTACTTTGGTTTCATTATTATTTTTAGGGTATAAATTTTCGTGGCTTTCGTGGGTGTCCTTTATCCATGAAATTTGATATCCAACGAAAAGGAAATTGAGCATTGATCTGTATGCTGGAGACATTAAAACCATGAAAATTAGGAATCCATGAATTGGTCTTTTTTTATCAAACCACGGAAATTGGTACCCATGAAAATAAATGAATCCACAGTATTATCATGATTATCTAAGTTCTTTTGTCATCAGCATTTTTACTTCTAGACCAAATTAATTCCTGTATTTTTAGCTCACCTGGCCAAAGGCCATGTGAGCTTATGCCATCACTATGCGTCCGTCGTCGTCTGTCGTCGTCCGTCGTCGTCTGTCGTCCGTTAACAATTTCAAAAATCTTCTCCTCTGAAACCACTGAACCAATTTAACAGAAACTTGGCAGGAATGATATATGACATGTTGGCAACAAACGATCCTCATTTTGAAATGCTTTGATAAAAAACATGGCCGCCGTTGCTAAAAATAGACTAGGGGGGTCAGACTACTGTTTTTGGCTTATAAATCAAAAAGTATAAGAGATAGAGGAAATCTGAGGCCACGCTACTGATTCAGCATCAAAAGCTCTACAAAAGTCTCCATTTGGTCAAAGTTGTCAGATGACCCCTTATAGGGGTTACGGCCCCTTAAAGGTGAAAAATAGCATTTTTTCATGTTTTTGGCCTACAGAATGAAAACTATTGCAGATAGAGATTAGCTGTTGCTTGCTTAAATGTTTAGCTCATTTAGCTCTACGAAAGTCTCCATAGGGTCGAAGTTGTCAGATGACCCCTTATAGGGGTTACGGCCCCTTAAAGGTGAAAAATAGCCACTTTTCATGTTTTTGGCCTACAGAATGAAAACTATTGCAGATATAGATTAGCTGTTGCTTGCTTAAATGTTAAGCTCATTTAGCTCTACGAAAGTCTCCATAGGGTCGAAGTTGTCAGATGACCCCTTATAGGGGTTACGGCCCTTGAAAAATAGCGTTTTTTCATGTTTTTGTCCTACAGAATGGAAACTATTGCACATAGAGATTAGCTGTTGCTTGCTTAAATGTTCAGCTCATTTAGCTCTACAAAATTCTCCATAGGGTCCAAGTTGTCAGATGAACCCTTATAGGGGTTACGGTCCATGAAAAATAGCGATTTGATTTTTCATGTTTTTGGCCTACAGAATGAAAACTATTGCAGATAGAGATTAGCTGTTGCTTGCTTAAATGTTCAGCTCATTTAGCTGTACAAAATTCTCCATAGGGTCGAAGTTGTCAGATGACCCCTTATAGGGGTTACGGCCCCTGAAAAAAGTGATTTTTAATGTTTTTGGCCTACAGAATGAAAACTATTGCAGATAGAGATTAGTTGTTGCTTGCTTAAATGTTCAGCTCATATAGCTCTACAAAAGTCTCCATAGGGTCAAAGTTGTCAGATGACTCCTTATAGGGGTTATAGCCCCTTATAGGTGAAAAATGGTGTTTTTGGTCTATAGAATGAAAACTATTGCAGGTAGAGAAAAGCTGTTGCTTGCTTAAATGTTCAGCTCATTTAGCTCTACAAAAGTATAGGGTCAACATCAAGACCAGGTGAGCGATTCAGGCTCCTGGGAGCCTCTTGTTATTTAATTGGTCACTCAGAAAACAAATATATAGGTTTTTTTTCTAGGAACCTGTTTTGTTTGCCACAACTGTGATGGAGAACATAAGATATGGTCGACCTGATGCCACTGATGCAGAGGTTTGTTTTGTTTTAAATAATGTGTTATCGGTTCATTTTTAGCTCACCTAGACCAAAGGTCCATGTGAGCTATTGCCATCACTTGGTCTCTGTCATCGTCTGTTGTCATCTGTAAACAATTGCTCTAAAATCTTCTCCTCTGAAACCACTGAACAGAATTTAATGAAACTTGGTATGAATGATCCTTAGGGTGTCCTGCACCAAACTAAAGTTTCGATTTTTGATTCCTCAAAAAACATGGCTGCCATTACTAAAAATAGACAAGGATGGTCAGACTACTGTTTTTTGCCTGTAAATCAAAAAGTATAAGAGATAGATGAAATCTGATGCCACCCTGCTGCTTCAGCATCAAAAGTTCTACAAAAGTCTCCATTTGGTCAAAGTTGTCAGATGATCCCTTATGGGGGTTACAGCCCTTTAAAGGCGAAAAAAGTGTTTTTTCATGTTTTTGGCTTATAGAATGAAAGCTATTGCATATAGAGAAAAGCTGTTGCTTGCTTAAATGTTCAGCTTATTTAGCTCTACAAAAAACTCCGTAGGGTCAAAGTTTTCAGATGATTTCTTATAGGGGTTACAGCCCCTTAAAGGCAAAAAATAGTGTTTTTGGCCTATAGAAGGAAAATTATTGCAGATAGATAAAAGCTGTTGCTTGCTTAATTGTTCAGCTCATTTAGCTCTACAAAAGTCTTCACAAGGTCGAAGTTGTCAGATGACCTCTTACAGGGGTTGCAGCCCCTTTAAGCTGAAAAATAGTGTTTTTGGCCTATAAAATGAAAACTATTGCGGATAGAGAAAGGCTGTTGCTTGCTTAAATGTTCAGTTCATTTAGCTCTACAAAAGTCTTCATAAGGTCAAAGTAGTCAGATGACCCTTTATAGGGGTTACAGCCCCTTAAAGCTGAAAAATAGTGATTTTGGCCTATAGAATGAAAACTATTGCAGATAGAGAAAGGCTGTTGCTTGCTTAAATGTTCAGCTCATTTAGTTCTGCAAAAGTCTCCATAGAGTCAAAGTTGTCAGATGACCCCTAATAGGGATTACAGCCCCTTAAAGCCGAAAAACAGTGTTTTTGGCCTATAGAATGAAAACTATTGCAGATAGAGAAAGGCTGTTGCTTTCTTAAATGTTCAGTTCATTTAGCTCTACAAAAGTCTTCATAAGGTCAAAGTTGTCAGATGACCCTTTATAGTGGTTACAGCCACTTAAAGCCGAAAAATAGTGTTTTTTGCCTATAGAATGTAAACTATTGCAGATAGAGAAAAGCGTTTCTTGCTTAAACATACAGCTTATGTAGCTTCAAAAAAGTCTTCATAGGATTGAAATCAAGACCAGGTGAGCGATTCAGGCTCCTGGGAGCCTCTTATTAGGATAAAAATCTCTGCACTAAGTTTCACAAACTATCTTTAGTTTAAATTTTGTTGTAATTGTAGTTTTCAAGGATTTTGATCAGCTGAAGTTTATACTTACAACTATATGTAAATAATGGCTAGTTTGTCAGTTTGTCATTTAAAAACATTGAACATCTTCATTTATACAAGTGCTTATGTTATTTACTTAATACAGCATCAATGCTTTGTCTCTGATTGCCATTAATACAGCTTGAGTGCATGATCAATTTATGATATTTTTGTTCCAAATAACTGTAGGTCTTGGAGTCTGCTTAGTGGGCAAAAACCTAAAGAATGACAAATACATGTATCAAGATCTATAACTTTGCTATAAGACAATGACTATTTTTGCATATATATCTCCATTTAGGTCCTTGAGGCAGCTGAGCTGGCTAATGCCCATGGTTTTATTAAAGGGTTTCCTAAGGGATATAATACAGTGTTAGGGGAGAGAGGAGTCACAGTGTCTGGTGGACAGAAACAAAGAATAGCTATAGCTAGAGCACTTATAAAGAATCCTTCTATACTGGTTCTAGATGAGGCAACAAGGTACATTTGACATATATATTAAAACTAAACAGTGACTCAATTAAATTTTAATGTAAGATGATATCTTTTATAGATTTTTATGCCCCATGTACGAAAGCAGGGGGCATATAGTGTTCAGGTCCATCCGTCCATTTGTCCGTCATTTCTAAATGTTTTTAGATGGGGCATTATGTCTTTTGGGCATATTCTTGTTTATTTTGAGATAATACATGTACAAAAACTCATGAAACAAATTTTGATATTTTCTATTAGAGAAAACTATATAAGCAATTATAAGAAAGCAAAGTACAAATTTTCTGTCTCAATTTGTACAAGATCTTTTAGCTCAGCTGAATTTAAAAACAATATCTATTTTACAGGAAGGCAGTGATGTTTTTAAAATCTTTTATTTTAGTCATATTTAATATTTGATATATTTATTATATGTGAATGTGATAAATGACCTCTCTATCTTTGATTGCAGTGCCCTTGATGCAGAATCAGAGAGAATTGTACAAGAAGCTCTCAATAATGTGATAAAAGGTAGGTAAAGTTAAAGCTATTAGCATGCTATGGTGTTTTGGGGTCAGGTCATTATTCCGACAACCCATTATTCCGACAGCCCATTATTCCAACAATCCATTTCTCTGACAGCTCATTATTCCGACAAAGTAGAGTTATGTATTGTGATTTTCTTCTCTCTAAAAAGTAATTACCTTTTCATGCCTGCTTTTCTTGGATATTTTCACTATTTTATTTCAGGTAGAACAGTACTAATAGTAGCTCACAGACTTAGTACAGTACGAGATGCTGACATTATAGCTGTTATATCGGATGGTAAAATTATTGAGGTAGGCTATGTGGTAACAGCTAACACAACAATATAACAAATTAAAAATGAAATTTGATGGGATTTAGGTATTAATGTACTATTGTAGTTTTGCTTATACTTCTCAATAAACATTTTATGGATTGAGCATAATTTGACTAATGTTGGTACAAATAAAGGAAATAAATCTCAAATAATAAAGAGGACCATCACAATTATTATTCTAGCAGAATATTTTTGAAAAAAAAATGATTTCACAAATTTAACAAAATTATGATATGACAAAATCAATAACATTATTATCCGGGAGCTCTTTCATAAAGATATTGCTTATTACTTGTTATCTCATGCAATTTAAATGAGAATTAATATTTGTGTTAGGCTATCAAATGCTCTATGAAATGACCTGTTTAACTATCATATTTTTCGTTGATTTTTTTAATTTTTTTTTATTCTTACTAATAGAAGACAATGAATGAAAGTGCCCTTTTTTAGAGTGTCCTGAACAACTCCACATTTGCGTAAATACTTAAATACTTGATGGGCTTTGGTAAAAACCTTGCATGAAGGAAGAAATTTCTTTGCTCTTGGTTATCAATCAGGGGAGATAATTGAATTTGATTTTTTTCAAGAGTGCAGTATGAACAGTGAGTGTCCTCCATGACTCAGAGAGCTTGCTCTGACACAGTTTTAGTTCAATCATCATCTGACACAAGTAATTGTCAACAATTCAATGGCTTGGACTGACTAACTTTAACTCAGTTTATATTTTATTTTACAGCAAGGAAAACATGATGAGTTAAAGAGAAAGAAAGGATTGTACTGGGAATTAATTAGACAACAAGAAATTGAAGAAGAAATCCAAGAAATGAGAGGACATTTCTTCTAATATAAACAAATGTGATATTGACATTGTCAAGATGATAATTTATGAATAAATATTTTATACTGATCGATTTATGTGTTTGGTTTTTAATTGCATCAATAATCAATCTGAAGATGTTTTAAAGTAGTACTCCACCTAATAATCATGCAAAATTGAAGAAAAGTGATTCATCGATAAAAAGGCTACAGTGGTTTATTTTTAACAAAAGATAGTTCAAAGTATACAAAATAAGAAATAAATAACAATTTGCTCATCATTGTCTGGTCCTGGGAGAAATCTTGCCATTTTGTTACAATGGTTTCTATTGAAATTATTGACAGTTTTAAGAGTTATCTCCCTTTCTTACAATTTTCCAATGCATTCTATATATTTTTTTTCTCTCAGGACCAACGCTTGTTTGGAAAAAGAGTACAAAATATCGAATCAGGGTGCTAGTAGGAGTAACATATAAAAAATAAAGTGGTGTAGGCTTTCCACCCATGAAGCGCTTTTTGCATGGTTCTTATAAAAAGTGGTACTTAAGTAGTCAATATTAATTGTAATCTTGATTTGAAATATTTCTTAGATATTCAATATTTTAGGATTGATTTTGAATCATGTGCAATGTGTTTTTGATCTAGGGCCATTGCAAATAAGGAACACAGTGACACATGGTTTACTTTATATAAGCCGGTCAGTTATTAGGGTCCAAGACTTAAGATGCAGGATATTTTTTTCACTCAATCTCATTTGTGTGTGAATCTATTTATTTATAGTAAACATTAAGCATATCAATATGATTTCATGAATTTAACAGTGCAGATCTTCAATGTCAGTTGAAGATATTGGCATTCTAAGGGGAACTGTTGTACCAGGGGGAATTGTGGGCAATACCATGCTAAAAGTAATCAATCTTAGTTTGAAATTCATAGGTCTGATTTTAATGAAACTTTGTTTACTAATACATCAAGTAAGAAAATTAAAACCCTTAGAAGATAATGAGATGTATAATAAATGTACAGTATGCAACCTATATAAAACAGTAGCAATTTAAATACCATAAAATAAAATAGCCAACAGCCTTCAGTTCACACAAGTTTTCATTACTGATTCTGAATAAAATTCTTATTATTTATAAAAGAAGCATTGTGTTTAAATGCATCAACATTCCAACATCCCATTTTAAATGACTTGAATACCAATATGAAAAAAATTAAGAATAACACAATTTCAGTAAATAATTTTATGATTACCAAAGCAGAAACTTCATGAAAACTTTATCTTGTAATTTAAAATATTTGTTGTAATTGGAATATTCAATTGTGAAATTCAAAATTGTTTAAAGCACCAGGTTTATTACCTTGTACTGCACATGGTCAATATCCTAGGTGCTGAATTTGGCTTCCCTGTTTGAACCTTTTGGCTCTTAGTACTTTTCATTCAATATTTTTTTATTTTGACCTTCCAATGTCTTGATTCAAATGCTGATGACGAGAGGTTACTCCTTGAAATATTAATGACAGCATAACCAAATTAACCTTTTCTATACCTGTTTTTACATTTGCATCTTGTAACTTGTAAGACATGGGTCAATTGATCCTGCAGTGATTAATGAGTTATTGCCCCTTACATGTAAAAAATAGTTGATAATAATTAAGAATTTGTAGCAGATAGGGTAAAGCTTTTAATAAACACCCTTATGTTGAAGTTAAAGTTGTCAAATGATCCCTTATTTAAATAACAGCCATTCCATGCCCTTAAATTTCTAAAGCAGAAAAAACAGCATTGAAATCAAGTGAGAGAAACAAGATCATGTATGTCTTTTATTACAATTTCTTCATCCCAAATTTTTAAGGTTCTTCTAAATGAAAAATGGCTGCCATGCATTGTCAATACAAAACTTTAAAAAATACACAGATTCAGCAAATGATGTATTTTGTTCAAAACCTGTCTAATTAGATCTAACTTACCAATACCCAGAGCAAGCTAGTATGAGTCTTAATTCAATTTTATTTACATTAACAAGTAAGGTGTGTCTGATTACTATCCTACTATTAGAGTGCACCCTTACAAATATTAAATATTTTACCTTCAAAGACAGTTTTTATATGTAATTATTTCTAGCTTGCTTTAGATAAGATTGTGAAACATGCATTTCAATATAATTTTAGCAAAATACTTATTTCATCTAGGCTGTGTATTTTTTGAAAGTTTTGTATTGAAAATGCATGGCAGATATTTTTCATTTAGAAGAACCTTAAGGGTCTCAGTTTAAATTCTGGATAGAATTTTTTTCCTGCAAAGCATTTTTTTTTCTATTTTATATATATTTTTTTGTAAACCAGAAATCCTTCTTTCAAATATTTCTTTTTATTACCTTAACTGCAAAAATATTTTTTTCTTAAAAATTCAGAAACTTTTTTTTTAGTATTAAAAGATTTAACATTGATAGAATAAAAAAATATTTCTGAATGGTTTTTAATTTCTGTTTTTCTGTTACAAGATTAAATTTTTGAAATATGTCAAATTTTATATTGCAATTCAACTATGCATAAGCATAAAAGTTTTATTTAAAGTCCATGGTAGTAAATTTTATACATAACATAAGCATGGGTTCATTTTTGGGAATAAAAAGTAAACCCCATCACAAAATTTTTCCCTGTCACATAACTACTAAAGAAACATTCATCAAGCTGAATAATAAATTGCTTATAAAATCGTTCACATTAAAATAAATTTAGGATTTTAAGGAATAAAGCCAGGATTGTAAGCTTTGTTTTAGTCACATCTTTAAATGGTTTGACCAAATCCCGGAAGGAATTTTAGAAGTTACACATCATTGTTAGCGAAAAACGACAAAATCTATGAATCTATGGATTTTCCATAGCATTGACATCTATCCACTGTAGTCTTATTTCAAGGAAAAATACCAGGATAATTGAGGTACGCTTCCGGCTATAAATCTTAGCTGTTGATCCTGATCCTGTAGTCTCCTGTTATGATGATCCAAAACCACAGGCACTTGTTTCTAAGTGCCTGTGTCCAAAACAGTAAAAAAAACAAAAACTTTAACAAAACGTTTAAGTAACATATTTGAAATAATGAACTTCTTTTTAAGAATAAGTGAGATTGTGAATATTTAGGAAAACATCAATTTGACAGATAAAAGAGTTTTTTTTAGGCTAATTGCCTTACATTTAATCAGAGAACGTGTATATCATCTCTGTATTTAGCTCACAGGCACCTGTTTCAGAAAAAAAATATATACCCCTATACTATAACACAACACACAGGTGCCTGTGATCTAGCTGCAAACATTTAAACATGTATCTCTTGAGGCCGCTCATTTATTATTTTTTTAATCGCGGCCAAGGAGCTTCTATGGTCCGCAACTAACAAAAATCAAGCGGCCACCAGAGCTACATGTTTGCAGCTACTCTGTATCATGTGTATAAGACAGTTGGAGTCCGGAGTTGGAGCATAATCAGTAAAGCCATTCAGGTATTTTGGCAAAATCTCTAGTGTCTTCAACACAAAGCTAGCATTTGGAATTAAACCCAGGGTGTCCTTAGGATACAATAAATTTGGGACAGAACAAGGTTGTGAAAATGTTCCAAATGTACACGTATACAGGAGTCACCCGTGTTCTGTTTAATCCATGGTTAATAAACCCGTGGTTTATTGTCGATTTTAACATGGGTATCCATTGGTTTCGTTTATTTTACCCTCGCTCCGCTAGCTCCACTCAGGGTAAAATAATAATGAAAACAATGGCAACCTATGTTAAAATCTCCAATAAACCACGGACGGCCATGGATTATTTCTATTCTAATATGCAATTTTTGTGTTTTGCACTGACGTATAGTGCAAGACAAAATGTTTTCCATTTTTGTTGTTTTTGTGCACAAAATATATTATGACATCATTGACTTTAGCGTTAAAGTAACTGTGACGTCGACCCGGTGTTTATTGGAAATTAACATACAGCTTGTCGTCATGGTTTCCTTTGTTCATGGGCGTGGTCCATATTAGAATTTATTTTTTTACCCAGAAAAAAAATCTACCAAGGGTGCCCTAGAAAGGAATATTGAACGTCCCACAGGTTAGTCCATTCTTGGCGCACAAATAAAATAATCAAAATCTCCAGCTTTGTCTCTTGTATATCCTATGTTGGAGAGCAAGGTATCATCTGGAGCATGCAATGGATGGCACAATGAACAATGTTTATGGTTTTTCATGGTTCTCCAAAGAATCAGAGATAGAAAGGAATGATAACGAGCAGATACCAGATATTTTCATTGTGATGGCAGCAGAATACTACCGATGGTGAAATGAGGATTTTCATTTTGTCAAAAATATGAGAAGGAAGATTTTGTTTTTAATAAAACCATAAAAAAACTTTTTTCTTTTTTAAATCAAAGAAGGATGGTGATCCATTAAATATTATAATTTTTTACCCCTGCACGATTTGTCATTTTTCCTCTCCAGCATGATCTAGTGACAGATGGATCCAGTGGGTGAAAAATGATTGATACTGTAGTCTTGTATATATTGGGTTTTTTGCCCTATATATGATATGTTTATTAGCTTGCATCCGGGGCTTGCATGGTGGACACTCATTTATGTTATACAACAACCAAATAGAAAAGGGTTATTACAAATAAAACCTGCATTTCAAAATTAAGTTTAGAACAATATTAAACATGCAAGAAGCAAATAGTTTTAAATAAACTACACCTACATTTTTGTAATATGTAGACTTGACTTGAAAAAAACTTAGTTTTAATCATGTTAATGAAGCAAAATTAATTAGATGTGAGAAATGTAGGTGACACAACCTACATAAACAAACGGCAATAAAAAAAAATCCACAATGCTTATGTTATTTTGGGAGACAGCCAGTACAGTCATGGCAGTCTGGAACATGATCAGCAGTCCCTGCAAGACTAGAAATACAGTATATAAGATTCATTACCAATCCTTGAAATATCAGTGAAAGACATAGAACAATAAACCCAAAAAGCACAGGAACAAACAATATTTTACATTTTTGAAATGGTTAGGTTCAAAGAAATTTATTGCAATTAAGCAAATTATTTAGCTAAGTTTCATTTCATCCAACTGTATATAGTAAAAGAGGATATTTCTTTGTAGTTAAAATTTGAAATGTGTTGCACAATATTTGATGTTTTGCGCAATATTTAACGTGGGAATAATCTGTCTTCACTTTGTTATAATATTGATCAGGCAAAATTCACAAAAATAAATCCCTTGCAAAAGTTTCACCTTATCATACATGTCATCTGATCAAAATTACAAATGCATTTATAATAAAGATACTTATAGATTTCACAATTGTTGAACATTTTAAAGCATGTTTTGTTAATTCTTATGGCAATACATGTAATGTCTGTTTTGTTAGAAGAAACAACATCATACCGCTATACCGTCTCAACTTTAATATATATTTTCTATCATTATTCACTATAATCATAATATTCATGTACATTTTACAAGGATGTATTTGATTCATTTTCAGAAACATGAGAAGATTAAACATTGCCAGTAAGAAAGAGGCTATTAAGGTTGTCAAAGAATTAGATGCTTTTCCCAAGGTGTTGGATGATTATAAACAAACCACAGCGTCAGGGGGTGGAGGTATATTTTCTCTCTCTATAAAGATGAGCCACATGCATGTGTATTTAGAAAATTCATGTTTTTTATAGTACATGTATGTTGATTTTTATGTTTTTAATCATTGCCTAATCATGCTAAAAGACATACCATTAGTACATTGTGGCATATGCAATAATTCTATGATAGATAATAACTAGCTATAATTGTGATTGCAAGCAAGTCACATAAAAGTCCCCTCCCGTCCCCAAATTTTGGCGGATTGCAAAATACCAAAACATGGCTAATCATAGAAACATTTTACTTGCCTCATGATGATCAGCATATCAAATTTACATTGTATACAAATTTTTATGTAATTTGGACAAATTTAAATTTTTGGCGACTTTTGGCAGATTGCCAATTTTTTTTGGCGGATTGCCAAAAATTGGTTACTAATTGAAGAACCGTGCTTGCCCAATGGTGATCAGCATAATCATTTTATCTAGTATAACAATTTTCATGGATATTTGACAAAGTCGAGTTTTTGGCGATTTCGGCGGCTAATTGCCAAAAATTGGCAGGTCGTAGAAAAAATCTGGTCGCACCATGATAATCAGCATACCAACTTTACCCAGATAACCCATTTTCAAGACGATCAGACAAAAAAAAATTTTCCGCCCCTTTTTTCCGCAGGCGGCCATTTTGAAATGGCGGCCATCTTGAAAATTTTAAAAGTCGATGGCCCATCTATGAGTGACCCCCTAACCATCTAAAAAGGTTTCATCTTGATTCGCCAAAGCGTTTTTACGAGATATGTCGGACAAACTTTAGATCTATAAATAGGAAATTGAAATAAGAATAATAACTAGGTATAATTGTGTTGGGATGCCAACACAGAAGTCGCCCAAAATCGCCATGGATTGTATTTCTTTCAATTCAGTGCAATAAAATATGCCTAGAAATCAAATTTCATTGAAATCAGACAAAGTTTCAATTTAACCTGGACGGGAATGTAGTAAAAATGGCCGCCATTTTAAAACCGGAAGTCCGATCAAAATTTCGATTGCACCATTGAACTCAGCATACCTGATTTACCCAGATAACCCATTTTCATGACAATCAGACAAAATTTAATTTTTTTGTTTATTTTTAGTAAGAGGCTGCCATTTTGAAACGGCGGCCATTTTGAACATTCTGAAAACTTCCTGCAAAACTTCAAATGAAGGTTTATCACTGTGCAAAGTTTCATTATCTTTGGTAAAAGCATCTCAAACTAGTTATCCGGACAAAATTACTAGGGGGCGGGGGTATAAAAATGGACGCCATTTCAAAACGGTAAGTCCAATCTTAAATCCGATTTTATATTTGAACTCAGGATACCCCATTTACCCAGCCATCCAATTTTCAAAATGTTCCGATAAGTATAAGTCGTTGTTACTATTTTTAGAACGGCAGCCATTTTGAAACGGCGGCCATTTTGAATTTTTAAACATTACGTTGCATAACTCCTTTTGGTGTTCTATAACCCTGCAAAGTTTCATAGAACTCCAACAAAGCACTAACGAGCAATCCTTTCGGAAAAGTTCATGGATAAGGAAAATAATAATAATAATAATAACTAGGTATAATTGTGTTGGGATGCCAACACAGAAGTCGCCCAAAATCGCCATGGATTGTATTCCTTTCAATTCAGTACAATAAAATATGCCTAGAAATCAAATTTCATTGAAATCAGACAAAGTTTCCATTTAAACCGGACGGGAATGTAATAAAAATGGCCGCCATTTTAAAACCGGAAGTCGGATCAAATTTTCGATTGCACCATTGAACTTAGCATACCTGATTTACCCAGATAACCCATTTTCATGACAATCAGACTAACTTTAATTTTTTTGTCTATTTTTAGTAACAGGCTGCCATTTTGAAACGGCGGCCATTTTGAACATTCTGAAAACTTCCTGCAAAACTTCAAATGAAGGTTAATCACTGTGCAAAGTTTCATTATCTTTGGTCAAAGCATCTCAAACTAGTTATCCGGACAAAATTACCAGGGGGCGGGGGTATAAAAATGGCCGCCATTTAAGAACGGTAGGTCCAATCTTAAATCCGATTTCATATTTGAACTCAGGATACCCCATTTACCCAAAAAAACTCATTTTCAAAATGTTCTGATAAGTATTAGTCGTTGTTGCTATTTTTAGAACAGCCGCCATATTGAAACGGCGGCCATTTTGAATTTTTAAACATTATGTTGCATAACTCCTTTTGGTGTTCTATAACCCTGCAAAGTTTCATAGAACTCCATCAAAGCAATTACGAGCAATCCTTTCGGAAAAGTTCATGGATAAGGAAAATAATAATAATAATAATAATAAGAAACGGGGTAAAAACAATAAGTCGCCAAAACTTTGTTTTGGGCGACTTAATAAGAAACGGGGTAAAAACAATAAGTCGCCAAAACTTTGTTTTGGGCGACTTAATAATAATAATAATAATAATAAGAAACTGGGCAAAAACAATAAGTCCTCCGACACTTCGTGGTCGGGGACTTAATAAGATTTAGAATAAGTGTATATGACACAACAACTATTTTTCAATAATGGAAAATATCCAACAGTTTTTAATGTGATAAAAAAAAATACAATCAATATTTACAAATGAATAATTTTGAATAAATCCAATTTTGAAATTCATCATTTTTTTTTCAAAATGAACAAACTGAGTTATTTACTTTGCTGTACTTGTGTAAATGAATGGTGCACCTTTATCATGCATATGTAGAGCAACACAACCAATGATCCATATGTGTGAAAAACAAGCATCACCCTGCACTTTTTGTATCAGATTGAAAAAAAAATCTATGTTATGCTGTCAGATATAAAGTATACCCTTGATTGTCAACCCTTCCTGCCCTGAATTTTCAGCCACCTCAAATTTTTTTATTTTGATTTTTGGGCAAATAATGCTAATTTTTTGTCAATTTTCTTTAAAATGATAGAATAGTTTATCAAAATGGATAAAAAATGAATTTGCCCGCCCACCCTATAGTTTCAAGAAATTTGGATGAGAATCTACTTATTTTTTTTGGGCCTTATTTACATAATTCACAAAAGATAATGAGATTTTAAATAGGTGTACATGACACAACCTATCACGAAAAATAAGTACAATGTAGTAATTTAAAAAAAAACACTAATAGATCATGATAAAAACAGCCTTAAATATGACCAGTGGTCACTGCAAAAGACCTCCCACTCAGACCCACTGAGCAAAATTAAGTAACTTAGATCTTACATGAAAAAGCAGAATTAATTAATGTTTGTCAAATATTTCTGGCTTGGTGCAGATTCATAAAAAAATGTGACAGAATTAAACTAGTAAGACATATGTCATTTATGAATATATGATATACATGTAAATATAATTCACTCTATTTTACAGTTTCCCTAGTGATGATCAGTGTCATCCTGCTTTTGGTAATCTCAGAAATCATCTATTATGCCAGAACAGAATTAAAGTTTGATTATGAAGTTGACACTCAGATGGATGGGTGAGAAAATTAATTATTTAGACTATTCCAGCTGAACATTTGATGAACTGGAAACAACTCGTACGGTTATTTTGGATATTTTAATATATAAATGTGCATAGTTAAAAAAAATAGCACCATATGAAAAATTCAGCAGAATTTGGTAAATATATATAATATACCGTAATTCAAAGAAATAAAAAAAGAATAGTGTTAAAATCTGTTTATTTGTGATTTGTAGTTTTGAGCATACTTGATTTTTTGTGTAACACATCTTTTTTCTAACACATGCAAAACATGAAAATATGGTCATGATAGATTTTATATTTTGAAGGAAACTGAAAATCAACATAGACTTAACAGTAGCTATGAGGTGTAATAGTAAGTATGTTTGTTTTAATTCATTGGTCCATAATTTAAAATGTGGATTTTTTCCCAGAATTATTTTTACCCCTGCTTTTACTTATGCTTAAGTTTTATGCTCTAATTATGTCTCCCCCCACTTTTGTGGGGAGACATATTGTTTTTGTCGTGTCCGTCCGTCCGTCCGTCTGTCCGTCACAAAGTTTGTCAGCGCAACTCCTCTGAAACTACTGAACCGAATTCTCAATGAAACTTAGTATATAGGAAGGACACCATATGTAGTTGTGCATATTACCAGGAAATTTTGATCCTCAAATTTTTGTGGGAGTTATGGCCCTTTGAACTTAGAAAATTGCTGAAAATCCACATTTATCATCTTGTCAGGGCAACTCCTCTGAAACTACCAAACAGAATTCAACGAAACCTGGTATAAAGGAAGGACACCATATGTAGTTGTGCATATTACCAGGAAATTTTGATCCTCAAATTTTTATGGGAGTTATGGCCCTTTGAACTTAGAAAATTGCTGAAAATCCTCATTTATCATCTTGTCAGCGCAACTTCTCTGAAACAACTGAACTGAATTCAACGAAACCTGGGATATAGGAAGACCATCATATGTAGTTGTGCATGTTACCAGGAAATTTTGATCCTCAAATTTTTGTGGGAGTTATGGTCCTTTAAACTTAGAACTTTTTTGGGAAACGGGGGGAGACATCGTTTTTGTAGGCAAAAACAAACTTTAATTTAATACAAGATTTACCAGGTTTCCCCCTTACCAAAGTAAAACCTAATTGGTTTATTTCTGAGGGAGATAAATTTTGAAAATAAATGAAGTACATAGCAAATGTATAGCTCTGTTCATAAACTCATGCTGACTCAATTGATTTCCAATTTAGATTCTTTTTATTTTCATTTTTGCCAGAGTAGTTTCCCTTTGCATTTCCACCACATGATTTGAACAATGTTGAGCTAAGGAAAACATCAATTTACCCCAATCTGTTTTTGGCTTAATTTCACCTCCTAAATTCAAATAAACTGATTTGGAGTGATGTTTTAGATGTAAGATCTTACAATGTGCACTTGGGTAGTTTAAAAACTTTGACACACACAAATTAAAATTGTTATAACGAGTTGAGGATATTTTATTAGTTAATCTTTACAGATTTTAATAAACCTTTAAGTTGTAAACTTGTAGTGAATAATTAAAAGATTTTCTGGAAATGAATGTCCAGAAAAAAGTCTTTGAATAAGGCTTTTGCTAATATATTTAACAAAATTTTATTCAATTTCAGCATTAGGAGCTGATGTAGTAGATTCTACAGGACAGAATTTTCACAGCAGTCACCAAGGAAAACTAGAGATGGAACATGCATACTTTGAACTGTCGCCAGAGCAAAGACGATACTTTGATATCATTCGTGACGTAAACCAATATCTTAGGGAAGAATATCATGCTATACAAGAACTTTTATGGCTTTCAGGCTCTGTCTTTACATCTTTTAGGAAAGGCATGCCTGATAGGTAAATGATAACATTTGCAGAAATACAAATTCATACCTCTGCAAACATTGTTTCAGGGATATAAAGGAATAACCCTGTCTGTCTGTTTATCTGTTTGTCTCTCTGTATAGTGTATATTTTTAAAAATGTTAAGAAACCCTTTGAATATTTGTTTAAAATCTTTTAGACTTTTTGTCATATTGGTCACTTCTAGACTTGTCAGTATTCTATTTCTTGGACACTTGCGGCTGTAGCCTTCTTATAATTGTCATGTAGTTGCAACTTATAGTTCTACATGTATATGATTTGAATGATTTTTATGCTTTTTACTCCCATCTACTTCCACAACCAACTCAACATACAATTTTTCATGAAATATCACTTTTTAACTCACCTGGCCAAAGGCCATGTGAGCTATTGCCATCACTTGGCGTCCGTCGTCGTCGTCCGTCGTCGTCGTCCGTCGTCGTCCGTCGTCGTCGTTAACTTTTCTTCAAACTTCTTCTCCTCTGAAACGGCTGCACAGATTCAAACCAAATTTGGTCTGGTGGTACTTTAGGGTATCCCCCACAGAACTGATGTGGGGATTTTTGATTCGTCGAAAAACATGGCCGCCGTTGCTAAAAATAGACCAGGGGGGTCAGACTACTGTTTTTGGCTTGTAAATCAAAAAGTATAAGAGATAGATGAAATCTGATGCCACGCTGCTGCTTCAGCATCAAAAGCTCTACAAAAGTCTCCATTGAGTCGAAGTTGTCAGATGACCCCTTATGGGAGTTACGGCCCCTTAAAGGTGAAAAATAGCATTTTTTCATGTTTTTGGCCTATGGAATGAAAACTATTGCAGATAGAGAGAAGCTGTTGCTTGCTTAAATGTTCAGCTCATTTAGCTCTACAAAAGTCTCCATAGGGTCGAAGTTGTCAGATGACCCCTTATAGGGGTTACGGCCCCTTAAAGGCAAAAAATAGTGTTTTTGGCCTATAGAATGAAAACTATTGCAGATAGAGAAAAGCTGTTGCTTGCTTAAATGTTCAGCTTGTTAAGCTCTACACAAGCCTCCATAGGGTCGAAGTTGTCAGATGACCCCTTATAGGGGTTACGGCCCCTTAAAGGCAAAAAAATAGTGTTTTGGGCATATAGAATGAAAACTATTACAGATAGAGAAAAGCTGTTGCTTGCTTAAATGTTCAGCTCTACACAAGTCTCCATAGGGTCAAAGTTGTCAGATGACCCCTTATAGGGGTTATGGCCCCTTAAAGGCAAAAAATAGAGTTTTTGGCCTATAGAATGAAAACTATTGCAGATAGAGAAAAGCTGTTGCTTGCTTATATGTTCAGCTCATTTAGCTCTACACAAGTCTCCATATGGTCGAAGTTGTCAGATGACCCCTTATAGGGGTTACAGCCCCTTAAAGGCAAAAAATTGTGTTTTTGGCATATGGAATGAAAACTATTGCAGGTAGAGAAAAGTTGTTGCTTGCTTAAATGTTCAGCTCATTTAGCTCTACAAAAGTTTTTATAGGGTCAAAGTTGCCAGACGACCCTTTATAGTGGTTACTGCCCCTTAAAGGCAAAAAATAGTGTTTTTGGCCTAAAGAACCCTTTAAGGGGTTATGGCCCTTTAAAGGTGAAAAATAGTGTTTTTTGCTTTGGAATGAAAACTATTGCAGATAGAGAAAAGCTTTTTATTGCTTAAACATTCAGCTCATTTAGCTATACAAAAGTCTTCAAAGGGTTGACATTAAGACCAGGTGAGCGATTCAGGCTCCTGGGAGCCTCTTGTTTTTCTTAGAGAAACCAGACCAGATTATCCACCAGATGCATGTCGTATTCATGGGACAATCATAGTCAATAAAGTAGCAGGAAACTTCCATATAACAGCAGGAAAGTAGGTACATTAACTGGTCTCATCATAGGTGGAAGCAGTTGTTAAAGGCATTTTTATTTACAATTCTATAAGTATGGTATAAATTTACCATGCAACATGAAGGAAAATCAGTATAGGAAATTGCATGGTTGGTCCGGAAAAGTGCCTTTCTACTCTTGTATATATATTTGTTACCTCTAGAATAGATCTTTATCGTTCATTTCAATGCTCAATAAAGATATCTGTAACTGAACAAAATTTACACTGGATTCTTTGCAATTTACACTGCGATAACAGAAAAAGATGACAATCTCCACTATTGAGATATTTTACAGTGGCTTGTCTTATATTGAAAAACTAAGTTTGTCCTGTGATATTATCAACTTGTTTTATTAAGAACAAATTAAGACCTTTCTGTTACCATAATAAAAAAGTGTTAAGAACAAGGTGACCTTTGTGAATTGTAGGAACTTAAATCTTTAATTTCAGTTTTGTTAGCCTAAGGGTGAGGAACAGCATTAACAGCATCATTCCTTGGCTTTTCTTATTAAGTGTTTATAAATGTGATTTTTTTTCAGTTTTTATACGTTATACCCTCAGTTTTGTTGGGTGTCCGTCCGTCTGTTTGTCAACCCCCGAAGGTTTCCGGATGATAACTTGAAAACACATTAAGGAATTTGAATGATATTTTGCACCACTGTTTAGTACAATGAAATAAAGATTGAGTTCAATTTTCAGGATGTTCCGAACATTTTTTTAGATACATGAGGCCAACTTTGAAAAATTAAATTTCATTGCATGTTGAAATTTTCTGATCTAAGAAAGATAACTCAATCTTTAATTTTAAGATAACTCAATATTTAAATTTCCACCCTATAACCATATATAGTAATACCTCTTATGAAAAGACAAATAATTTCGTACCAAAGTGGGGTCTGAAGGGGGGTCATGCCCCACCCCCTCAAATGACAAAATACTTTATTGTAGTGGGGGGTGTATCATTTAATGTCCCATTAGATGCCTTATTTTTTAATGATACTCCACATTCTTTCTTACACAAATTTGAATCTATGAAGTTTTCTGAATTATGTGATTAGAGGTCTAACTTTGTGTTTTGTTTTTAGGTCAATTCCTGTATTTCCAAGTGGTCATGCTCATATATCATTTAATATAGAAGATCATGGTAAGCAAAATTAAAGCTGGAAAAAAACAATCAAAATAATCAGTTTAAAAATTAATCGTAATACATCAAGACAACTACATTCTACAGACTCTTGATATTTTGCTTGCAGCTTCATTCTCTAGTACAATGCATGTAGTGTAAAATAATTCAATGCTTATAGCCTGTTAAGTGTCTGTTTTCCAAAAAATTTAACACAGGCTACAATAACTAATGTAGTCAAGGTAATCTAGTTTAAAAAATGGCGACTGTAACTTTTTTCTCAGCGACTACTTATCACAACCTCTTGTTATTTAGTATACAGCATCAACATAGGGTACCATAATGTATGTCACTCTGTAAAGTACTTCCCATTTATGAACAAAATCAGGCAATTTTTTACTTTGACAGATTTTATAGAAATTTACCTGATATTCGACAAAACCAATTAGCTAAATAGCTACAAACAAGTATTTGAAAACAAATATTTATTATGTTGAATTGTATTCATCATTTTTCAGATCTGAATTATACCCATCGGATCAATCACCTCTCCTTTGGGGATGTTGTTCATGGTGTTGTCAGTCCTTTAGATGGTGAAGAGAAAGTTGTAACAGATAGTGAGTTCATGTGATAACAGATTTTAAGGATAGTCACTCTTCATGTTTCAGAATTTCAGTCTGATTTCGGAACTCCTCTAAATGGAAGAAATATTTTGTTCACTGACTCCTACTTTTTCTGACATTTTCTGATTATATAGACCTTAAAAACCAACTGAATAAAGATTCATAAAATTCTTGATACAATTTCGTGGTTTTTAAGACCAATAACGTCACAATGGTAGTTATGTAATTTGATTTCCTACCAAATTTTTTTTTTATGTCATTATCTCAGAAACGAGCACACGGACCTCAAGTTCTCTTTTTGCCATTTGAATAAATGAAAAAATTTCTATCATTTCCAGCACAAATTATAAAATCTTTGATATTGAAAACTTCAGGAGCAACCATCCTTAAAGCTTTACTCAAATTAAGTGTTTAACACCCTTTTTGATTACATACAGGTGTGCAAGTCAACTTTTGTATATTAAAAAGCTAGACTGGAACAATCACCTGAGAATACATAATTAGTGACAAAAAGTGAGGTATTTTAACCATTTAGGACAAAATATCAATCATGACCGGCATATATGACCGTTTCCAGACCCTTGCTTTAGACCTAGCATCCACTAAGGCCCTCCAGAGTAATGATTTGACAAAATATATGTAAAATTAGGCCAGAGTTGGTGAACAACTATTGAACCGCTTAAATTGACAGGGAAAATTTGGTAATTTTGGTCAGAGATCACCTAATTAATTAAGTCACAGTTATGGTAATAAAATTTATATTTATTCATGCTTAAATGGTGGTTTTAATAGATTCATCATAAAATCATTACTAAATACATATAAATTGAAAAACAATCTTACCTATGAAATTAAATACTGTTTTAAAATAATGTTTTCACAGAATATTCAAATTTCTTTACATTTCAGATTTCCATATTTTTCAATATTTTGTACAAGTTGTACCTACTGAAGTTAGAACATACAGAGCTAATGTTGACACATATCAGTTTGCAGTTACAGAAAGGGTACGTTTGTATTTATGGCATTTGGATGTTTATAAACAGTCCGCCAAAAGTAATGCACCACCCATTTTAAAATGGCACCCTCTTTTTATATTTTATTGAAATATTCTGATCTTTTGCACACATGAACCTTTGGGTATTAGAGCAATTTGCATCCTACAAAACTTGAAAATAAAGAAAGATTTTCAAAATATGGGTACATAGTATTGTTTGATTAAACCGATCCTGAATTCAAGTTTCGGAGAACAATAGAAGAAGAAGAGTATTTAAGCAAAACTTTTTATTAAAGAACCTTACACATGACACTTTTATAAATTGTCGCGTTGTCAATCACATTAAACGACACATATGAGTTTTTAATGGGTTTTGCAGGTTTTTGGGGCCTGCTTAAAAATTACTGCTTTTTCCCGACTTTCTGACCATGTTTATTTCCAAATGCTAATTTCTCTTTAAAACCGCATGGAAATAAAACTTTTACTTTTCGATGATGATTAAATTAGGTTGTTTAAAAAGGTTTGTCAGAGATTTAAGGCAAAAAATCTTTTTTCCATGTTTTTTTTTCAGAAAATGTCTTTTTTTTCCGTAAAACTTAAAAAATGAGCTAAAACTGTTTCCAGAAAGACATTGTTGTCATTAGAATTGTGTGATCATAACACTTATGAAGTATCAATTTTGTGTGGAGAAGGAAAAACATGTCGATTAACTTTTATAGTGATTAAAGGACAATTTCTTTCAAAAGTGGAGTTTTCAGAAAATGAGATTTCAGAAAAGTGATATTTTGGGCAGAGAACAAACACCATTGCTTGCACAAATTAATACGACATTAAATTTGGAAGTTTCTTCCGCAAAAAGTTTCCATACAAATTCCATTTTCTAAGGGCAGCATCCTTTTGTCAGTTTGTGGTCTAAAATTTGACCAGAAAAGATTTATTCCCCTTTTTAACAATTTGTACTCGGTTTTGTTTGGTCATTATATTGAAAATGTTTTAACAATATGTTTAACTCTAAGACATCAAGCCAACTTAAAGAACACAGAACTTATTTGAACAAAATTTGAATTTTTCGTCAAAGTTTTTCTATGAAACATTTAGGACATTTAATCATGTTCTGTTTGAAGTGTCTTTTCACTTTAGATTTCTCTCACTGGCGAATACCTTTTGGTGAAACATTACATCAAAATGTTTGTTTTAAGAATACACATTTCAAATATATCATAAAGTTAAAAGGCGTTTGCATTTTAACTTTGAAATTGTACCTTTAAAAATATATAGGGTGGTGCTTAACTTATGGCGGAGTGTATACATGTAGTTGTTACAATAGGGATATGCCCAAATGGTGTAACTTTGAAAGACTCGCATACCGCCAGTGTTAGCTGCTGTAGAGGACCTGGTATGATGACCATGGTGTTGCCTGGGTCAGTGCCCATTTTGTACCACAAGGAGATATTGGTCCAAATTCTGCAAGACTTGATATTTATAACTTTGCCATCCTTGTTTATCCTCATGGCGATGGTGGAGGGGGGGGCAGGGCTTACCAGCAGGGGCAGATTTAGAAGTTTTCAAGAGAGGTTCAGCCCTAATTCCAAAACAAAAGGGCCAATATTTACTAAAAATTTTGCTTTAAAAAGCCCCAAGAAAAGGGGGGTTGAACCCTAGAGCGCATCTGAATCTGCCACTGACCAAAAAAAAGATGATTATTGTCTCGCCTGCAAAGCAGAGCGGGACATAGGTGTTACTTTACCAGCAGCGACGACGTTAACTTTTTGGAAAAGTTTTATGAGCACCTCCATATCTCAAGAACTATAGGTCCTAGGTTGATGAAACGTGGTATGCAATTGCCTCAGAAATAGCTTAGCACAGTTGCATCCCCATCTTTTGACCTTGACCTTGATTTTCCGGTTGAGTGACTTTGACAATTTTAAATACATATATTAGCAACGGAAACGTTTTGCGAGCACCTCCATATCTCGAGCACTATAGGTCCTAGGTGGATGAAACTTGGTATGCATATGCCCCTGTAGTAGCTCAGCACATCCATATCTCAAGAGCTGTATGTCCTAGGTGGATAGACTAGGTATGTATATGCCCCAGTAGTAGCTTAGCACAGTTGCATCCCCATCTTTTGACCTTGACCTTGATTTTTTGGTTGAATGACTTTGACAATTTTCAATACATATAATAGCAATGGAAAAGTTTTGCAAGCACCTCCATATCTCAAGAACTAAAGGTCTTAGGTTGATGAAACTTGGTATGCTTATGCCCCAGTAGTAGCTTAGCAGTTGCATCCCCATCTTTTGACCTTGACCTTGATTTTCTGATTGAGTGACTTTGACAATTTTCACTACTTATACATGTAATAGCAATGTTAAGGTTTTGCAAACACCTCCATATCTCAAGTATTGTTGGTTGTAGATTGATGAAACTTGGTATGCTTATGCTCCAGGAGTAGCTTAGCACAGTTTTATCCCCATTTTTTTACCTTGACCTTGATTTTCCGGTTAAGTGACTTTTACAATTTTCAATACATACATGTATAATAGCAATGGAAAAGTTTTGCTAGCACCTCCTATCTCAAGAACTGTAAGTCCTAGGTTGATGAAACTTGGTATGCATATGCCCAAGTAGTAGCTTAGCACAGTTACATCCCCATCTTTTGACCTTGACCTTGATTTTCAGGTTGAGTGACTGACAATTTTCAATACATATACATGTAATAGCAATGTTAAGGTTTTGCAAACACCTCCATATCTCAAGTATTATTGGTCCTGTTAGGTTGATGAAACTTGGTATACATCTGCCCTAGTAGTAGCTTAGTACAGTTGCATCCCCATCTTTGACCTTGACCTTGAATATATTTTGATCTCAGAAACTGAAAACCCATGTAAATTCAAAATATAGTGGAGGTAAGAAAGAATAATTGTTTCTGATGTTGTTGGCAGGCGAGACATACTTAAGTGTTAACTCTTGTATATTGAAAATACATGAAACTGAAGGATAAGCATTTTGGTCCACTCTTAAGATCAGTAATATTTGTTTAATTTAGTTATTTCAATATGTTACTTTTCATCAGCAGCATTTGAATAACAAGTTGAAAAAAAGAAAGATGTGACTATCTAGGAGAGAACACTTTAATATAACAAAACAAGACAAAATCAAAGAGGAACAAAATACAGTACATATAAAAATCAACCAAATGTAGTGCATGGAAAGTCTGATGATTTTTATTTTATTTAAAACATATGACAAACAAACTGATATTTACAAGTATGTTTATTATGTCTGATATATAATTTATTTTTATTTTTTTTGTTACAGAATAGAACCATAGATCATGCCAAAGGAAGTCATGGTGTTTCTGGTATATTTTTCAAATATGATTTAAATTCTTTAAAGATACGAGTGAGAGAACAACATCAGCCGCTGTGGCAGTTCTTAGTGCGGCTCTGTGGCATCATAGGTGGAGTTTTTGTTGTAACAGGTAGGTTTAAATGGGTAATTGAATTCAAATCAGTTTACTGTTTTACTGAGGTACATATTTTTTTAAGTCTGTCAGTAAAAAACGCTGGATTTTGTTAAACAGGAAGTAGGTGAGCAACAGACCTGAAATTGAATCATCCACTTTATGGGCCCCCATGCTGATACCAAAGATATGTAGTTGCTGCAAAAACTGTTATGAAAATTTTTTCCACATCCACATACCAGTATTTTTCACACTGATATCCGGCCAAAAATCAAACTTCTCAACAAAATAAACAGCTTTTTTTAAACTTCTTTGTTTTCAATAATAAAAAGTTTTAAGAACCTGTGGTTTGAGTTTTTTCCTTCTTTGATGTTGAAAGAAGAAAAATTCACAGCAACTACATTTGATAGTCTGTTGATGTGCATGTAAGGCAAGGCTAACATCATCCCATATTCCATGATTTCATTTGTAACTCACATACTTCTTGTTCAACAAAACCTGGCCAATTTTGATTATATCCAAAATTTTGGGATCGTATAAATGTTAAGGCCATGTGGTCATTGTTATCTCGGGACATTTAGTTTCTGTGCGATGACCTGCAACAAATGTTTACAATTTGTTATAAAATGTTTGATATGATGTTTGTAACCACTGAAGGAAGGTTGGAATTGTATATGGGGTTTTCTTGTCAAAACTTCCGTAGAATTTTTTTTGGGGGGGCATTCCTTCAATGTTAAGATATATTTTGCACCATAACATTGCAACAGGTGGCCAAAGATGGGCCACATCCCAAAAATCAACTTTTTTATTTGTCTTATTTTCACAATCTTTTTTTATTGTAGGTATGGTGCACAATTACTGTGGTTTTCTTGCCGATATAATATGCTGTAGATTTCACATTGGAAAATATAAACAAGGAGATAAAGCTACAACACAGCCTCAATCATTGACAGACAATATCACAGACAATACACAAAATTATAATTTATTACATAATGTTCAAAAATAAATATGTTTTTTTTATTGTGCTGATGAAAAGTTGAAAGCAGGTCTTTCAATCTATCCCTTGAATCTTTGCTCCAGTTGAGCTATTTCCATCTCTTGGCATCTGTCTTGGTGTATCGTCTGATAACAAATTTTCTAAAATCTTCTCCTATGAAACTATTGAACAGAATTTGATGGAGCTTCGTATGATGGATCCTTAGGGTGCCCTGCACTACAGTGCCAAAAATATGGCTGCTGTTGCTAAAAAATAGACCAATGGGTCAGACTTCTGTTTTTGGCTTGTGAATCAAATAGTATAAGTGATAGAGAAAATTTAGTGCATCAAAAGCTCTACATAAAGATTCCCTTGGACTGAAATTGTCAAAAAACCTTGTCCAAACATTTAACTCCTCTGACACTGCAAGTCATCATCTTCTGTAAGTGCTGGACTCAGGTTTGAGTATATTCACACTGTAAGTCCAATTGCAACAAACTTGTTATAGTTGTTCATTAACATTAGATGTAAAAATCTGATTTGGGGATATTTGATTGAGTGTAAAGCATGACTGCTAAAAATGGAACATACATGTAGGGGTAAATTACAAATTCTGGCAGAGCATAAGATCAGGAATAAAAGATCTACCTGCTCTGAAATTTTGAAGAAGATCCAACAACCCATGTAAGAATTATTGCTTTTTATTAATTTTTTTTAGCTCACCTGACCCGAAGGGTCATGTGAGCTATTGTCACCGTTAAGCGTCTGTCGTCCGTCCGTTAACTTTTCTTCAAACATCTTCTTCTCTGAAACCACTTATGGAATTGCTTTGAAACTTTGAACACTTGATCTTTAGGATTTCCTTTACCAAGTTTGTGAAATTTGTGAATGTCTACCAACCAACATGGCCGACGTTACTAAGAATAGAACAGGGGGGTCAGACCATATTTTTTTAGCTTATAGCTCAAAAAGTATAAGAGATAGAGAAAATCCGAAGCAACCTTCCTTCTACAGCATCAAAAGGTCTACAAAACTCTCCTTTGAGTCAAAGTTGTGGGACGACTACTTATAGGAGTTATTTCCCCTTAATCGTCAAAATTGACCATTTTCTCAGTTTTTGGACTTTATCTTGAAAACCATAAGTGCTTGAGGAAAAGTTAGCATTTCAAAATTGTTGAGATCTACAAAAATGATTTCAGGGTCAAAATTGTCAGATCAACCTTTTAAGAGTTATCCCCCTTAAAACTTGTTTTTTTTAAATGGAAAGCTTTGTAACCTTAAGAGAATTTTCTATCCCAACTTGTTTTTTAGCTCACCTGGACCGAAGGTCCATGGGAGCTTATACCATCACTTGGCGTCCGTCGTCGTCGTCGTCTGTTAACAATTTTTCAAACTTTAACTTGTTCAACACCATAAGTCTAATTGCAACCAAACTTGGTACAGTTGTTTAGTAGCATTATGTGTACAAAACCATCGTTTGGATTTTTGATTTGTAAAAAAACATGGCCGCCAGGGCTAAAAATAGAACATAGGGGTAAATTGCAGTTTTTTGCTAATAACTCAAAAACAGTACCAGATATCAAAATTCTGGAATAGAGTAAAAATAATTAGCACATCAAGATCAACCTGCCCAGAAATTTTCAAGAAGATCCAACAACCGATGTAGGAGTTATTGCCCTTTTTCTGGATTTTTTCAAAATTTTGCACTTATTTCATGTATTTAGCCCTATATCTTGAAAACTATACACAAGATATTTTAAAAATTCAAATTGCATATGATTAAGCACATCAAGATCTACATTTCATATTTTAGGTCAAAGCTGTAGGACCATTTCTTTTAGGAGTTATGGCCCTTAAAGCATCAAAATTTACCATTTTTCATTACTTTTCCCCTGAATTTCATAGATTTACTTGTCTGACACCATAAATCCAACTTCAACCAAACTTGGCACAAATGTTGAATATCATAAATGCTACAATTCTATTGTTAAGCTTTTTGATTCGTCAAAAAATATGGTCGCCATGGCTAAAAATAGAACATAGGGGTAAATTGCAGTTTTTTGCTAATTACTCAAAAATAGTTACAGATATCAAAATTCTGATGGTAGACAAAAGTGATCAGCATCTCAAGATCTACCAGCTATGAAATATTCAAGAAGATCCAACAATTGACATAGGAGTTATTGCCCTTTTTCTGGATTTTTACATTTTTTTTCACTTATTTAGCCCTGTATCTTGAAAACTATACAAGATATTTCAAAAATTTAAGTTGCATATGATTAAGCACATCAAGATCTACATTTCATATTTTAGGTCAAAGCTGTAGGACCATTTCTTTAAGGAGTTATTGTCCTTTAAACAACAAAATTTACCATTTTTCATTACTTTTCCCCTGAATTTCAAAGATTAACTTGTTTGACAAGGTAAAACCAACTGCGCCTTAACATGGCACACTTATTTAATAGCTTATATGCTACAACTCTATTGTTCAGATTTTTTATTTGTAAAAAACATGGCCGCCATGGCTAAAAATAGAACAAAGGGGTAAATTGTATTTTTTTTGCTTATAACTCAAAAATGGTTTCAGATATCAAAAAGTTGTTCTTTTTCCTAATTTTAGCCAAATTTACACTTATTAAGCCCAATATCTTGAAAACTAATCAAGATATTACAGAAATTTAAATCGCATATGGTTAAATAAGCACAATAATATCTACAAATATATGTACCTGTGTAGTTCAGGTGAGCGATTGAGGCTCTTGGGAGCCTCTTGTTTAATGTTACTAACCAAGTACATGTAGACCATGTTGCACACTATGTTAGAGGCTTGAGCATAACAGATCAGGTGAGCGATTCAGGCTCCTGGGAGCCTCTTGTTTTTTGATTTGTGCACTTTTTTGCCTAATATCTGGCAAGTTATGTACGATATTTGAGAAATTTTAATTACTTATTGTTAAGCATAGCCAGGTGTACATGTACAAAGTATGTAACAGGGTCAAAGTTGATTTTTGATTTGTTGTAAAATAGGGCTGCCATGGCTAAAAATCATAGGGGTAAATTGCAGTTTTTTATACGACCGCAAATTTTTTGCGATCGTATTATGTTATGGCGATGTCGTTGTCGTTGGCGTTGTCGTCGTTGTCGTTGGCGTTGTCGTCGTCGTCGTCGTCTGTAGACACTGGTTTCCGTGCGATAACTTTAGTTGCAATTTACCAATTGTTATAAAATTTTGATATAATGTTTATAACCACTAAAGGAAGGTTGGTATTGCATTTGGGGTTTCTGGCCCCTACAGTTTTAGAAAAAAGGGCAAAAAGGGGCTAAAACAGGTGTATTGACAAAACGTCTGTAGAATGTTGAATTTTCATCCGATTTTGATCATTCTTTTTTAATTGTATCCCTCAATAAATTCTGTCAACAAAATGTAACACCTTTGATGTATCTTGTATCGTTACATTGCTATAAGGGGTCAAAAAGAGGCCACACCCAAAAAATCGACTTTTTTATTTATGGTCCGATTTTCAAAATTTTTTTCATTGGAATCCTTGTAAAAATCCTGGCTGCGTTTTTCAATCAGATTTGCAATGTCTCATACCGTTTTCGAGAAATAAGGGGTCAAAGGGGCCAAAAACGCCATTTATAAAAGTTTGTCCAGGCAAATAGTTTTTTTTACCAATATTAAGTTGTATCGGGCCAGCCAAATGTTATGAAGTTTAATCATGATGATTATATCCACTAAAGGAATGTTGGTTTTGTATCTGGGGTTTGTGGCCCCTACTGTTTTAGAAAAAAGGGCCAATGGGGCTAAAACGGGTGTATTGACAAAACTGTTGTAGAATGTTCATTATTTATTCAATTTTGAAAATTCTTTTTTTGTTGAAGTGCTCATAAAATTCTGTCTGCTAAATGTGTCAATGATTTTAATATGTATTTCACCATTACATTGCTACAGGGGGCTAAAGACAGACCACGCCCATAAAATCAACTTTTTTATTTTTGGTCCAATTTTCAAAATCTTTTTTTCATTGGAATCCTTGTGAAAATCCCTGGCTGCGGTTTTCAATCAGATTTGCAATATCTCTTACCGTTTTCGAGAAATTAGGGGTCAAAGGGGCCAAAAACACCAATTTTAAAAGTTGTCAAGGCAAATAGTTTTATACTTAGAATTAAGTTGTAGTTAAAATATATATGTGTGAAAAATGCATTTTTAAGTCCACCACAGGATGCATGTGTCAAAAAGCTTTGTAAGTCCACCATGGGCTTCATGTGACCAAAGCAATGGACTATCCATATTAGGCCTCCAATGTACAGAGTTAAACTTGTTGCGGTCGTATCATGCTGCGCTCGGCGTAGCTTTTTATTTGCAAATGACTAAAAGGGTCACAGATATTAAAACTCTAGTGTTACAGTAAAAATGATCAGCATTTGTAGATTTACCTACTGTGAAAATTTGATGAAGATATTTAATCCCCAAATATTCAAGCAAACTAAGGCTTTAATTAATCTTTGAAAGGTTTGATCTGTAAGCCAATTACCCAAAACTAAACAATTAGAGGCCATAAATTTTATAAAGAGTCATCTGACAGCTTCTGTCTTATAGATAGTTTTGAAGAGCTAAATAAACTGATTCAACTGAAACTTAAAGCTATTGCAATTAGAGTGTCCTGGTTTAAGTTTCATAAAACATCTCAAATTTGAGACTTCCTCAAATCTGTATTGACCACTGAAATTGCAAGAAATCTCAGTTGAGCAAGGATTTGAGGAAATCTCAAATTTGAGATGTTTTATGAAACTGGGGCCTGCACAAAAGTTATGTTTCAATTTCTGATCTGTCATAATACATGGCTGCCCCTTGCTGAAAATAGGCAATTTGGTCAGACTACTGTTTCTGGCTTGTAAATCAAAAATAGATAGAGAAAACTGATGAAATCCCATTCAAAAGCTCTACAAAAATCTCCATTTAGTTTATAAGTTGTCAGATATATGGGTTATGACCCTTTAAAGGTAAAAAATAGCGTAGCCTATACAATGAAAGCTATGGCAGATAGAAAAAAAAAACTGTTGCTTGCTTTTAACTTCAGCTCTATGAGCTCTACAAGAGTATCCATTTAGTCGAAGTTGTCAAATGACTTTTTTAGCTCACCTGGCCAAAGGCCATGTGAGCTTATGCCATCACTATGCATCAGTCGTCGTCCGTCGTCTGTCATCCGTTAACAATTTCAAAAATCTTCTCCTCTGAAACCACTGAACCAATTTAACTGAAACTTTGCAGGAATGGTATATGACATGTTGGCAACAAACGATCCTCATTTTAAAATGATTCGATAAAAAACATGGCTGCTGTTAAAAATAGAGCATAGGGTAAAACCACTTAAAATGGCTTATAACTCAGCAACCATAACAGATAGAAAAAATCCGAAGGATCTTAGGCTCTTTTGAATCAAAAGCTCTACAATAGTCTTCATTGGGTCGAAGTTGTCAGAGGAACCCTTATAGGGGTTATGGCCCTTTAAAGGTCAAAAATAGCCTTTTTTCATGTTTTTGCCCTATAGAATGAAAACTATTGCAGATAGAGAAAAGCTATTGCTTGCTTAAATGTTCAGTTCATTCTGCTCTACAAAAGTCTCAATAGGGTCGAAGTTGTCAGATGACCCCTTATAGGAGTTACAGCCCCTTAAAGGCGAAAAATAGTGTTTTTGGCCTATAGAATTGCAGATAGGGAAAAGCTGTTGCTTGCTTAAATGTTCAGCTCATTTAGCTCTAAAACAAGTTTCCATAGGGTCGAAGTTGTCAGATGACCCCTTCTAGGAATAGCAGCCCCTAAATAAACATGTTTTCATGTTTTTCGCATATATAATGAAAACTTTTATAGCAGATTTAGAAAAGTGGTTGCTTGCTTAAATGTTCAGTTCATTGATTAGCTCTTAACAAAAGTCTCTATAGAGTCAAAGTGTTCAGACGGCCCTTAAAATAACATTTGCATGTTTTTGGTCCACAGCATGAAAACTATTATAGGGTTGACATCAAGACCAGGTGAGCGATTCAGGCTCATGGGAGCCTCTTGTATAGGAGTTATGACCCTTTATGGATTAAAAATTGTGTTTTTAGCTCAGCTCTTGTCATCGATAAGCATCCGTCGTCCATCCTTCCGTTTACTTTTATTCAAACATCTACTTCTCTGAAATCGCCTATGGGATTGCTTTGAAACTTTGTACACTTGATCTCTAGGATGTCATCTACCAAGTTTTTGAAATTTGTGATTATCAACCAACCAGCATGGCCGCTTTTACTAAAAATAGAACAAGGGGTCAGACCATAGTTTTTAGCTAATAGCTCAAAAAGTAAAAGAGATAGAAAAAATCAGAAGCAACCCTCCTCCTTCAGCATCAAAAGCTCCACAAAACTCTCCGTTGAGTCAAAATTGTGGGATGACTCCTTATAGGAGTTATTTCCCCTTAATCGTCAAAATTGACAATTTTCACAGTTTTTGGACTTTATCTTGAAAATTGTAAGTGCTAGAGGAAAAGTTAGCATTGCAAAATTGTTCAGCTCATTGAGATCTACAAAAATGATTTCAGGGTCAAAATTGTCAGATCAACCGTTTAAGAGTTATCCCCCTTTAACTTATTTTTCTATCAATTTTAACTGATTTTTAAAAATCTTCTTCTTTGAAATCACTGCCGGGATTGCTTTGAAACTTTGTACACTTGACATTTAGGATGTCCTCTACCAAGTTTGTGAAATTTGTGATTATCGACCAACCAACATGGACGCTGTTACTAAAAATAGAATGGGGGGGTCAGACCATAGTTTTAGCTTATTGCTCAAAAAGTATTAGAACTAAAATTCGAAGCAACCCTCCTTCTTCAGCATCAAACGCTCTACGAAACTCTCCATTGTGTCAAAGTTGTGGGACGACTCTTTATAGGAGTTATTTAACCATAATCGTCAAAATTGACCATTTCACAGTTTTTGGACTTTATCTTAAAAGTCATAAGAGCTAGAGGAATAGTTAGCATTGTAAAATTGTTCAGCTCATTAAGATTTACAAAAATGATTTCAGGGTCAAAATTGTCAGATCATCCTTTTAAGAGTTATCCCCCTTTAAGTGTTTTCAATCAATTTTAACTTGTTTTTTTTTTCAAATGGAAAGCTTTGTAACTTTATAATCTTGATCTTAAAAGTATTTTATATCCAAAATAGTTTCTTTAATGTTACTTACCAAGGTTGCGGACTAGGTAAGATGTTTTAGCATAAGAGATCTAGTTTTGGATGGGTTTTTTCCCGCTCATTGAGCTTTACAAAAGAAGTTGTCAGATGACCCCTTATAGAGGTTACCCAGGTACTACCCTTCTAAGGTGAAAAATAGTGGGTTTTTAACACAAAACTTCAGAAGGAAAAGTAAAGAAATGTCTCCTCATCTCAGAAAATTTAAATATTTTTTTTATGTTTCACCCTCTTATATGTGTCATTCATAGTTTTACTCTTGTAAGTTCCTTCATCTGTCGGCCCAAACACTTATGTGGATCAAGTGTTAATCTCTTTATAGGGGTCTTGGTGCTTCATTAATACCGGTATTTTAAAAATAAAGGTTTTTTTTAAGTTTTTGTCATATAGAATGAGAACAATTTTAAATATCGAAAAGGCTAGCTGTTGCTTGCTTAAACCTTCATTTGATTAATTTCTACAAAACTCTACGTTGTGTCGAAGTTGTCAGATGACCTTCTGTGGGGTTATCTTATGGTCCTTTAAAAAGTCAAATATAGTGTTTTTTTTAGCTCACCTGACTGAAGACCATGTGAGATTACGTCATCACTATGCGTCTGTCGTCGTCCGTTGTCTAGATCTGTGGTTGCTTGATAACAACACTCTAAAACCATTAAATATTGCTTTTAAACTCTCTGAAACCATGAAAGATGGCTTTGAAACTCTCTGAAACCAATGACATCGTTTGAAACTGTCTAAAATCATTAAGAGATTGCTTTGAAACTGTTAGAAATAATGAATATCTCTGAAACCAGTGAGATTGCATTGAAGCAGTCTGAAACCATTGAAAGATTGCTTTGGAACCACTGAAAGAATGCTTTGAAACTGTCTGAAACCACTGAAAGATTGCTTTGAAACAGTCTGAAACCATTGACAGATTGCTTTGAAACCACTGAAAGATTGCTTTAAAACTGTCTGAAACCACTGCAAGATTGCTTTGAAACTCTCTGAAACCATTGAAACTTTCTGAAACCACTGAAAAATTGCTTTTAAACGCTCTGAAACCACGGAAAGATTGCTTTGAAACTGTCTGAAACCATTGAAAGATTGCTTTGAAACTGTCTGAAACCACTGGAAAATTGCTTTTTAACAGCCTGAAACCATTGAAAGATTGCTTTGAAACTCTGAAATCATTGAATCTCTCTGAAACCAGTGAGATCGCTTACCAAGTTTATGAAAAGTATGACAACAAACCAATCAATATTAATATTTACCATTTCTTTGATCTACTAGTATTACATGTTTCCTACTAAGATTGTTTAATACATGTATTAGTCATGTGAATAGTTTTGGCCGGATTTCACGGGGTGAAAAATCTGGATTATAAAATGGTGAATGTCGGGTGGTCGTGCGGGCAGTGAAGAAATTTTTGTAACAGTTTTCTCAGCAACTATTAATCACAGCCACTTGATATTTGGTATACAGCATCAGGGTGGGGTCCCATAATGTGGGATTCGACATATTTTGTTGTGGGAACGACATAAATTATATTTTTACATGGCCTCATTCAGCTTCCGTAGTATATGATAATAATAAACTATGGTGTACAGCTAAATAAAACTAATCAATCGGATTTTTTAGAGCAAGCAATTTTACGATAACGCTTTATCCAAGTAGTCCCGTGTGGGGCCCGGGTGGCGAATAGGCCAGCAGCAGAGCATAACTGGTCGTAAGAGGTGACTAAGGATCTTGTGATTCTGACGTCGGGTCAATGCTCAGCAAACAGAGTGACCAAGTGTGTCCCCTAGGTGGCTGAATAGGGTGGCCCTCGTCCGCGGGGGTTGTCAGGTCTATTATACGGTAACCCTGACCGCTGATCATAGTGGGCAAATGTGTGTGGAGAGTGCCACGCTTCATGCACGTAAAAGACCCATTTGTGGACCGCCAAGTAGTGCACCACATAGGCTAAATTTTCCGCCCCTACCCACCTCTCCCCTTTTTCTGTGGTTCTTCAAAATTTACCGTTCCCCAATATTTCATTTATCATCATCATTTCATGTTCATTTTATTACCCTTTTCATGTTAAATAACCTATATAGCGCTGCACGGGCGTAAAACACCAACTCACTCATTCACTCACTCACTTTCTTTAGTATGAGAGATAAAATGGTCAAGTACAAAATACCTAATCCATGCAACATCATAAATACTAGTTTGTCATCATTTCCGGACATTGCATAATTGTAGCTTTCTCTGGGAGATAATACTACCTGTTTTTTTTATTTTGATTTCAACAGTTTCTTCAGATGTTTCACACTTTAACCTTCATTTCATATGATTGTCATAGTTTTTAAATTGCGAAAATGATTCTAGGATCTATGTCTTAAACAATAATTGTCTAAAAGTTTATTAGTTTCCAGTGTCAGTAGAATTCAACTGTCGAATAAGACTACAAGAGTCCGACATGGATTTTTGGCGATGTATTAGGATCCCTTCATTCCATGTTCTCAATTGGCGAATCGGTGATATTCACAGAGGCTACTTTCATGATGACCGAGGACGATAGTCAATATCGTTAATCATCTCAAAAACAAGAGGGTGATGCTTTATATCCGGCCATTTCGATCTGATTTTGTCCGCCTTTTTACCGATTTCAGTAACATTTCTAAGTAAAACAAATTTGTCAAATAATTGCCATAGTCGTTTTTCAGGATTGGGATGGCGCTTTTTTAAAATGTATTTCAGATTGTTGATTATATTCCACTGCACTTTGTCCACCCTCTCGGGATTCTCTAGTTCACAACGATCTGAAACGGAAAAGAAATTCTAGGAATATTTGTTACAGTCAGGAAACTTTTTTAACATATTTTGAAAAGATGAGAATTGTGTCCACGGAAAACGATTCCCTTGCACATCATATAGGAAGTAGAATTTATCAGCCCTGATAAGTCGTCGCGGTGGTATAAAAAGAGAGAAAACTATATCAACTGTCAATTTTGTAAAATTGAAATGTATTGCCTGTCCTTGTATAATTATTACAAAGAGTTTGTTTCAATTATTTCTTTATTTTCTGCACCTGCAACCTTGAAGTTCAAACTTAGACCTCAAATACTTTAATATAATTGACCAATTCCCGATTTCATTGAAATATGCTACATATATTAATGAAATAAGGGGGTTTACCGACTACATGATTTGAAATATATTTCAAGCCGCATATGCTTAAACATATAATATAAACGGGCCATTATATAAAAGGAAAAGCAACTTGTGATGGTTTAAAGGATAAAAGAATTCTCTCGGTAATTTTAGTCCATATAAATATAGAAAAATTCACATACCACTGAATGTTAAAACAATTGCCCGTAACAATGTCGCTTCCTCTACTGTTATTCTACATTTCTGCATGGTTTCTGCATACTCAAACAAAAGCTCAACGAGCGGCTGGTCCATGATCACACATAGCCGAGACAAGTGAACACCATCCATACAGTTGTCGTCAGGAAGGGATAAGACTTTTAAGTTGTTGTTCAATCTGTTGTGGTGACCTAGAAATCGAAATTCTGTAAACCCTCCTGTAATGGGATGAAAAGTTGATTAAACAAAAATTGAATAGTAGATTCCTGAGAAAATAAATCTAAAGGCATAAAAGGATGTCGCGGAATATAGATAATCGAGTGGACATTTGAAACTCGACTTCAATACATCCAAACTAAAAGATCTTCATAAATTTGTCTCCTACAGGACACTGATAAACAGCCAGACACATACTTTTTGGAATTGCATTTTTTTTTATAAAATTACAGAATTTCACGCAGATCCAACTTGCGGTTTTCGAGAAATCATGCAGCTTTGATGCAATGGTAAACCGTAGAAGTTAACGGAAGTAGTTTCTCAACCCTCGTCTGCGGGTCATATTAACACATTACATATAGGCAACAATACCACCAAGCAACTATAATTAACAATGAGCGATCCGTAAAATTGAGAAACCTGAACAAATTGCTCTAAAAGAGTGAAAAGTTTCTGCACATGCTACAACACATGTCATACCGGTTTCATTAATACTTTATTTTTTTCTGTTAAAATATGCCGTTCAAATATGACATCTTAATGACAAAGTGAAACAGGTCATCCCTAAAAACAGTGAGTGGCGTTCCTTTTAATAATAATGTTTATTTTTCAGTGTACAATGCAAACCTTTGAGAAGTGACCGTTGGTCTAAAGGGGAAAGGTCACTGAAACCAGGAATATTCTGGGCAAACTTGACCATATTTCTAATGCTCTGCTCTAGGCGCCTCAATGTCTTTCTCATTATTGAACCTCTGTTATCCAACTCGATCCCTGTTGTCGACAAGAACTCCTGATACACGCTATCCGGAAGTGCTCCAAGACTGCCAAAGATTTCAAGTTGCTGTTGGTATCTGTCCTGAATGTATATTGGGATCTGATGAGCGCATTTTAGCAAACGCAGGAAATAAAATGTTTTATTCTATTCATCTATTTCCTTCTTTAATATATTAAATTTTTGATTTGTCAACAAACATGGCCGCTATTACTAAGAATAGAACATGGGGTAAAATCACATTCAAAGGCTTATAACTTGAAAACTATAACAGATAGAAAAAAATCTAAAGGATCTTAGGCTCTTCAGAATCAAAAGTCTCCATTGGGTCGATGTTGTCAGATGACCTCTTAGAGGGGTTATGGCCTTTGAAGGTGAAAAATAGTGATTTTTCGTGTTTTTGGCCTATAGATTGAAATCTATTGCAGTTAGAGAAAAACTGTTGCTTGCCTAAATATTCAGCTCATTGAGCTTTACAAAAGTCTCCATTTGGTCAATGTTGTCAGAAGAACCCTAATGGGGGTTATGGCCCTTTAAAGGTGAAAAATAGTGATTTTTCGTGTTTTTGGACTATAGAATGAAAACTATTGCAGATAGAAAAAAGCTGTTGCTTGCTTAAATATTCAGCTCATTTAGCTCTACAAAATTCTCCATAGGGTTAAGGTTGTCAGATGACTCTTTATAGGGGTTACAGCCCCTTAAAGGCGAAAAATAGTGTTTTTGGTCTATAGAATGACAAGAGTTAACACTAAAGTATGTCTCGCCTGCCGGCATCATCAGAAACAATTATTCTTTCTTACTTCAACTATATTTTGAATTTACATGGATTTTCAGTTTCTGAGATCAAAAGATGTTTATAGAACTTAAACATTGCAAATATATGCAATAAAAATAATCAAAGTCACTCTACCAGAAAATCAAGGTCAAGGTCAAAAGATGGGGATGCAACTGTGCTAAGCTACTACTGGGGCATATGCATACCAAGTTTCATCAACCTAGGACCTATAGTTCTTGAGATATGGAGGTGCTCGCAAAACTTTTCCATTGCTATTATATGTATTGAAAATTGTCAGTCACTCAACCGGAAAATCAAGGTCAAGGTCAAAAGATGGGGATTCAACTGTGCTAAGCTACTACTGGGGCATATGCATACCAAGTTTCATCAACCCAAGACCTATAGTTCTTGAGATATGGAGGTGCTCGCAAAACTTTTCCATTGCTATTATATGTATTGAAAATTGTCAAAGTCACTCAACCGGAAAATCAAGGTCAAGGTCAAAAGATGGGGATGCAACTGTGCTAAGCTATTACTGGGGCATATGCATACCAAGTTTCATCAACCCAGGACCTATAGTTCTTGAGATATGGAGGTGCTCGCAAAACTTTTCCATTGCTATTATATGTATTGAAAATTGTCAGTCACTCAACCGGAAAATCAAGGTCAAGGTCAAAAGATGGGGATTCAACTGTGCTAAGCTACTACTGGGGCATATGCATACCAAGTTTCATCAACCCAAGACCTATAGTTCTTGAGATATGGAGGTGCTCGCAAAACTTTTCCATTGCTATTATATGTATTGAAAATTGTCAAAGTCACTCAACCGGAAAATCAAGGTCAAGGTCAAAAGATGGGGATGCAACTGTGCTAAGCTATTACTGGGGCATATGCATACCAAGTTTCATCAACCCAGGACCTATAGTTCTTGAGATATGGAGGTGCTCGCAAAACTTTTCCATTGCTATTATATGTATTGAAAATTGTCAAAGTCACTCAACCGGAAAATCAAGGTCAAGGTCAAAAGATGGGGATGCAACTGTGCTAAGCTACTACTGTGGCATATGCATACCAAGTTTCATCAACCCAGGACCTACAGTTCTTGAGATATGGAGGTGCTCATAAAACTTTTCCAAAAAGTTAACGCCGCCGTCGCCGCCGCCGCCGCCGGTAAAGTAACACCTATGTCGCAGGCGAGACAAAAATTATTGCAGATAGAGAAAAGCTGTTTCTTGCTTAAATTTTCAGCTCATTTATCTCTACAAAAGTCGTCATAGGGTCAGAGTTGTAAGATCCACCCCCTCTTCTTAGGGGTTAAAGCCCCTTAAAGGCGAAAAAAGTGTTTTTGGCCTATATAATGAAAACTATTGCAGATAGAGAAAAAGCTGTTGCTTGCTTAAATGTTCAGCTCATTTACCTCTACAAAAGTCTTCATAGGGTTCAATTTGTCAGACGACCCCTTATGGGGGTTACAGCCCCTTGACTGCAAAAAATAGTGTTTTCGGCTTATTAAACGAAAACTATTGCAGATACAGAAAAGCTGTTGCCTGCTTAAATGTTTAGTTCATTTAGCTCTATTAAAGTCTTCGTAGGGTCGAAGTTGTCAGATGACCCCTTATAGAGGTTACAGCCCCTTAAAGGCAAAAAAATAGTGTTTTTGGCCTATAGAATGAAAACTTTTGCAGATAGAGAAAAGCTGGTGCTTTTGCCTAAACATTCAGCTCATTTAGCTCTACAAAAGTCTCCATAGGGTTGAAGTTGTCAGATGACCCCTTACAGGGATAACAGCCCCTAAATAAACATGTTTTCATGTTTTTGGCTCAAAGAATGAAAACTTAAGCAGATTACAAAAAGTTGTTGCTTGCTTAAATGTTCAGTTCATTAAGATTTAAACAAAAGTCTTCATAGAGTCAAAGTGTTCAGACGGCCCTTAAAATATCATTTTGCACGTTTTTGGCCTACAGAATGAAAACTATTGCTAAAAGAGAAAAGCTGTTGCTTGCTTAAATGTTCAGCTTATTCAGCTCTACAAAGTTCTTCATAGGGTTGACATCAAGACCAGGTGAGCGATTCAGGCTCCTGGGTGCCTCTTGTTTTATATAATAATCAGAATACGAGACCATTTGTGTATCCACCCGACGTGGAAACATGGAATACACAGTTAACAATCAATATACCACAAGCAAAAATGACTGACACAATGCAAAAATGATTGTCTCGCTAATAAAGTTTCAAATTATAAACTGAAGAGTAGAGCTATAGACTGAAATCAAACGCGCTTCATAATACCTACGGGCTGAAATAAATTTGATGTTGTTAGATTAGTACAGAGAAAATTTTTATTCTGCTCTTTAAATTGAACTAAACTGAAGATGAGAAACATTTTATGTTTAAATGCCAATATATAAGCATACAATATTCATCTGTTTAGATTTATTGTAAATTCTCAACTAGAACCAAAATATTCTTGTATGCTTGTACACGCAATGTCTTTTTCTTTTAAATCAGTTTGACACTCAAAAAGGTTAACTATTATATTCCATCAAGTATTCGGAAAAATATAAACAGCGTAATTCTATTTTACCCTGTAAATGTTTTGTTTTCTTGAAAAAAAAATGTATTATAATAACTTACAAAGCCAGATAGCTGCTTTGCCAAAACTTTGTCCAGATTCGGTGCAAATAATTGTCTAAAATTCGGAAAGATTCCTTCCTCCTGTATTTTTATGAGATTTTCCACAATGTTTTCGATGTTGTAATCCGGTGAATCAGTACATTCAGTAGAAACTGAAGAGGGAATTAACTCCATAACATTGTGAGGGTTTTCCTCTTTATTCTTCAGTCTTTTCACTTCTGTAATGTCTTTGGTTCTCTTTTCGTACGTATATCTGCCGATCTTTATTGCTTGATTAAAAAAAAAGTTGACAATTACATACTAGTATATGTTCGAGAAAAAAATTCTTCAGTCATGCTCAAATTATTACTCTACATAACAAGATCATTAAAATAATCACATAGAGAAATTAAAAAAATATATATCAAGAATTAGGCGGTAATAAAATAAATTGTGTGACATTAAAATGGAAATGAACAATCTGATATCAAATTCGACATTTAGTTAAAACTTGAAGAAGGCCATTTTGACATTTTCGTCTTCTTACAATTTCATCTGTGTGTATGGTTTTATCGTACACTTAAAGGAAATTGCATACAAGTCGGTGTTAATAAATGTTCCTATGGGTACGTCAGTTTCGTCTATTTGAAAATGACAACTCTTGTAAACGATAAATTAAGCAGAGAAAGGACACCATACCTTTGATTGATTTTATTTGATCATATTTTATTCATAAAAAAAAGACCATAAAAAGGGTTGCAGGACTAAGCCTATATATTTTCTCTCCTCATCAATACCTAACCAACAACTAGTTTTAAGGTTCGTAGTTCGAGCCTCGTCGATCAGGGAGAAAAATTCATGGACTAATTTTTGACACCATTTGCGAGGATGGTCTCAAGAAACCCTAGTCCTTCGGAAGGGACTGTCCCGTGTGTCATGTGCACGTTCAATACGCCTAAGTAGACATGTAGAGTTCGATAAAAGTAGGCCCAGTGGGGGCCGCTACAAAGGCCATGCACTCGCAAACTGTTATCATGAGAGGAATCTTATAAAACAACAATCTCCTTTCCCAATCCAGGATAAATATATATGTTTTAACTCATTCGTTTTAATTTTGCAACCTTAAATGAGTAAAAACATACCTTCATGCGACATGCCGACCTCAAGACATTTCCTATATCTACAGAAGGAACACATAGTCCTCTTTCCCGTCCCAAGCTTACAATTTCCATCCCTAACGCATTTATATTCTTCCTTTTTCTTTTCTATCTTTACAATGCTACGTCTAAAAAAGCCCTGTATGAAAATAAGATACAATGAAATTAAGATTCCATTAGTAGACGGTGACCTGTCGAATTTATCATTGCATTTATGAGGAAAAATAGGGACAAAAACTTACACAATTAGGATAACATTTTAAGTAAAATTGGCTACCATTTTAAAAGAATAGACCTAAGAGAAGCTATAAAGGTCAGTAAAATAAAATTTGAAATTGCTTTGCATGTTTATTTAACTCACCTTGCACGGCTCACAAGTATTCGCCCCATAATGTAATCCCGATGCCTTTTCACCACAAACAGTACAAGGGGGTAACATTTCGGGATCCGGTGGTTTATTTTTCCTGGATTTTTTCTTAGGTTTCTCGTTAGATATTTCACTTTTATTACTTTCATTCGAATTATCTCCATTGTTTTCAATCTGTGAGGTCGAAGAACATTCTATAGAATTTTCTGTTAAATCCTGAGTGGATGAGATTTCGCTGCTACGGGAATCGCTAGTTGAAGGTTTTGATATGGCTGATATTGTGCTACGCTGTACAAAGGCCTCGTCGTTAAGGATACCGACCATATCCGAGGACGATGAGTCTAGAGATACCAACTTAGACGTGTCAACTTGATCGTGTTGTGATGGACCGGTTTCTGGAAACCTTTCAGACGCTTGAAATGTCATTGATAGTGCATCATATATATCATTTGGTTCCACGGTCACACCAGTTGTGTCTGGAGAAAAGGGCAAGTCGAAAAATTCTGGAAAGTCGGCACTGTTCATTTTTTCTTCTTCTAAAAGTAAAAAGAAAAGGTGTTTGTTATTGCAGATCTTTGCTCCAACTTCAAGTTCTTGGATTTAAGTCTGTAAATCTTTTTTTTTGGTATTGCAGATCTTTGCTTCAACTTCAAGTTCTTGGATTCAAGTCTGTAAATCTGAATCATTAATTGTCAGAATGTGATTCATATGGTCAATTCACAGCTCTAGATTTAACTTGGTTAACAATATATGCCAAACACTCCTTACTCACAGCAGTGTCTTTTATCTTGAGTTCGCGAAATTAATAATTAATATAAGACCAAGGCCAAAAATTCAACACAAATCGCATATTTATATGTAAAGTTCAAATCAATGAAAATGTATTCAATATTAACATGATATAGCGTTTTTTCTATCTCCTGTGGTTTTTACGCTGTGTGACAAAATCATTACATAACTAGGTATAATTGTGATCGCAAAGCGAGTCACAAATGTCCCCTCACGTACCCCTCTTTGTTTATATCCGGCTTATTCAAGAATATTTTTTGTTCGCCATCCATTATAAAACTGAGATATCAATTTTCGTTAAAATCGGACCAATTTCAATTTTTACCGGAAGTGGCGGCCATTTTGAATTTTTCGTTATTTTCGACTTCACGCTTCAATTCACCATCCTTTAAAACCTCTAGATATCAATTTTCGTAAAAATCGGAGCAAGTTTATTTTTGACCGTAAGTGGCGGCCATTTTGAATTTTTCGACATTTTCGACTTCACGGCTCAATTCGTCATCCTTTAAAACCCCTAGATATCAGTTTTCGTTAAAATCGGAGCAAGTTCAATTTTTACCGGAAGTGGCGGCCATTTTGAATTTTTCAACATTTTCGACTGCACGCCTCAATTCGCCATCCTTTAAAACCCCTAGATATCAATTTTCGTTAAAATCGGAGCAAGTTCAATTTTTCCGGAAGTGGCGGCCATTTTGAATTTTTCAACATTTTCGACTTCAAGCCTCAATTCGCCATCCTTTAAAACCCCTAGATATCAATTTTCGTTAAAATCGGAGCAAGTTCAATTTTTACCGGAAGTGGCGGCCATTTTGAATTTTCAACATTTTCGACTGCACGCCTCAATTCGCCATCCTTTAAAACCCCTAGATATCAATTTTTGTTACAATCGGAGCAAGTTCAATTTTTACCGGAAGTGGCAGCCATTTTGAATTTTTCAACATTTTCGACTTCACGCCTCAATTCGCCATCCTTTAAAACCCCTAGATATCAATTTTCGTTAAAATCGGAGCAAGTTAAATTTTTACCGTAAGTGGCGGCCATTTTGAATTTTTCAACATTTTCGACTGCACGCCTCAATTCGCTATCCTTTAAAACCCCTAGATATCAATTTTCGTTAAAATCGGAGCAAGTTCAATTTTTACCGGAAGTGGCGGCCATTTTGAATTTTTCAACATTTTCCACTTCACGCCTCAATTCGCCATCCTTTAAAACCCCTAGATATCAATTTTCGTTAAAATCGGAGCAAGTTCAATTTTTACCGGAAGTGGCGGCCATTTTGAAAATTGCGGCCGATAAATTTTTTTCCATATAAGAAATGAACTCGGCATACCCCAATTACCTTAGATACAAATTTTCATTTCAAAATAATAAATTTAAAAAAAATTCCCAAAATCCAATTAGGATTATCTCCCTTTTAAATTTCTATTTTTGTTTTTTTGCAAAATATTAAAAACCGTAAGTCCGATTTTCAAAATTCTTTTTTTGAATGATACCTCTCGTAAGTACCTATTTTATATATATACAGATTTTTAATATTCCCGCCGGTTTACGAATGCCGCTTAAAATAAAACTTTGATTTCGAGGAGCCATTTTTAGGCCCCTATTTACCCTATAAGGGGTCGTTTGATTTTGGCAAAAAAACCTGATTACACAATTTCACACTCCATACTCTTGATATATGAAGTTTCAGCTTCCTAACTTCAAAGATGTTCTTTAAATTGGTGGGACAAGTTCACACTATAGAATACTAAGAAAAATAATAATAACTAGCTATAATTTGTGTTGGGATGCCAACACACAAGTCGCCCAAAATCGCCTTGATGGACTTTGATCGATTTGATTTTTATTGTGTGTTTAGTTTTTGTGCTTTGTCTAGGAATATTGATAGGGGGAAGGTTGGGCCCAAAAAACTAGTTTAACCCCGCCACATATTACATGTGCCTGTCCTAAGCCAGGAATCCTTGACAAAGCTTTCGTTTGTACTTGTCTTTTTGATGTTTTCTGTTCCTTGTTTAAGAAGGGGGTCTATCTGTGACTATTTCAGGGCTGGATTTGAATTATATGCATCTTATTTAGACCATGGGCCAATTGCATAACTGCGAGCAGTGCCAAATGGCCTCGTTGAAGGCTGCTGGCGGTTGTCCATTGTGGTTTTTCTAAATTGCCGTTTAATTGTGGGCTGTGTCGCGTACACTTATTCCACATCTCTTTATTTTCTATTGGATACTATTTCTTCCCATTCAGAACAATAAAATATGTATAGAAATAAAATTCGATTGAAATCGGACAAAGTTCACATTTTTAAGGCGGCGGGTGTAGTAAAATGGCCGCCATTTTTAAATCATAAGTCGGATTTCAAATCCGGTCGCAGATTTGAACTCAGCATACCCGCTTTACCCAGGTGACCCATTTTCAAGACGATCCGATGAAAATAAAAATTCCGCCCACTTTTTCCGATGGCCGCCATTTTGAAACGGCGGCTATGTTGAAAAAATCCAATGCACCTGCAAAACTTCATATGATGTTCTATCATTGTACCAAGTTTCATTGATGTTACTCAAAAATCCTAGGACTAGTTCTTCGGACAAGTTCAAGGGTAAGAAAAGGAAAAATAATAATAATACGGAAGAATAATAAGAAACGGGGTAAAAACAATAAGTCGCCAAAACTTTGTTTTGGGCGACTTAATAATAATAACTAGGTATAATTGTGTTGGGATGCCAACACACAAGTCGCCCAAAATTGCCTTGGATAGTGTTCCATTCAAATCAGTGCATCAAAATAAGTCTAGAAATCAAATTTCCTTGAAATCGGACAAAGTTCACATTTTTAAGGGGGCGGGTGTAGTAAAATGGCCGCCATTTTTGAACCATTAGTCGGATTTCAAATTTGGTCGCAGATTTGAACTCAGCATACCCGCTTTATCCAGATAACCAATTTTCAAGACGATCCGATAAAAAAATAATTTCCGCCCACTTTTTCCAATGCCCGCCATTTTGAAACGGCGGCCATTTTGAAAATTCTAAAAACTTCCCACAAAACTTTAGATGGTGGTCTAGTATTATACCAAGATTCATAAAGCTCAGTTGAATTCCCTAGAAGTATACCCTTGGACAAGTTCACCATCAAGAAGAAAAGGAAGAATAACTAGGTATAATTGTGTTGGGATGCCAACACACAAGTCGCCCAAAATTGCCTTGGATAGTGTTCCATTCAAATCAGTGCATCAAAATAAGTCTAGAAATCAAATTTCGTTGAATTCGGACAAAGTTCACATTTTTAAGGGGGCGGGTGTGGAAAAATGGCCGCCATTTTTTAACCATTAGTCGGATTTCAAATCTGGTCGCAGATTTGAACTCAGCATACCCGCTTTACCCAGATGACCAATTTTCAAGACGATCCGAAGAAAAAAAAATTTCCACCCACTTTTTCCCATGGCCGCCATTTTGAAACGGCGGCCATTTTGAAAATTCTAAAAACTTCCCACAAAACTTTAGATGGTGGTCTAGTATTATACCACGATTCATAAAGCTCAGTCGAATTCCCTAGAAGTATACCCTTGGACAAGTTCACCATCAAGAAGAAAAGGAAGAATAATAATAAAAACTAGTTCTAATTGTGATCGCAAGCGAGTCACATACATGTCCCCTCACGTACCCCTCTTTGACAATATGTCTGGCTTTTGTGTGAACCCTGTTTAAGCAATGACGCCCTTATCATTCCATTGAAGCACCCTTTTTACAAGCATTGGTAGCGTACTTGTAAACTATTGTAGTGACTAGCGAGCATAACTACCGCTCTCGTCCTCTACAATGGAGCCACTCTTCAATGAAATGCTAAAAACGTTACGGAGAAGCTTTTGGTTGACATCCATATGAGATATTATTCTCCCGTAATCTCATATAGTCGAGAAGAGTCACACAGTCGCATCCAAAAGCTGTTGCATCGGACCATAAACAAAATTTGATGCTAAAAATGAACTCCCCATACCACAATTACCCTGTATATTAATTTTCATTAAAATCGGTGTAAGTTTAATTTTGGCGGGAAACAGTGGCCATTTTGAAAATGGCCGACCATAAATAAATTTTAATGTCAAAAATCAACTCGCCATACCACTGTTACCTTATATATACCAGTTTTCATGAAAATCTGAGTAACTTTAATTTTGGCGGGAAACCGTGGCCATTTTGAAAATGGCCGACAATAAAAAAAAATCGATGTCAAAAATCATCTCGCCATACCACTATTACCTTATATACCAATTTTCATCAAAATCGGAGCAAGTTTAAATTTTGGCGGGAAATTTTAGCCGCCATTTTGAAAATGGCCGCCAAAAAAATTTTCGATACCAAAATTGAACTCGGCATACCACTATTACCCTGTAAACCAATTTTCATTAAGAAATAACAAAACATTACTATTACAAAATACAAGGTACAAAGAAAGATAACTCAATATGACAAAAAAATTAAATTTCGATTTTTTGCAAAATTTTGAAAACCGTAAGTCCGATTTTCAAAATTTTTTTTTTAAATGAAAGGTATTGAAAGTCCACACTTACCCCATAAAGGAATTTGTCCTACCTCTGCCGGATCAGAAATGCCAGGTAAAAATTCAACTTCGGTTTCGAGGAGCCATTTTGAGGCCCTTTTTTGACCTATAAGGGGTCGTTCGATTTCGACGAAAAATACAAAAAGCACAATCTCCCATTCCATACTCTTGATATATGAAGATTCAGCTTCCTACCTTAAAAGATGTCGAAAAAATGAGGTGGACAAGTTCACGGTCCAGAATACCGAGAAAAATAATAATAATAATAATAATAATAATAATAACTAGTTCTAATTGTGATCGCAAGCGAGTCACATACATGTCCCCTCACGTACCCCTCTTTGTCAATATGTGTTTGGGCATTTGAGAATACCTAATATACCAATTTTCATCAAGATTTGAGTAAATTTAATTTTGGCGGGAAACGGCGGCCATTTTGAAAATGGCCGACGATATAAAAAGTTCGATGTTAAAAATCAACTCGCCATAGCACTATTACCTTATATACCAATTTTCATCAAAATCAGAGTAACTTTAATTTTGGCGGGAAACGGCGGCCATTTTGAAAATGGCCGACAATACAAAAAAAATTATGTCAAAAATCAACTCGCCATACCACTACCAATTTTCGTCAAAATCGGAGTAACTTTAATTTTGGCGGGAAAAGGCGGCCATTTTGAAAATGGCCGACGAAATAAAAATTTCAATGTCAAAAATCAACTCTCCATACCACTATTACTTTATATACCAATTTTCATCAAAATCAGAGTAACTTTAATTTTGGCGGGAAACGGCGGCCATTTTGAAAATGGCCGACGATAAAAAAATTTTGATGTCAAAAATCAACTCGCCATACCACTATTACCTTATATACCAATTTTCATCAAAATTGGAGCAAGTTTAATTTTTGGCGGGAAAATGGCGGCCAGTTTAGCCGCCATTTTAAAAATGGCCGCCAAAAATTTTTTTCGATACCAAAAATGAACTCGGCATACCACTATTACCTTGTAAACCAATTTGCATTAAGAAATAATAAAGTTAAGAATTTTTACATTACTATTACAAAATATATTGTTCCAAGAAAGATAACTCAATTTGACAAAAAAATTAAATTTCGATTTTTTGCAAAATTTTGAGAACCGTAAGTCCGATTTTCAAAATTTTTTTTTTAAATGAAAGGTATCGAAAGTCTACACTTACCCCATAAAGGAATTTGTGTTACCCCTGCCGGATCAGAAATGCCAGGTAAAATTCAACTTCGGTTTCGAGGAGCCATTTTGAGGCCCTTTTTTTACCTATAAGGGGTCGTTCGATTTCGACGAAAAATACAAAAAGCACAATCCCCAATTCCATACTCTTGATATATGAAGTTTCAGATTCCTACCTTAAAAGATGTCGAAAAAATGAGGTGGACAAGTTCACGATCCAGAATACCGAGAAAAATAATAATAATAATAATAACTAGTTCTAATTGTGATCGCAAGCGAGTCACAAAAATGTCCCCTCACGTACCCCTCTTTGTCAATGTCTCTTGGCATTTGAGATAACTTAATTTATCCAATTTTCATCAAAATAGGAGTAAGTTTAATTTTGGCGGGAAACGGCGGCCATTTTGAAAATGGACGACGATAAAAAAAATTTGATGTCAAAAATCAACTTGCCATACCACTATCACCTCATATACCAATTTTCATTAAAATCGGAGTAATTTTAATTTTGGCGGGAAATGGCGGCCATTTTGAAAATGGCGGCCCAAAAAAAAATTTCGATTCCAATATTGAACTCGGCATACCACTATTACCTTGTAAACCAATTTTCATCAAAATCAGAATAACTTTAATTTTGGCGGGAAACGGTGGCCATTTTGAAAATGGCCGACGTTGAAAAAATTTTGATGTCAAAAATCAACTCGCCATACCACTATTACCTTATATACCAATTTTCATTAAAATCGGAGTAATTTTAATTTTGGCGGGAAATGGCGGCCATTTTTAAAATGGCCGCCCCAAAAAAATTTTCGATACCAAAATTGAACTCGGCACACCACTATTACCTTGTAAACCAATTTTCATTAAGAAATAACCAAGTTGAGAATTTTTTTCATTAATATCACAAAATATATGGTACAAAGAAAGATAACTCAATCTTACAAAAAAAATAATTTTTGATTTTTTGCAAAATTTTGAAAACGGTAAGTCCGATTTTCAAAATTTTTTTTTTAAATGAAAGGTATTGTATATCCGCACTTAACCTATAAGGGAATTTTTCCTACCCCTGCCGGATCAGAAATGCCAGGAAAAATTCAACTTCGGTTTCAAGGAGCCATTTTGAGGCCCTTTTTTTACCAATATGGGGTCATTTGATTTCGGCGAAAAATACAAAAAGCACAATCTCCCATTCCATACTCTTGATTTATGAATTGTCAGCTTCCTACCTTAAAAGATGTCGAAAAAATGAGGTGGACAAGTTCACGATCCAGAATACCGAGAAAAATAATAATAATAATAATAATAATAATAATAATAATAAGAAACCGAGCAAAAACAATATGTCCCCGACACTTCGTGTTCGGGGACATAATAATAATAATAATAATAATAATAATAAGAAACCGAGCAAAAACAATATGTCCCCGACACTTCGTGTTCGGGGACATAATAATAATAATAATAAGAAACCGAGCAAAAACAATATGTCCCCGACACTTCGTGTTCGGGGACATAATAAGAAACGGGGTAAAAACAATAAGTCGCCAAAACTTTGTTTTGGGCGACTTAATAATAAAAATAAGAAACGGGGTAAAAACAATAAGTCGCCAAAACTTTGTTTTGGGCGACTTAATAATAATAAGAAACCGAGCAAAAACAATATGTCCCCGACACTTCGTGTTCGGGGACATAATAAGAAACCGAGCAAAAACAATATGTCTCCACAAACTTCGTTTGGGAGCCATAATAATAAGAAACCGAGCAAAAACAATATGTCCCCGACACTTCGTGTTCGGGGACATAATAATAATAACTAGGTATCATTGTGATCGCAAAGCGAGTCACAAATGTCCCCTCACGTACCCCTCTTTGTTAATATCCGGCTTATTCAAGAACATTTTTCTGTTCGCCATCCAATATAAAGCTTAGATATCAATTTTCGTTAAAATCGGAGTAAGTAGAATTTTTACCGGAAGTGGCGGCCATTTTGAATTTTTTGACATTTTCGCCTTCACGCCTCAATTCGCCATCCTTTAAAACCCCTAGATATCAATTTTCCTTAAAATCGGAGCAAGTTGAATTTTTACCGGAAGTGGCGGCCATTTTGAATTTTTCGACATTTTCGACTTCACGCCTCAATACGCCATCCTTTAAAACTCCTAGATATCAATTTTCGTTAAAATCGGAGCAAGTTGAATTTTTACCGGAAGTAGCGGCCATATTGAATTTTTCGACATTTTCGACTTCATGTCTCAATTCGCCATCTTTTAAAACCCCTAGATATCAATTTTCGTGAAAATCGGAGCAAGTTTAATTTTTACCGGAAGTGGCGGCCATTTTAAATTTTTCTACATGTTCGACTTCACGCCTCAATTCGCCATCCTTTAAAACCCCTAGATATCAATTTTCGTTAAAATCGGAGCAAGTTGAATTTTTACCGGAAGTGGCGGCCATTTTGAATTTTTCGACATTTTCGACTTCACGCCTCAATTCGCCATCCTTTAAAACCCCTAGATATCAATTTTCGTGAAAATCGGAGCAAGTTGAATTTTTACCGGAAGTGGCGGCCATTTTGAATTTTTCGACATTTTCGACTTCATGCCTCAATTCGCCATCCTTAAAAACCTCTAAATATCAATTTTCGTTAAAATCGGAGCAAGTTGAATTTTACCGGAAGTGGCGGCCATTTTGAATTTTTCGACATTTTTGACTTCATGCCTCAATTCGCCATCCTTAAAAACCTCTAAATATCAATTTTCGTTAAAATCGGAGCAAGTTGAATTTTTACCGAAAGTGGCGGCCATTTTGAAAATTGCGGTCGATATAAAATTTTGATAACAAAAATTATCTCGGCATATCACTATTACCTTATAAACCAATTTTCATCAAATTTGGAGCAAGTTTCAATTTTGGCGGGAAACGGTCGGCCAATTCGAAAATCGACCAAAGTTTTTTTTGAGACCAAAAATCATTTTGGCATATCACTTTTACTTTCTACACCAATACCTGTATAAAAGTAGTCAGCGATATTTAATTTGTAAAATTTTACCTTGAAATACTAAAGATTTGATATAATTTTAAATAATGTGGTATTCAATTATCTCCCCTTTTTTCGAATTTTTGCAAATATTTTGAAAACGGTAAGTCCGATTTTCAAAATTCTTTTTTTGTATGATACCTCTTATATATACCTACTACATAGTGAAAGGATTTTTTCCTAATCCAGCCGGTTTGGAAATGCCAGTAAAAATTCGACTTTGATTTTGAGGAGCCATTTTCAGGCCCCTTTTTACCCAATAAGGGGTCGCTTGATTTTGACGAAAAAATCTGATTACACAATTTCACACTCCATACTCTTGATATATGAAGTTTCAGCTTCCTACCTTTAAAGATGTTCTTTAAATCGAGCGGACAAGTTCACACTAAAGAATACTAAGAATAATAATAATAAAAAAAAAAAAAATAATAATAATAAGAAACCGAGCAAAAACAATATGTCCCCGACACTTCGTGTTCGGGGACATAATTAAGAGGTAAACATAATGAAAAACTGTGAAAATTGTCAATTGTGATGTTAACAATGGAAACAATACCTATATATGAATGTCCCTTTCTCCACATTCCTGTTACACATTTAAGGTTAGTGAGGACACCTGACCCCAAAAATAATTCCGAATTTAAAATGTCCAATTTTTTATATATTAGTATTTGGTATATACTTTTTCTTGTGTGAAAATATTGGACCCCCTTTCCAGGCTCGTTTTCGCAAAATTTAGGCTTAAAGGCATATTGTCTACGGCAAACTCTTTTTTTTTTACCCCCCAATTTTTTGGTGTCAATTAGACCGAAATGCAATAAAATGAATATTGAAAAACAAATTTGCCACCAATTTTGCCTCAAAAGTACTTTATTTCGATCAAAATAGCTCGGCAATATTGATTGATATTTTATTTACCTGCATCACGTCACATTGACACAGATTTAAACTGAGTAGTTTTAACACGGACACTAATTGGAATATCGGGTTTTGTCCCCAAATACATTGATATGTTGAAAAAATACCAATATTTTAACTTTTCAATCACATTCAAAACTTAATGCATGCAATAATTGTCAGTTTTATTCATTAAGCAGCTCTAATATTCGGTTGTTGTTATAATTTTCGTTTGAGCTAAAGCTTCGAGAAACAGATTATGCACCACGTACAAAAACTAGGGAAGTTTTCAATCAAAGAAAGTATAGTGCGCATGTTTACAGCTCATCTACATCTCATGAATATGAATTTTTGTAAAGCTTTACAAATATTATATATTTTTCAATTTCTAATGTAATTAGGTACCCTAGTCGTATTTTGAACGTTTGTATCTTTCTAAATAAACACAACAAATAGTCTGACGACAGTTTTTTGGTTTTACAAAAAAATAATTTTCGTAGACAATATGCCTTTAAAGTTTTTCCAAATTACTATAGATTATATAGGAAAGGCCAAATAATTTGCATAAGATCTTGTCGCAGAAAAAATCTACGAATTTAAATCTTATTTTTATTTGATAAAAATTGATGAAATACAGTATATTTTAAGATAAAACAAACTGGTGATCACCAGTTTATTTTTCTGGTCTACAATACAAATCTTTGTAATTTTTTAGTCTTTTTTCAAGTGGATTATCTCCCTTGTTATATTTGAAAATCTATGAACATTAACATCTTAGTTGATTGTATCACCATGTTGTCTGTTGTATAATTATTTTATGTGTAATCTATCAATTATGTTCTTTTCCTCTATATGTACAACTCTCCTTGCTCCCAGTGGGCTCCTGATTGGAAATAAAAGATATGTTATGTTATGTTATGTTATAGGAATGGTTGATGCATTTGTGTTAAAATTAACTTATTTTGATTTATTTTTATTAAATGAAACTATTTGACACAAGTTTTAAGGTATCTGTGATATTTGCACTTGTTTTTTTTTTGCATATTTAGTTGTTTTTGGTCACATGACAGATGTCCTCACTGACCTTAATTGTAGATCTTTATGTGTTTTACCATAAACAGGGTCAGCTATATATCACAAACATCTTACATAGTTTCAGAAAAAAATCAAGAAAAAGGGCAATAACTCGTAAATGGGTGGTCAATAATAAGAGGTCAGATAAGTCTAGAGCTTGACGTTTGTAAGGTGCAATGTGGATCAGAAAATCTAGAATTGTGATTAAGTTAGTTATTGCTTTATCCCTAAGCAGTGCGATTTCGGTTATTTCCGGGAGATGAACATGAAATGGGTAATACAATGAACATGAAATGATGATGAAGTGGAGAAAAGGGGGACACAGCTGTGACAAGGCTAATCGGGGAGGCGATCGAGTTTTGCCTGCCACTGGAAAAAGGGTGATGGGCAGGGAATGGCAATTTAGCCTTCTGGATTTGGATCTTACGGGTCCTACTCTTACCGAAACCTGCAGGAGGGTTCTTTGACGTGCGAGGAACATGTCATTTTCCAAACACGCTGCACCACTATGGTTTGCAGTCAGGTTTTCTGCATTATAGCCTGACGACCCCGGCATTCATTATGAGAGGGCTGTCCCATTCAACCACCTTGGGCACACAGCCCAGTCGCTATGTAGTCCTGTCAGGTTTGAGCTCTCTTTAGAGGTCTTTTACCGACAAGCTTATAGTGTTGCTGTGGACCTATTTGTTACCAAGAGCCCGCATGGTTTTGTGAAGATGGTAATTCAAATTCTGTCGTGATCATTTGTAAAGATGGTATCTATGATCATTTTAAGTTATTTGCTGAACTTTCCTACAATCTACCGTTATAATCTAATTCTAACCAAGGTGATTGTGTTTTCATCAATCCAAAATCAGAACGATAGAATCTATGTTAAAGAATAAATGTAAAAAGTTTGAAACCAGGTTTGGTGGACTTTGGTGCCAGACGAAAGAAAAAAAAACGTTTGATTTTTTTTTTATCATGAGACGACGAACGTCTTGCATGAGTGATGACCTTGCCTTGTTTCATATATATTTATGTATTCATTTGGACCAATTTAGTTTGATTCTAAAGATAAAACCTAAGTGATCAAATACAGCATCAATTCTATGGAAAGTTTAAGTACCCATATTAGCTGAATTAGCTTTGTAGAATATTTGTGATCAGAAAATTTTCTTATATCTGAATAATTTACTTAACCTGACAAAGTAATGTTTATATTTATAAATAAAAGTCATTCACTTATATCACGCATCCGCTGACTAATATCGAACTACATTTGAAATCAGCCTAGTTACCGACCTAACGGCGAAAAAAATATCCATAACCTAACATCAGCGGTGCAGAAATGTAAAAAAAAAATGTGGGCACATGCACGGGTCAGGTTTCGCAATTGAATTGTAAACATTCATCCATATTTTTTTTCATAAGGGGTCCATGGTTCACTGCCCCCTCCCCCTCTATATTTGCCACCCAATACACATACCTGTCACAAAATCACAGAAATTTCCTCATAGTCTAGAAGAATATTTTCTCACAAAAATATATTATCAGTTCCCACGTACCTGTGTTGTACAAATAGTCTGACAGGTTATAAAATAGGACTAAATATTGATCAAATCAGTCACGTTGAAATTCATAATGTACACTTAAAAAACAGCCCATCCCTTTAAACTCATATGTTCTTTTGACTGTTTGTATTTTGATGTTTCATTGGCGTGTAAAACTGTTGACCGTAGCACATTTTGAATGAAGCGCGCTACGTAGCGTCCGCACCAGTGAGTTTGGCAAAAGAAAATGTCCGCATAGCTCAAACTACTCACAGTTTCTGTCCCCTCGGTCCGTACACTAATCAATGTACCAGGGTTATGCCTAGCTTCACTTTAGAATAGTGCTTTATTGCCAGAGCCAGTTTTACAACGATCCAATTAATATTAATTTTGTTTAGAGAAAAAATTATCAGCCATAAAATTGGTATTCCAATTAACAATAGTATCAAAATTAATTTAGCTCCTATAAAAAAGCCATGTTGCTTGCCAAAACAGATATTATACTGAAATGAGTTTATTTGGTTTTGCTGTATATGCATTTTTCAAGGAGTAATCTCATCTCAGCAGCATTTGAATCTGAACATTGGAAGGTCAAAATCTAAAAGAAAAGTACATGTACTTAAAACCAAATTTGAAGAGGAAGAAGATACTTTATTTCCAAATTAAAGGGCCTCTTAAAAGGTACATACAAACAGATATGATTAGAAACAGACATAACATTTATTAAATTGTCTATATTTCAAGTTGATGCACATATATATGCATGATAATAGTTATAATGACGGTCACTTATTCTATCCACATTATAAATAATTTAAAACATACAGTGGAGATGAATCAATGTTTAATAATGGCATTAATTGCTATGACTTGTCCTAGTAAAAATGCTGGATCAAGGACCAAAAGAAACTTGGTGTTTTAAACTATTTGAATCTTAACGATCAGAAATTTCAATGCTTTGAAAATTAATGCATTGGCAAATTCGTGTCACACAAGTCTGACGATTAGGCTTGTGACTACCCTCGTGGACCTCTGGTCCAACAGCAGCGAATTTAAAAGACATCCACATGTCTCCATAGGCTTGATCAGATGTTTGGCCAGTTGTCCCCTTTCCTCTTTGCCTTATCGCTCTGGAAAGACCACAGAAGATATAAACACTTTTTTATGTTTGAGCTAATCCAAATATTTTTAATTATAGTTTTCTGATGATATTAAAAAGAGCTATTTGATCCCTTAAACGTCAAATTAGAGTCTTTTGAGTAATAAACAGAGAGAGGAGGTTTTTGACTTGTTTACATGTGTTCAGCTGATTGAGCTCTACGAATGACCAACTCAAGTGTTTGTTTAACAGAAAATCGTGCAAAATCCCCAAAATATTGTCCAGAATTAAAAATTTCATATAATAAAAGTGATGGTGCAAATGAAAGTGCTTCCTTAAGGACTGTTTTTGGTCAATTGTTTCATTTTTCGGCAAATTCAACATGGTCAACCAATATGCATGCATTTTTTGCAAAATCAGCTTAACGTGGCATACAACTGTTTGTAGCTTTTTTGGGACCCATTTCCATTCAAATTATCAAAACTCAACTAAACATTTATTTGTTTTGTACAATTTTTGTGAGAAAAAAAAACATGCTTGTTATAATTTCAAATACAATACATTTTTTAACAAGTGGGGTTTTAGGTTTTTTTTTTCAAATAAAATAACTGTATATGCTTTGGTTTGCAGAAAATGTACAAATTTTAATGTATTAATTTGAGCAAAAATAGATCAGTGAAGAAATTGTTATATTTAGATGAACAAATTAAGCAGACCCAACAAAAGTCGACTAAAATTTTATACAAAAATCTGTCCAAACGATCCAATTTTATCTCTTGGGATGATATTTGTTCAATTCTTGCTGAAGCTGTGTACATACCAAATTTATATCTAATCCCTCCAGTAGAAGTAGAAAAATCTGTTACGAATTTTTTTTGGGTCCCTAAAATAGACTAATTGGGTCAAAGAAAACATTAAATAGATGACTGAAGTGGAGAGGGAAAGCACAGTACCTCTTTTCTTACTGAAACTGTGTACCAAGTTGGACATTATTTCCTTCAGTGGAAGCAAAAAAAATGTTAGTAAAAAATGTTTCGCTTTTTGAACCTTATAATAGAAGTATATGACCGACAAACCTTGAAAGGAGAGGCATGGTCCCGGGGCATGGTACAGCTCTTCCGCCTAAAGCTGTGTCCTAAATTTGAAATCCGTCACAAAAATTGTGAACGGACGGACAATCAAACAGACATATAGACTCACATGTTGATTGCATTAAAGCCTCTCTCGTATGAGTGTGGTATAAAAGTACACAAAAAATCAAGAATTTATGGCAAACAATTTATTGAGAAATCGTAAAATTTCCACAGTACAAATTTACAGTTATCAACACAATCATGTAAATGACTACAAGTTCGGCATGTAATTCTTTGTTTGTGCTATTAAGCCTTTATCACACAATGATAAAATGACACAGATTCGAAAAGAAAAAGAGTATTATGCAAATAACGACTTTTATAAGCAGGTTAATGTGATGCAGTTTGACATCAGATGGTGTCCATCAAGAGCAATCATTTTAATTTTGGCGAGAAGGTTGGTGGTATGGATGTACATTTTCCTGACTGTCTATTTTCTTCTAAAAATCAGAGCCTGGGTATTTTAGCACATTTTTTTTCTATGAAATATTTTCTATAAATTTTACAACCAAAATTACCAGCCCGTCTTTTTACGCTAAAACACTATAGTGTTTTGTTTTTTCCTCATTTTTCTTTCAAATTTCACCATAGCCCTCTCCCTAATCAAATATCTTACCAAAGTCCCAGTTAACACCCCCTATGCTACAGGATCCGGCTTTAAACAATCCTGTCCATTTCCTCATGTCATAAGTAAATGATTTCTGATATTCATCGAGGCTACTTTCATGATGACCGAGGACGATAGTCAAAATCGTTAATCATCTCAAAAACAAGAGGATGATACTTTATATCCGGCCATTTCGATCTGATTTCGTTCGCCTTTTTACCCTGTTCAGTTACATTTCTAAGTAAAACAAATTTGTCAAATAATTTCCAAAGTCTTCTTTCAGGATTGGTATGGCGCTTTCTAAAAATGTATTTCAGATTGTTGATTAAATTCCACTGAACTTTGTCTACCCTCTCAGGATTCTCTAGTTCACAACGATCTAAAAAGGAAACAAAACATAAATCAATCAGTCAGTCAAAACACGAATGAGCGGTAAATTCGTTAAGAAACAAAATTTGGTGTAAATTAATAATTGGCACATGAAAACATGGTCCAAGAACTACCCAGTTTTATCTTAAAAATAGAAAGGACACCATAGCTTTGATTGATTTTATTTGATCATATTTTATTCATAAAAAATAACATGAAAAGGGTTGCAGGACTGAGCCTATATATTTTCTCTCCTCACCCAAAACTAACCAACAACTAGTTTTAAGGTATGTAGTTCGGGCCTCGTCGATCAGGGCGAAAATTTCATGGACTGATTTTTTACACCATTTGCGAGGATGGTCTCAAGAAACGACGCTAGTCCTTCGGACGGGACTGTCCCGTGTATCATGTGCGCGTTCAATACCCCTAAGTAAACCTGTAGAGTTCGATAAAAGAAGGCTCAGTGGGGGCCGCTACAAAGGCCACACTCGCAAACTGTTATCATGAGAGGAATTTATAAAACAATAATCTCCTTTACCAATCCATGATAAATATATATGTTTAAACTAATTTGTTTTAATTTTGCAGCCTTAAATGAGTAAAAACATACCTCCATGTGACATGCCGACCTCAAGACATTTCCTATATCTACAGAAGGAACACATAGTTCTCTTTCCTGTCCCAAGCTTACAATTTCCGTCCCTAACACATTTATATTCTTCCTTTTTCTTTTCTATCTTTACAATGCTACGTCTAAAAAAGCCCTGTATGAAAATAAGATACAATGAAAATAAGATTCCATTAGTAGACCTGTCGAATTTATCATTGCATTCATGAGGAAAAATTGGGACAAAAACTTACACAATTAGGATAACATTTTAAGTAAAATTGGCTACCATTTCAAAAGAATAGACCTAAGAGAAGCTAAAAGCAATTCCCTATAAAGGTCACTAGAATAAAATTTGAAATTACTTTGCATGTTTATATAACTCACCTTGCACGGCTCACAAGTATTCGCCCCATAATGTAATCCCGATGCCTTTTCACCACAAACAGTACAAGGCGGTAACGTTTCGGGATCCGGTGGTTTATTTTTTCTGGATTTTTTCTTAGGTTTCTCGTTAGATATTTCACTTTTATTACTTTCATTCGAATTATCTCCATTGTTTTCAATCTGTGAGGTTGAAGAACATTCTAAAGAATTTTCTGTTAAATCCTGAGTGGATGAGTTTTCGCTGCTACGGGAATCGCTAGTTGAAGGTTTTGATATGGCTGATATTGTGCTACGCTGTACAAAGGCCTCATCGTTAAGGATACCGACCATATCAGAGGACGATGAGTCTAGAGATGCCAACTTAGACGTGTCAACATGATCGTACTGTGACGGACCGGTTTCTGGAAACCTTTCAGACGCTTGAAATGTCATTGATAGTGCATCATATATATCATTTGGTTCCACGGTCACACCAGTTGTGTCTGGAGAAAAGGGCAAGTCGAAAAATTCTGGAAAGTCGGCACTGTTCATTTTTTTTTTCTATAAGTAAAAAGAAAAGGTATTTGGTATTGCAGATCTTTGCTCCAACTTCAAGTTCTTGGATTTAAGTCTGTAAATCTGAATCATTAATCCTTGAACTTGTCAGAATGTGATTCATATGGTAAATTCACAGCTCTAGATTTAACTTTGTTTACCATTATAGCTGAGAGGGTAATAGAGTAGATTGATACCATGAGAAAAGCATTGTCAACTGAGGCGCAGCCGAGGTTGACAATGTCTTTTCGAAGGGTAGCAATCTACTCTAGATCTATCACCCTCTCAGATATATGTTATTTAATTTATTATACTGAATCATTTAAGTACTTTTACGTACGGATTTTCAAATCTTTTTTGTTGTTTTCTCGAGTTCAACGGAAATAACTTTAGAAAAACACTTTTTTATTTGTTTGCGCGTTTGTCTGTTAGTAAGATGCAGTAATTAGTTAAAATAAGCACTTTGCACGAAATATTGTTGAATCTAAATACAATGTTCTATCAATTTTACAACTGATTAAGAAAGTCAAATTAAGGCTGTGCACGAGCTCGGCGCACGAGAGGGCGATAGATAAAAAATTATCACCCGCTGGGTTTGGTTTTTTAAATATGTCATATGATAGATTTAATTGTTTAATTAAAATTTGTTAGGATTGTGTCTTTCTGGCACATATTCCATATTCTTTCGTTTTTAATATTATGAAGTATAATAAATACTGATATATTTGTTATTTGCCAAACACTCCTTACTCACAGCAGTATCTTTTAACTTGAGTTCACGAAATTAACAATTTTATAAGACCAAGGCCAAAAATCACTTAGGCTATACGGACTTTGACATTTGTATACTTTGCTATGTGTAAACAAGAGGCTCAGTCTGCATCGATTACATAACTTAATTTAACTCAATTTTCAAGCTGTTTTTAACATTTAAGGGGTCATAACTCTAATAAGGGGAGAGTTCTGACAACCAACTGATCTCAATGATTAACTGAATCTTTCAACCATCTGCTACAAGATATAATGTTTAAGATAAAAATGATTATTTTTACAGTTACATGTAAGGGGTCATAACTACTAAAAGAGAATATCTGAAAACTTAAGTTCAACACAAATCGGATATTATGTAAAGTTCAAATCAATGAAAATGTATTCAATATTTACATGATATAGCGTTTTTTCTATTTCCTGTGGTTTTTACGCTGTGTGACAAAATCATTACATAATTAAGAGGTAAACATAATGAAAAACTGTGAAAATTGTCAATTGTGATGTTAACAGTGGAAACAATACCTATATGAATGTCCCTTTCTCCATATTCCTGTTACACATTTAAGTTAGTGAGGACACCTGACCCCAAAAATAATTCCGAATTTAAAATGTCAAATTTTTTGATATATTTGTATTTGGTATATACTTTTTCTTGTGTGAAATATTGGCCCCCCTTTCCAGGCTTGTTTTCGCAAAATTTAGGCTTAAAGTTTTTCCTAATTACTATATAGGAAAGGCCAAATAATTTGCATAAGATCTTGTCGCAGAAAAAATCTACGAATTTAAATTTTATTTTTATTTGATAAAAATTGATGAAATACAGTATATTTTGAAATAAAACAAACTGGGGGTCACCAGTTTATTTTTCTGGTCTACAATACAAATCTTTGTAATTTTTTAGTCTTTTTTCAAGTGGATTATTTCCCTTGTTTTATTTGAAAATTAAGAAATGGTGGATGCATTTGTGTAGAAATTAACTAATTTGATTTAGTTTTATTAAATGAAACTATTTAACACAAGTTTTAAGGTATCTGTGACATTTGCACTTTGGTTTTTTTTGCATATTTAGTTGTTTATGGTCACATGACAGGTGTCCTCACTGACCTTATCTTTATGTGTTTTACAATAAAAAGGGTCAGCTATATATCACAAACATCTTACATAGTTTAAGAAAAAAAATCCAGAAAAAGGGCAATAACTCGTAAATGGGTGGTCAATGATTAAGAGATCAGATAAGGGAACAACCATTTAATTTGGGGGGGGGGCTATGGATATTTTCTTCGTCCTGCCTTTTTATTTTCGAAAAAGGTCGAGCCTGGATTTTTTTTGGCGCGATTTTTTTATTTTTAACGCAACTAGAATTTTCTTAGCCAAAAATAGCATCCTGCCTTTTTTAAATCAAAGCACTGTCCTGCCTTTTTATTTCTGGATTTTTGCCATCCTGTCTTTTTATTTCAAATTTCACCATAGCCCCCCCCCACCCCTCATAAAAATCAAATGGTCGCTCCCTAAGTAGAGCTTGACGTTTGTGAGGTGCAATGTGGATCAGAAAATCTAAAATTGTGATTAAGTTAGTTATTGCTTTACACCTAAGCAGTGCGATTTCGATTATTTCCGGGAGATGAACATGAAATGGGTAATACAATGAACATGAAATGATGGTGAAGTGGAGAAAAGGGGGATACAAGGCAAATTGGGTAGGCGATTGAGTTTTGCCTGCCACTGGAAAAAGGGTGATGAGCAGGGAATGGCAATTTAGCCTTCTGGATTTGGATCCTTCGGGTCCTACTTTTACCGAACCTGCAGGAGGGTTCTTTGACATGCGAGGAACATGACATTTTCCAAACAAGGTGCACCACTATGGTTTGCAGTCAGGTTTTCCGCATTATAACCTTACGACCCGGCATTCATTATGACAGGGCTGTCCCATTCAACCACCTGGGGCATACAGCCCAGTCGCTTTGTAGTCCTGTCAGGTTTGAACTCTCTTTAGAGGTCTTTTACCGACAAGCTTATAGCGTTGCTGTGGACCTATTCGTCACCCAGAGCCCGCATGGTTTTGTGAAGATGGAAATTCAAATTCTATCGTGATCATTTGTAAAGATGGTATCTATGATCATTTTAAGTTATTTGCTGAACTTTCCTACAATCTACCGTTATAATCTAATTCTAACCAAGGTGCACGTGGTTGTGTTTTCATAAATCTAAAATCAGAACGATAGAATCTATGCTAAAGAATAAATGTAACAAGTTTGAAACCAGGTTTGGTGGACTTGTGTGCCGGACGAAAAAAATTGTTTGATTTTTTTTAAGACGACGGACGTCTTTAGTGATGATCTTGCCTTGTTTCATATATTTGTTTATTTATTTGGACTAATTTAGTTTGATTCTAAAGACAAGACCTCATGAGTGATCAAATACAACACCAATCAAGCCCTAAGCTGAATTAGCTTTGTAGAATATTTGTGTTCAGAAAATTTTCTTATATCTGAATAATTTACTTAACCCGTAATGTTTATATTTATAAATAAAAGTCATTTACTTTACACCACGCCAGTGCACCACGCATACACGTACTGACTTAGATCGAACTATATATATGAAATCAGCCTAGTTGCCGACCTAACGGCGAAAAAAATCTATAAACTAAAATCATCGGTGCATAAATGTTAATCAAATTGCGGGCAAATGCACTGGATAAAGACGGTTTACGTTTCGCATTTGAATTCCCATACATTCATACATTTTTTCATAAGGGGTCCCTGGTCCACTGTCCCCTCCCCCTCTATATTTGCCACCTGATACACATACCTGTCACAAAACCATAGAAAATTCCTTATTATCTAAAAGAAAATTGTCTCACAAAAATATATTATCAGTTCCCACGTACCTGTGTTGTACAAGTAGTCTGACAGGTTATAAAATAGGACTAAATATTGATCAAATCAGTCACGTTGATATTGGTGGGAACGGAAATTGTATAGTTTCCGGAAGCGCCGTTCTTATGACAAGGAAAAGGTAGCGCCAAGTTCAAATCCCATGGACTCGTTAATAAAAGTACTTCTTATTTAGTTAAATACACAATAACGTTTCACCATTGCTATCAATATAGTGCACATAATATAAGCTTTATGTAGTGACAAGTATCTGAATTAAATGCGTTTTATTTGTATGTTTGCGTTTAAGCATGGATTTTTTAACAAAAATAGTTGCTCGAACATCTCAAAAATACAAGACCATCTTCTTTTTTCGATCGATTTAAAAGAAAACACACATTGAACGAATGTCGATTTGTTTTTTTTTTGTAGCCTCTTGGTATTGAACATTAAAAATCAAATGCATTTATAGAGCAGATATCAGTTTTTTTAGTGATAATTTATGTAATTGTCTCAAAATCTTGAAATCAAAAGTGAACGGGTAGCGTCAAGGTAAGAAAAAATGTATGAATAGGTAGCGCCGAAATTATTTTAAATACAAACAACCCCTCTAACTCATCACAAGCCGATCTAGGAATATACTTAGAAGTTCATTCGATGTAAACTAGCGTTTGGTAACTTTATTCATGACTTTGTGGCATTAAGTTGTGCAACTAATTTCCGAGTCTATATTTTTTTTAAGCCTTGTGAGGTTACCCTTCCCCCATTTCCCCGGTCTAATCATTTGTACCCTTGTTGATATTGTTTCTTTAATTTTAGTTTCTTATATTTTCAGTTCTTTTTTGGGGGGAGGGGGTATATTTTGTATACAAATAAACCCCTTTCTTTAAGCTCGAACTGCTCGTCTTAGGCGCTTGGTAAATCTTTATTTAAGACTTTACACACGACATTTTTTTTGTCAAGTCAAGTACTAGTAGTGGTCCTTAAAAGCTCACCTTGCTAAGGGTCAATTGAGCTTATAAATGCCAACACTATGCGCCATCCGTCCGCCGTCGTCAATTAAAAAAATCCTCAGTTCCTCTGAAACTACAGATCCAATTTAACAGAAACTTTGCAGGAATGATACATGACATGTTGGCAACAAACGATTCTCATTTTGAACAGATTTGATTAAAAAAAACGTGGCCGCTGTAACTAAAAGTAGAACATATTAAGGTAAAATCACTTAAAATGGCTTTTATAATTAAGCAACTAAAACAGATAAAAAGAAATCCGAAAAATCTAAGGCTCTTTAAAATTATAAGCTCTACAAAAGTCCATTGGGTCGATGTTGTCAGATGACCTCCTATGGATTATTGGCTTCTAAAGGTAAAAAATAGTTTTTTTTTCATGTTTTTTGCCCCGTAGAATGAAAAGTGTTGAAGATAGAGAAAAGCTTAAAAGCTTGCTTAAATCTTTAGCTCATTCAGCTCCACAAAAGTATTCATTGGGATTATTTTGCCAGATGACCCTTTATAGAGGTTAAGAGGTTATGGGCCTTTAAAGGTAACAAAAAGTGTTTTTCATGTTTTTCTATAGAATAAAAACTATTGGTAATATATGAAAGCTGTGACTTGCTTAAGCCTTTGTCAGATGGCCCTAAAGACCAGGTGAGCGATTCGGGATCCAGGAAGCATCTTGTTCATGTTTTTGTTCCATAGAATGACAACTATGTCAGATAAAGAAGAGCTATAACTTACTTGAACATTCAGCTTTTTAAGCTCTATAAATGTCTCTTTTGGACAAAAATTGTCAGATGACCCCATACAAAAGAGATCCTTCAGTTGGTGCCCTTAGTACCACGTGAGCGATTTAGGTTCCAGGGAGCCTCTTCTTTGTATAAAAAGAAGTGAAAACATGTTTGCCTTTTCTGTTTGTTTTATGCTTGTTGGTTTTGTTGTATATTCAGTGACGGATCTAAAGAGGTTGCTCGTCTGTTGGAACCCCATATCAACTGAAATTTTATTACTATCTGCTATCTGCTTGATTTGCAAGTTGCAGTTGCATACCTACTTCCGAGGTAAAGGCTCAGATTCAAATACCACACTATTGATCACTAGCCGATCACCTCTTAGCTGGTGTTCAACTCGCGTTTGTAATTTACAAAAACGGGTGTTCCCCAACTGTATGTGACTTTGTTTGTCAGTTACCTGCCCAAGGTCGGTTTTTTTACTCCAGATACTCCAGTTTCCTCCACCATTTAAACTGACCGCCATACATGGACCAGGTGCGTCGATAAAGGGCGTTTAACACCAACAAACACACGAACATCTACACCCTGTTTTTTCAGCCGACTTAAACTTTTTTAGATAGAAAAAAATTGTAAACCGATTTCTTCGCTTCTATTAAATGGTTTGAATCAAAATTTGATGCAAAGATTTATTACGATGAGTTATAACGTGCCCCGCCCTTTTCAGATCAGTAGGGCTGTATCCTTAGCTCGACTTGAAGCAAACTGTTGTTATGAACTATCTTCCCTAAAATGCCGTCAAATAAGTCAGGATTAAAGATCATGTTGTTATCAAAAAGCCCACAAAAAGACACAAAAGAGGGAGGGAGGTCTAGTGCCGTCAACCTAGTTTAACCTACCATTTCTTCGGAGGTGCATGTACCTAGTCAGTACCATTGCGGTCACCAATTTATCCGTTATGTCTTGTTTTGTTCTTTCTCTCGGTAGAGTAGATAGGAGTAGGTGCCTAAGTGGTCTAATTAGTTCGGGAATCAGTAAAACTGTCAGCAGAACTAACTCTCGTGGTTATCGAAAAGGCATTTGATTTTATATATGACGAGCATTTCGTATTAGAGACGCACTAAACACAAAGTCAGTGGGTGGGTGAATGTAATTGTTTTACGTTCTTTTCGTTGCACATAAATCATAAGCTGGCAACTGGCTCCCTACTCTTCAAATAACAGCGGGGTATCAGCCTACATAAATCACAAAGGGAGGACAGTCTACGGAATATCCGAAAATCTGTTCAGTGCTCAGAATGTTGTTATTAATATTGCTGATGATTAAAGATGCTGCATAAAAATGCATTTTAACAATAAAACGCGCGACCACAGGACAATTTTAATGATTTAATATAAATAAAAGAGATGTGTATTGCTCTGTATAGATAACAAACCATATGTTGCTAATAAACTATATGATGTTCCTAGGGTATTTTCACCAATTCCTAATGGTCGGCTTATTCGTTTTTTTTTTAAGTTTCTTCTTAGCATTTTTAATAGAGCAATTAATGAATTCAAAAAGAGTATTCAAATTTGATATAATCAATTTGGTGTAGAGAGTTCATTTTTATGTTCCATTACTAACCTGTTTTATATTTAAATGCGCTATTCAAATGAATTATATATATATTTTAGTGTGAGCTACCCGTTCAAAAAAAAATGTGAATTTTGGAGCTACCTGTTCAATACACAGGGCGCTCCCCGTTCAACTGTTCAAATTTAGGGGTGATATAAAAAATGCAATTATACAATTAAAACACAAAAATAACACAACATTTTTATAATGGTTTGAATCTTATTTGTTTGATCTGTGGATTGGTGTATTAAACGAGGTCCAGATTGAAACCGATTTCACATCAGATCCCGAAAAAGACACACCGTGGCACATTTTTCGTCTACTTCTCAATGTTCGCGATGAATTAGATAGTCAAAAACATCGCTGATCGCAATATTATGAGCCTTACTGCGTATATAACTGACCTGCAACTATTTACGTTATAATTTAATTATTTTTTCCTTCATATTGTGCTTGCAAATGACTGCTGATTCCCGTGTTTTGACATTTTTGAAATTGTCGCTACCTGTATTAGAAAATCTTCTCGCTTCGCGAACGGCACTTCCGGAAACTGTACAATTTCCGTTCCCACCCTGTGTATTTATAATGTACACTTAAAAACAGCCCATCCTTTTAAACCCAAATGTTTTTTTTTTATATTAGTTTAAGCATTTAAATGCTAATCATAATTTAATCCATAATAAAACATTTTATTTCATTTTCAATTGATTTATAGAGTTTCAAAGTGGGCGCTGACGAAACTTTTCACTTATTTTTGCGTATAGGAGTCGTTGTTATAACATAAAGGGGCCAAGCAACGCCATAATTTACCGAGAGCTTACACCTTGAGTTTGGCAAAAGAAATGTCAGTATAGCTCAAACTGTTCACAGTTTCTGTTCCATCGGTCAATGTACCAGGATTATTTGCTTATTGTATAGCCTAAACACATCTAATATCATTCACTTTAAAACAACTGCGTATTCGTCTGAGTTTTATAACAAATCCATTCAATTTTGTTAAAAATAATTATGAGCCCTTAAATTGGTGTTTCAATTAACAATGGTAACAAAATTAATTTAGCTCCGATAAAAAAGCGCCGTTGCTTGCCAAAACAGGTATTTTACTGAAATAAGTTTATTTGGTTTTGCTGTATATGCATGTTTCAAGGAGTAATCTCACTTCAGCAGCATTTGAATCGAAACATTGGAGGATCAGAATCTAAAAAAAAGTACATGTACTTAAAACCAAAAATGTTGGAACAGGAAAGCGAAATCCAGGACCAAGGATATCAACCAAGTTAGTACAATACAAGAAGAAAATCCTAGTGTTTTAAACTATTTTGAATTTAAACAATCAGAAATTTCAATACTATAAAAATTAATGCATTGGCAATTCGTGTCAGAAGGCTTGTAACTACCCTCGTTGACCTCTGGTCCAACAACAGCTTATTTAAAAGACTTCGACATGTCTCCATAGGCTTGACCAGATGTTTGGCCAGTTGTCCCCTTTCCACGGTTAAGGAAAGTTTCGCTTTGGAAAGACCACAGAAGATATAAATCCTTTTTTATGTTTGAGCTAATCCAAATATTTCTAATTATAGTTTTCCGATGATCTTAAAAAGAGTTATTTGATCCCTTTAAAAACGTCAAATTAGAGTCTTTTGAGTAATAAACAGAGAGAGGGGTTTTTTGACTTGTTTACATGTGTTCAGCTGATTGAGCTCTACAAATGACCAATTCAAGTGTTTGTTTAATAGTAGATGACTGAAGTGGACAGGGAAAGCACAGTACTTCTTTTCTTCCTGAAACTGTGTACCAAGTTGGACATTATTTCCTTCAGTGGAAGCAAAAAAAATGTTAGTAAAAAATGTTTCGCTTTTTTAACCTTATAATAGAAGTCAGCTTAAAAAACCGCAAGTATATGACCGACAAACCTTGAAAGGAGAGGCACGGTACAACTCATTCGCCTAAAGCTGTGTCCTTTTGAAATCTGTTACAAAAATTGTGAACGGACGGACAATCAAACAGACATATTGACTCACATGTTGATTGCAATATAGCCTCTCTCCTATGAGTGTGGTATAAAAGTACACAAAAAATCAAGAACTTATTGCAAACAATTTATTGAGAAATCGTAAAATTTCCACAGTACAGTTATCAACACAATCATGTAAATGACTACAAGTTCGGCATGTAATTATTTCTTTTTACTATTAAGCCTTTATCACAAAATGATAAAATGACACAGATTATGCGAAAAGAAAAAGAGTATTATGCAAATAACGACTTTATAAGCAGGTAAATGTGATGCAGTTTGACATCAGATGGTGTCTATTAAGAGCAATCGTTTTAATTTTGGTGAGCGGCTTGGTGGTATGGATGTACATTTTCCTGACTGTTTTTTGTCTTTTAAAAATCGGAGCCTGTGTATTTTAGCACATTTTTTTTAACTTTATGAAATATCTTCTATAAATTTTACAACCAAAATTACCAGCCCGTCTTTTTACGCTAAAACACTATAGTGTTTTGTTTTTTTCCCGTTTTTGTTGTTGAAATCCTGCCATTTTTCTTTCAAATTTCACCATAGCCCTCTCCCTAATCAAATATCTTACCAAAGTCCCAGTTAACACCCCCTATGCTACAGGATCCGGCTTTAAACAATCCTGTCCATTTCCTCATGTCATAAGTAAATGATTTCTGATATTCATCGAGGCTACTTTCATGATGACCGAGGACGATAGTCAAAATCGTTAATCATCTCAAAAACAAGAGGATGATACTTTATATCCGGCCATTTCGATCTGATTTCGTTCGCCTTTTTACCCTGTTCAGTTACATTTCTAAGTAAAACAAATTTGTCAAATAATTTCCAAAGTCTTCTTTCAGGATTGGTATGGCGCTTTCTAAAAATGTATTTCAGATTGTTGATTAAATTCCACTGAACTTTGTCTACCCTCTCAGGATTCTCTAGTTCACAACGATCTAAAAAGGAAACAAAACATAAATCAATCAGTCAGTCAAAACACGAATGAGCGGTAAATTCGTTAAGAAACAAAATTTGGTGTAAATTAATAATTGGCACATGAAAACATGGTCCAAGAACTACCCAGTTTTATCTTAAAAATACCGATTTCAGATCAGGACCATTGCGTTTTTTTAACTTTTCTAGTATTTATAAATATTACCTAAAATTTTGTCCGATTTCCGTTGGCATTTACTTTTATTTCTATACAAATAATCTAAGCTACATACCACTGAATGTTAAAACAATTGCCCGTAACAATGTCGCTTCCTCTACTGTAATTTCACATTTCTGCAAGGCCTCGGCGTACTCGAACATACTCTCAACGAGCGACTGATCCATGACTGTACACATTCGCGACATGTGAACTCCTTCGAATTCACAAACGTTGTCACAGAGTGATAAAACTTTTAAGTTGTTGTTTAATCTGTTGTGGTGTCCCAAAAACCAAAATTCTGAGAAGCCTCCTGCAACGGAATTAAAATATACTTAATCTTATAAAAGGAAACAATATAATAACAAAGTCAGGGAATTCAATCAAAGAAATCCCAAGTAGACATTCGGCTCTCATTGTCCAAACAAAAAGACAAAGAAACTTGAAGCACTAAACAACTACGAGCAATATAAACTAAAGTAAAACCAAGATTGGACCATTTTGCTTTAGAAAGGATGTTTTTGTTAAAATCTTTTTGCTTGCATCTCTACAAAAAAAAACCAAACAAACTCAGACTCGAAGAGAGAAACAATGTTTGATACAAAATGCCTACCTTTGAGAAGTGACTGTTGATCCAAGACGGAGAGCTCACTAAAACCAGGAATATTTTGTGCAAACTTGACCATATTTTTAATTCCCGCCTCAAGTCGGCCCAGGCAGTTCCTCATGATTTGACCCCTATTATCGAGCTCTATTCCTGTCATCGACAAAAACTCCTGGTACACGCTATCCGGGAGTGCTCCGAGATTGCCAAAGATTTCTAGCTGCTGTTGGTATTTGTCCTGCAAATCAATGGAATTGGTGAGCACACATAAAATGGTTTAAAATTGCAAATTTGCAACTTCAAAAGATGGTCTGATCAGGGGGCTCGGTACATATTTTTATATCAACTTACCTAACCCTTCATATGAAGGGTAAATAAGTAAATATTTAAAAAAAAAAAAAAAAAAGGACCAAGCCCCTGTGGTATGGTAAAGTCTTATAGTATACTCATGGACAAAAGAAACGTTACACTTCGAAAATTAATCATGTTAATGCCAATCAGAAATATCTAAAATTTTGGTCGTTTACTTGTTTTATTGTCAAAAAACGTATCCTTACCGAGGTTTATCATGGAAAATTTGTTGAAAATGGTGAAGAAAGAAGCCGCAATTTTTGATTTTCTTAAAAACCAATGAATTTGAAAATTTGTATCAAAGATTTTAATTTTTTTTCCGAAAAGGCAAATTTTATGCCCCCTTGTGTATTGAATTGAAAGAAACATACAAAAGTTTAAACACCACTTGTCTAAAACATTTTTACAGAAAGTTGATATGGTCAGGCGGGGAGTGTGAATGTTGAGAGAGCTGATTTCGAACAAAAATTTTTATTCAGGTCATTTTGTCTTTAGTATAAGGTAGATTCGTAACACAAGTGTTTTCGGTTGGTGGGTATTACAAGGTATCCAACCGCAACCAGAAGTGGCTATCAAGATACCCTAATAGTCTTCTTAGTCATTTTACTTTTTTACAGGTTACGAGTTAACCAGAATAATTATTGTGAATTTGAATTTTCACGTTTTCATCTTTAAATGTCTGATGCTTAAAATTAAGGCCAATTCAAGTTCATTTTTTGTCGGATACCATATTAAGCCATTTCTTTTAATTTCTGTCAATTATTATGTAGTTTTATATCATTTTGAAATTAGAATTTCCTTAAGTATTCAAATATGTACAACGTTTCTTTAATTTTGTCCATGAGTATATAAATGGGTTCAATGCATCTTTTACATGTTGAAAACTATCCATATGCAGATGACAGAGAGTTTACAAAGTTAAACAGATTTCATGCAAGTTTTGAGGCATTTGTGTGGTCTAGTCAAAAAACAAATAAAAGAAGTTTGGATTATATGCCCGCACATTTTTCTTTTTGTTTTGTGATTTTAACTTTTATATCACATAATCCCGGCTGAACTAAAAAATGTTACTTCAACTCGCTTGGCGTGATTTTATATCCGGGCTTAATATCACTTTTAATATCACACTTACATATACAGATAGTTGTTTTGCCAGAACTTTGTCCAGATTAGGTGTAAATACTTGTCTAAAATCTGGGAAAAATTCTTCCTGTATTATAATGAGATTTTCCACGATTTTTTCGATGTTGTAGTCCACAGTGTCTGGATCTGCATGAAACACAGAGGGAGGAACCTTTTCCGTAAAATTGCCAGGGGCTGGACTTTCCCCTTTATTCTTTAGCTTGTTAACTTCTATGATGTCACTGGTTCTCTTTTCAACAGTATATCTTCCAATCTTAATTGCTAAAACAAAACCAACCATTAAAATCTTTCAAAAGGACCAAATCAATAATTATAATTTTCAATTGAATCTCATGGAAATATTTTTTAACAACAAAGCTCCAAGCAATAAATTATGCTACGCATAACGCGCGTTTCGTCTAGAATCATCAGAGGCGCTCTACTCAAAAGATTCAAAATGAAAAAAAACTTTATGAAGATGATGAACATATGGCCGAACTAAAAACAAAATTATAACTATCTTTTTTTTTTTAAAGTACAATATTAAGCTAAATTATTCTTCAAATCTGGGTAGTTTTTCAATAAGCAAATTTAAAGCAAAAGACAACGAGAAAATACATACCTTCATGCGACATGCCGACCTCAAGACATTTTTTATATCTGCAGAACGAACACATTGTCCTCTTGCCCGTCCCAAGCTTACAATTTCCATCCCTCACACATTTATATTCTTCCTTTTTCTTTTCTATCTTTACAATGCTGCGTCTAAAGAAACCCTTTTTGAAAAGAGGGATAAAATAGAATTTTTTAAAATTTTCTAAGTAATTCTATCAAATTCATAAATAGCTATTAGTTTAACTTCGGGAAAAGGCCATTTAGTAGACCCATATCATCCTTGTCTGGTGGACAATAGACTAATTAAGAACAACATTGCAAAAGGACCATAAACAGCAAAGGAACTGCAACTGGAATGAACCTAACCTACACTAAATGAAATATTGACAACTTTATCAAATTTTAGTCAGTCAATTTTGCATAATTATTTAGACAAACTCAATAACGCAAACATAAAAACAAAAGGATTTGTGTTTAAAAAGAACACTTTCATGATAACTAAACAGATTTGCAGCACATTTTTTTCAAATTTTGACAAATTTACGAGATTCTCGTGTTTGTTCAACTTTAATGTTCAACATTTTTTATCCGCAAACTCCTTATTTCCTTTTCATTTTATTTTTAGAAAATGCCCTCTGAATATATACAGTTTATAAAGTTTTATCATCAATCTTTACAATATTTACTTTGTCAAACATTTTAGTCTGGAAAGTTTAAAGATGCAAAGTAGCAGCAATGCAAAATTGATGAAGATTCGTGAAATAAAGGAGCGACGCCCCTTAATTTAACTCACCTTGCACGGCTCACAAGTATTTGCCCCATAATGCAATCCGGATGCCTTTTCACCACAAACGGTACAAGGCGGTAACGTATCAGGATCCGGCGGTTTATTTTTCTTTGATTTTTTCTTAGGTTTTACATTAGATGTGTCATTTTTATCAGCATCACTGGAATTATTCCCATTATTTACAATCTGTAGACCAACAATCTGTGAGGTCAAACATTCTGTAGAATTGTCCGATGAATCCTGGGTCGAGGTGATCTCGCTGCCCTGGGAACTATTAGTTGAAGGATTTGACTTTGAGTCTTGCTGTATGAAAGTCTCATTGTGAACGAAATCGACCAGATCTGAAGACGACGAAACTGGAGATGATAGAGCAGTCGCACCAATTTGACTGAACGATGATGGACTGGCTTCTGATGGCGAAGAGGAGCTTTCAGATGTTTGGAATGTCATTGATAATGCTTCAAATATGATATCTGGTTCAACAGTAACATCAGTCATGCCTGGCGATAGAGGCAAGTTTAAAAAATTCTGAAAATCTGTACTATTCATTTTTGCCAATTTTTTTTTCAAGTGTTTGGCCTCGAAGTTTTCTGCTGTAACCTATAAAATGTAATAAAAACCTTCATAAATACATTGAGTTAGTCTTATACTAGTACTAGGCAAATCTGAGTGAACCTTTTATTTTCTTTGAAAGTGTTCTATTCATGTATATGATTTATAAAAATAAGGCAAGGTGCATATACCGGTGATGTAACTACCCAGCCATACTGGCAGTATAAATTGACAACAGATAGAGGTACAGACAATGACACAAAGTGAAAACTAGGAAAAACCAGAGGTTGATTCATCAACTTCTATAACATATGGAAAACCAATAGGAGGAACACCAAGATAAGAATCAACAACGGTTGTGTACTCTCTTCAAAGTGTTACTTACAGAATGAAAGAGAAAGAAGTGGCAGACTCTGCAGCTTTCATAATGGTGCCTTAGAAAGACCATGAAAGTTTTCTGGCCGAATAAGATTACAAATAAAGTACTGCCCAAGCAAGCAAAGACAGAAGACACGAGAGAAACGTTGGCTACACAGAGACAGAAATGGATTGGGCGTGTCTTGAGAAAAACTCAAGACAATATCAAAAGGACAACATTAAGATAAAATTGAAACCAGAAAGCATAAGGAAACAAGGCTGCCAAAAGATAACACGGAGAAGAACTGTAGAGTAGGAAATGAAGAACATCAGATAGGCTAAGGACCACTCAAGACAGAGACTGAGATATTCTCAATAGAGCCAAAGTCCCTGTTCTACCGTATGTGATTCCTCCCCCGAGCATAAAAAGATAGGTGGGAGCATTATTTTAGGTTTCTTTTTGTGATACGTAGCTATATACATGTATTTATATAATTGACGAAATAGTTTTTAGATCTACCCGACCTATTATGGCATTTTGAAGGGTTTTTTATGCTCAACCAAAATGTTTTTGTTGTTGTCTGACCTAAGTCAAATTTTGTCTGACATGTGATCGGCCCATTCACATTATGCAATGTCTGTCCTAAGATTTTTGGGTGTGGTATGATCATAGTTCTATAATGCGTTCAATAATTCTTTTTAACCATGCAGATTTTTTTTCTAAATTGTTCTAATATTGGCTCTCTGTGCCTTCTTTCTCTGTACACGAATCATTACTTACATTTAGATAAAAGGTAAGATAATAACAAGAGGCTCCCAGGAGCCTGAATCGCTCACCTGACATATGTGCCTGAAGTAAAGGTGATAAGGCAAAATCTATTTAACGTTGAAAGGGTCATAAGATTAATAAGGGGGTCATCTGACAATATGGTGGATCTAAAGGTGCTGATCACTTTTGTCCTCAATCAAAATCTAAAAATCTGTCACCCTTTTTGAGTTATTTGCATAAAAAATGCAGTTTAACCTAATGTTCTATTTTTAGCCACAGCGGCCATGTTTTACAACCAATCAAATATCCCTACAACAGTTCTATACACCTAATAATAATAAACAATAATACCAAGTTTGGTTCCATTTGGACTTAAAGTGTCAGAGGAGTTAACATTTTCAATATAAGGAAATGCAGTTAAAATGCTCAATTTTGAAGTTCCAAGGGCAATGACTCCTCAAAGGAAAGGTCCTACAACGTTGACCCTGTTACAAATTTTGTAGATCTTGATGCGCTTAACAATATGCAATTTAAATTTCTCAAATATCTTGTATAGTTTTCAAGATATTGAGCTAAACAGGTGCAAAATTTGCAAAAAATCCACAAAAAGGGCAATAACTCCTACATGGGTTGTTGGATTTTCTTCAAAATTTCAGGGCTGGTACATCTTGAGGTGCTGATCACTTTGGTTCCCTATCAAAATTTTGAAATCTGTCACTGTTTTAGAGTTATTTGCAAAAAACTGCCATTTACCCCTATGTTCTATTTTTAGCCACAGCGGCCATGTTTTACAACCAATCAAAAATCCCCACACCAGTTCTATACACCTAATGCTAATAAACAACTATACCAAGTTTGGTTCCATTTGGACTTAAAGTGTCAGAGGAGTTAACGTTTTCAATGTAATGAGGAAATGCTGTTAAAATGCTAAATTTTGACGTTCTAAGGGCAATAACTCCTAAAAGGAAAGGTCCTACAACGTTGACCCCATTACATATTTTGTAGATCTTGATGTGCTTAACAATATGCAATTTAAATTTCTCAAATATCTAGTATAGTTTTCAAGATATTGAGCTAAACAGGTGCAAAATTTGCAAAAAATCCACAAAAAGGGCAATAACTCCTACATGGGTTGTTGGATTTTCTTCAAAACTTCAGAGCTGGTAGATCTTGAGGTGCTGATCACTTTTGTTCCCAATCAAAATTTTGAAATCTGTCACCATTTTAGAGTTATTTGCAAAAAACTGCCATTTACCCCTATGTTCTATTTTTAGCCACAGCGGCCAAGTTTTATGACCAATCAAAAATCCCCACATCAGTTCTATACACCTAATGCTAATAAACAACTATACCAAGTTTGGTTCCATTTGGACTTAAAGTGTCAGAGGAGTTAACGTTTTCAATGTAATGAGGAAATGCTGTTAAAATGCTAAATTTTGACGTTCTAAGGGCAATAACTCCTAAAAGGAAAGGTCCTACAACGTTGACCCTATTACATATTTTGTAGATCTTGATGTGCTTAACAATATGCAATTTAAATTTCTCAAATATCTAGTATAGTTTTCAAGATATTGAGCTAAACAGGTGCAAAATTTGCAAAAAATCCACAAAAAGGGCAATAACTCCTACATGGGTTGTTGGATTTTCTTCAAAACTTCAGAGCTGGTAGATCTTGAGGTGCTGATCACTTTTGTTCTCAATCAAAATTTTGAAATCTGTCACCATTTTAGAGTTATTTGCAAAAAACTGCCATTTCCCTCTATGTTCTATTTTTAGCCACAGCGGCCAAGTTTTATGACCAATCAAAAATCCCCACATCAGTTCTATACACCTAATGCTAATAAACAACTATACCAAGTTTGGTTCCATTTGGACTTAAAGTGTCAGAGGAGTTAACGTTTTCAATGTAATGAGGAAATGCTGTTAAAATGCTAAATTTTGACGTTCTAAGGGCAATAACTCCTAAAAGGAAAGGTCCTACAACGTTGACCCTGTTACATATTTTGTAGATCTTGATGTGCTTAACAATATGCAATTTAAATTTCTCAAATATCTAGTATAGTTTTCAAGATATTGAGCTAAACAGGTGCAAAATTTGCAAAAAATCCACAAAAAGGGCAATAACTCCTACATGGGTCGTTGGATTTTCTTCAAAATTTCAGGGTAGGTAGATCTTGAGGTGCTGATCACTTTTATCGTTGCCAGAATTTTGATATCTGTAGCCGTTTTTGAGTTATTTGCAAAAAACTGCCATTTACCCCTATGTTCTATTTTTAGCCATGGCGGCCATGTTTTACGACGAATCAAAAATCCCCACATCAGTTCTAAGCACCGAATGCTAATGAACAACCATACCAAGTTTGGTTGCAATTGGACTTATGGTGTCAGAGGAGTTAACGTTTTAAAAAGTTTACGGACGACGGACGACGGACGGACGACGGACGCCAAGTGATGACAATAGCTCACATGACCCTTCGGGTCAGGTGAGCTAAAAAAGGACTGGGACAATCTTATATTTATTAATAACTCTAAATTTGCCGCAGATTCTTCTGGTCTGAGGCATTGACTATTAGTGGGAAAATCAAATGAAACCAAACCAAATCTAAAAGGACAATTTTCGTCCAATGAAATGGCTACAAACAACGCAACACACAGTACAGATGCAACGTCTCAAGTTTACACTAAATTCACAAAACATAATTTTTGTGATGTTTATTATTATATAGTTGTTATATTCTTTGTAAGAATCAGAATGTTCATCGTTTTGTCGTCCGATTTACCTTCATCCCATTTTACCCGAATCGCGTTTTTTTTACTCACGGTTTCTAGAAATTAGCGCACTGGAACCACATTTGTAACTGGAACCCTGATTAATACTTACTTGCTGTTGGATCTTTATACAGATATGTTCTAAATGACAAAAGTAATGTTTATAAAATGCCAATTATTCACGCATGTGTGATCGAATTATACCTTTAAAGGCTTACCTTTTAATGTATGTTGTGATCTAGTTTTCGACCTTACGACGAAATCTACAATACACATTTCTGTTATGGAACCATAGCTACTGGAAACTTGAATTTCCTGAATGTCTAATTATTCGATTTTTGTTTGACAATTATATAACCGCGATACCAAGTACTTGTACTATATTACAAGTACATGTATACACGTATAAACACGAGATGATTTAATCGGCCACGTTGATAATGTACATTAAAAAAAGTCTAGCCTATCCTTTTAAATTTATAGGTCGTGGATGAAATATCAGCCATGCAGGATTACATTTATACGCAAGGGCGGGGAAGAAAAACCGGAACTTTAAAGGATTTTAGAGACTAATTTGTATTAACTTTTCTTTTTTAGAGTGAAAAAAGGGTGGGATCTACCCCGAATCTACCACGTCTGGACACGGCCACTGAGTGTTCAATTGTTTCTTAGGAAAAGTCACCAAGAAAAATTGTGAAGGGGCTCTCAAAAGGATACCCCTGCTACATATTTGACTCTACATTGGAAATGACCTCAAGTCCAATTAACTGGACCCTGAATGATCCAAGAGCAGTGAAAAAAATATCGGTCTATGAGCTGTGCTTACGAGATATATACGAACAGACGGACAGACAGACATACGATTAGACATACAGAGTGATTCATATAGGCTATATATATATTCGAACCCTGAAACATCTATGGCAACAACGCCTGCAGTATCTACAGCGCCCTAGACCACTTGGCCAGCTAGGCTATACTTTCGTTTTTAATTTTAATTTAGTGTGATACCTCCTAGAAGGTTTAATCTAGGGTCTATACACTTTGACAACTCTTTTTACTATACCTGTCCATTTGATCTCATCATTTTTGACGAGATGCTGGGTTGATAAAGTATTTTATAGACGTCTGAAGATCTTCATACCAATGTCTGAACTGCAATATCATGTTTGCTCCTGCAAGTTTTTGGTCGCTCCCTCGGCTGGATTCGAACCATCAATGCTCGTTCTGATACAAAGCAGAAAACAACGTTTTCTCCTAGTTAAATAATAATTATAGAGTAAGCATTTGATTTTAATGGGGACCGGGGGAGGCTTTTTTGGTGAAATTTAAAATAAAAAGGCAAATAACAGGAAACAACTAGAAAATGTGTCTATGAGCCACAGGATGACCCTCCCGTTCTTGAAATATCATTGACCCTCAATGTGTATTACCTGGGATATGGACCTTTACCAAGAAATTGATAAAAAGTGTTCATGTGTAAAAATAGGTCGCTGTGACCTTATTTCTGGTGGGTGGTGCCATGTTACCAAGACTCATCGAGTAGTGTAATATTATTGACCCCTAACATGTAGTATTCAAGATATGGACCTTAACCAAGAACTTAACCAAAGTCATTCATGCGTAAAATATAGGTCACAGTGACCTCATTTCTAGTGGATGGTGTCACCTTACCCAAGACACATCTAGTGGTGAAATATCATTGACCCCCAACATCTAGTATCCAAGTTATGGACCTTAACCAAGAACTTAACCGAAGTCGTTCATGCATAAAATATAGATCACAGTGACCTAATTTTTATTGGGTGGTGTCATGTTACCCAAGACACATCTAGTGGTGAAATACTATTGACCATTAACATGTAGTATCTCAGATATGGACCTTAACCAAAGTCATTCATGCGTAAAATATAGGTCACAGTGACCTAATTTCTAGTGGGTGGTGTCACCTACCCTAAGACACATCTAATAGTGAAATACCATTGACCCCCAACATCTAGTATCCACGTTATGGACCTTAACCAAGAACTTAACCGAAGTCGTTCATGCATAAAATATAGATCACAGTGACCTAATTTCTAGTGGGTGGTGTAGCCCTACCCAAGATCCATCTGGATGTGAAATATCATTGACCCCCAACATTTAGTATCCGAGTAATGGACCTTAACCAAGAACTTAACCGAAGTGTTACGGGCGGACGTACGGACGTACGTACGGACGGACGGACGGACAAGGATAAAACTATATGTCCGATCCACATACGTGGTCGGGCCATAAAAAAGGGGACTGTTTTTAGAATTACTAGTAACAAAAGGACAGGATTGTATTTGTGTGCTAAACAAATTATAATACATTAAAAAATTCAGGCCGTCATATTAAAAAAATTAAAGTCGGGATAAAACAAGTGTGGCCAATAAAGGTATGTCTCACCTACCAGCACCATCACTAAAATCAACTAACTAAGTTAACTAAAATCAACTAAGCTTTTATTTCTTGATATAAACAAAAAGGGTGTCTTTATATCCAAGATCAGATGTAGAGCTATTATACTTTACAAGCAATTCATTGTCCACAAGTCTTACAAAAAAGTTTATGGCCTAAAAAAAGACCTAAGTTCACAGAGCTACTGGTGCGTAAAAAATGGGGTCAGGGTCAAACGGCATGGTGTCTGTTGCATAGACCATAACCCCAACTGTCAGTATACCCAATATCAGATGTCTAGCTTGTTATACTTTTCAAGCAATCCATTGTCTACAAAAGTCTTACAAAAAAGTTTACGGCCTGAAAAAAGACCTTAGTTCAGAGTCATGGGGTCAGGGTCACACGGCATGGTGACAGTTGCGTAGACCATAACCTGAACTGCATGTATCATATGCTTAGCTATAACACTTTTCAAGCAATTCATTGTCCACAAAAGTCTTACAAAAAGTATACGCCGCTGCTGCCGCCGCCATCCGAAAGTAATACCTATGTTTCTCCTTCCGCGACTATTCGTCGCAGGCCATACAAAAGTTATCCATAGCCACCCGCCTTAAATTTAAATGGTCGTTATAAATTTAGAAAAATAAAGAAGGAATGTGTCTGCCCCTGCTGGTCCCAAGTAGAAGTCCGACAGGTCTGAAAGTCACTTAGAACGCACAGTTTGTCATACTACACCATCCATTATTCTCATGTACTTTTTATGAGAAAAGCTTGACGGGAATTTTTATGTACATGTAAATTTTCATCTCTAGCCAGTCGAAATAGGAAGTAGAAGTTTCAAAGATCCGAAAGTCGTTTAGGACGTACAGTTTGTCATACTGAATCATCCAACCAAGTTTTAAATCATTCTCATGTACGTTTTCTGAGAAAAGCTTGACGGAAATTCATATAGACATACAAACCTTTGTCTGTCTGTTCGTACCCCAAATAGGAAGTAGAAATCCGACATGTCTGAAAGTCGCTTAAGGACGTAAAGTTTGTCATACCGAACCATCCTACCAAGTTTCAAATCGTTCTCATGCAGGCCTGGGGTTTCTGGGAAAAGCTTGACGGAAATTCGTAAAGGCGGAAGTAAGGACGGACAGGAGTATAACTTAATCCCCCCCGATTTGTCGTTGTGGGGGCATAAAAAAACTTTTGGGGAACGTTGGGAGTATGTTACCAAAAACTAGTGTCCGTGTGTGTTTAACACCTTTTATCGACGCACCCGGGTGCGCGTTTCATAAAGCATAAGTTAGCCGTAACGAGCAGGTAAATCCGTTTATTTACTTGCCAAGGGTAATGAGTACGTTTATTAAAGATTTCTTTATGAAACAACACTCTGGGGGCATGTAGGGCGGTCAGTTTAATTGGTGGATGTACCAAAAATAATTCTTGTGTTTCTCTTGGTTTCTTTCATTTTAACTAGAACGCACATGGAGTACATATGTCTTCCGCATTTTAAAATATTATGTTAGCAAGAAAAAGATTAGTTATGGGCATAAAATAGCTAAACATTTCTTCCCCAGTACTAAAATTGTAAGCAAGAATGTCTGAGACAAGTATGTGCCTGGAAAATGTGACAGAAATTTTATATAAGTATACCCCAAAAATTGTCTTATTCGATGAACAGGAAGTAGATATGCAACAGACCTAATATCTGAACTAGCAATATCCGAACTTATACTCAAGTCATCCTTTCAAGTTTTACTGGGATCAGAAGTTGCTGAAAATCCTTAAAAATTATAAACATTGACAAATTATGTCCAAAACTGGCCAAGAAAGTTAACAGGAAGTATTAATGCTACAGACCTAAAATACATAACCACATACTGAACTTATATACCAAGTTTCTCAAGTTGCTGTGATAAGTAGCTGCTGAGAAAACTGTTAAGATAATTTTCAACCATTGACCACTAATATGGTTAAGATTGTAAACAGGAAGTGGATATCCATAAGACCTAAATTCTGCAAATACAGGGTTAGACCCAATGTGGAAGTCATATACATGTACTTTATTTCAAGATGTTGTTGTCAGTAGTTGCTGAGAAAACTGATACAAAAATTTTTAACCAGTGACCACTTAAAATGTTGAAAAGTTGGTAAACAGGAAGTAGATAACAAGCAGACCAATTTTGTACTTGCCATTTAGGAACACATTTCAAAAATCAGTAAAATTATATATCAGTTTGGGCAACACAACCATAAATACTTACTTTGACTTTTAGCTGACATTTAGTATAATATCCTCTACTTTGTAATCAGCATTATAAAGACATTATATCAAAACAATGAATGGGAAAAAAACTCCATGTTGGCCTCCTAATAAAGTAAAATAAAAATTACAGAAAATAGAATAAAAACTTTATTCCAATCAACAATGATTTTAATCACAGAAAATTAAAGAAAAGTTAATCTGAGTTTTCTCTTGTAAACATTTCTGTAAAATTTTAACTTTATACAATTCATTTTTGCTATTTAGAACCTTAATCTTAAGGGGATACATAACACCCAAGGGAAATAAATATCAATTATCAGTTAAAGGTTTTAATCAAACACATTAATTCAAAGAAATCAAGCTTCTAACAGATTAAAATAAAAAATATTGAAACCCAAATGTGTTAAATAATTTTTTTTCCCAAAAAAGCTATTGTTTAATTTTCTTAAGATTTTGCAGTTAAATCTATCTGATTATACATATTTTAGTTAATTTTGAAAAAAAATGAAATAACTCATTTCATTTAGCGTTAGGTATCCCCTTAAGATTTGAATACATACATGTAGCAATATACAGAGATTCTGGAATGTTGAGCATAGACAGTAAGTCAGTGATTGGGTTATACACTAGTTTGACTCATATGGGCCATACTGGGCAGTTGAGTGGCAGATTCAGAGAAGGGCCAAGGGGAATACACCCAGCCACCATCCCTTAATTTGGAAATTCATATTCTTTTGTATGAAATTTACCAAGCTACTTCAAATTTTCGTCACAAAATTGACATTTATGCAATTATGCCCCCTCTTTCATGAAACTCAGGATCTTCTCTAGAGCATAAAGGGACATAATTTTTAAGAGAAATTAATTTAAATTATTGTTAAAGTACTTAATACAAGTGCATCATGTAAAAAAAATAATAGATGCAAATAATTAATATGACTAGAGAGAGAAAAATTTCAATTGAAGATAATATTGATTTCTTAAAATAATGATTGTACCTTTTTATAATATCAAATTTATGGAATATAATAAATGTATTAATATATGCAGTAAAATCTTTAATAACAATTAAAGGATATATGCCAATTTTATTACAAGTTAACATTTCTTATTCTAGTCTCAATGTGCATAAATCTTATAAACAGTAATTCCAAACATTTATACACCGAAACTATCTTTGCACAGAAAATCATTCAATACACACTTTACTGAATAAGAATCTGTACTTTAAATCAATAAGTTGTGTTATTTCAATTTCTAAGTACATTGTATGAAAAAACAAAATTAGATATTGAAGCTGAATTGCCGTAGACTTTTTATGGAATTAGCAGAGGAAAAAAAAACTTAAGAAGCAAGTGATTTACGTGACATAAAAATACACATATAAAAAGACTCTTTTGCAATAAACATGATAAAATTTCGCATGCACACGGAGACAAGTAACAACACTCGCACAATAAATAAGAGGAAATATATATTTACATCTATAACAAGTTAATAATATAAAAAAAATATTGCAAAATCAAGGATTTCCAAGAATATTATCAGTCAAGATTTGTTCCATTCAAATTATTTGTTACCACTTTTAAAACGACACTTGCTGTTTAATCTTAATCACACATTTAACACATGTACAAGTATTTCTACATCTATTGCGAAAAGGTAGGAACATGTACATTTATCAATTTTTCTGATATTCTTGCAAGGACAGCGATCAAAGTACCTTTAAATTCTAATGGCTATTAGTCAAAATACTTCCAATCTGCTACAGATATATTTGATTTATACTTATATTTTGTGCTTAGAAAAGTCAACTCAAGAAAATATCAAAATTTACAAAGAACAGATTTCCAGTCAATTTTAGATATAAAATTATTCAAATATGATCAGGTTTAATGCACCCTTACAATAATACACTATCTGTTAAAAATTCAAAAACAACCCTAAAATGTAAAATGAGTAAAAAAAGTTTTGGTTTCCATCTTTTGTCCTTTGCCATCAATAACACATCCTGAATAAGTTAGAGAAGACCAGCTTCCAAAGTTTTTTTTCAGAATGGAGTCCTGCTGCTAACATTGATCATATCAGTAGGTCTGTAAAATAAGAAATAAGGCAAAAATTAAGAACTTTATCAAAAAGGGGCTTCACTAATCACTAAGTCATGCTAAGCATACCCCCACTTGACCATTTGAAAAACAGAAAGTAGATGCCTGACTGAGTTGGAAAATTAAAACTCATTGTTTTTAAACTTTCTACAAAATTTAAAATCAATCACTTCAGTAGAAGTTGAGAAATCTGTTACGAAAAATTGTATATTTTTTACTCCTAAAAAAGTCTTAGTTGGCTATGAAAACAGAAAGCAGATGTGCAACTGACATGGATACAACTCATCATGCTGGAGTAGTGTACCAAATTTGGAATCAATCCCTTAGGCAGAAGCTTAGAAACCAGTTACAAAAGTTTGTAATTGACAGACGGACAGTTAAACGGATAGACAAGGTGATGGCAATAAAGCCCTCTCTCATATGAGTGGGGGTACAATATTATAATAATTTGCACACTCCAAGTTCTAATAATTTGCTGTCGTTACAAACTCACCATTGAAACAGTGATAAGACTAAGTCATCTCAAAATAAGATATCATTAAAAGTTTCAGTAAATATGTCGAGATAAACATAATACTGAGAACATGTACAGCTAAAACAAGAGCATGGCTCAAAGTTCCACCCTGTAAATCTTGTAACCTTGACTTATTAACCCCAAAGTCAATAAGCTTCTTCATTACCTGATAAGCTTGAATGTGTGCAAGTGTCATGGAATTCTATCATGGCAACATAATTTATGATACAAAGCAGTGTTCTTCCCAGAAATATTATCCTGGTATTTTCAGTTACATTTCCTATGAATTATATTAAAGATAATTTTTGGTAGCATCACATTTGAACCAGATAGCATCACATTGCCAGGATGCTAAAAGGGACTGGGTAGAACACTCAGGTCTCAAAGGTGCAAAAATTGAATGTTAATCTGGTATTTCTTCCTGTCTTTAAATGCATAAATTATTACCACATGGATTAGGTTTTTTTAAAACTTTTTCTAGAACTGCTGACTGCATTTGGCATGTGTTAGTTATTCACCTGAGGGCGGATGCCCGATGGGGGATAACTGATTTATACCACGGGACTGTAGAGGGTGCTAAATGAAAGTTTATGATAATTAATGAGGGGGGTCTTTCAGGAATTTAGCCTTATCTACTGATAAAGCATGATTAGTGCAGGGTATCTCGTTACATTTTATGACATAGTGGTATAAGTTTACTATATTTTTGGTAAAGCTTGAATAGACAAAACACATGTCAGGCCTAGCAAAGTGTACTGTCTTGAACTTTGTTTTTTTTTTTAATTTCCATCCAAATGAATGAAACACAGCCAAGTCTGTTCATTATGTTCATGGAAAATCTAATGCTTCATAAAGGCAGAAAACCAATATGATAGAAAATAAACTTACTTTTTGCCGTATTTGATGTGGATGATGAGAAATACTACTCCTAGCAATATACAGATGCTACCAACAACCATATAGGCTATTCCTAAGAATGGGTTCTTTCCTCCTAGCCATGATGTTGTTGACAGGATAAACAATTTCTTTCCATCAAAGGAAGTCACAGGGTAGGCTGTAATATAAAATTAATTTGTTACTGCATGTTTTTAGAAAATGTCGAAGTAACAGTAGGGGATAATAAATATTAATGTATTCAATCAATATGAGGTGACAAGTTAAAGGTAACTTTAAACGCAAGGTAAACTAGAATGGTGGTCTTCCATAGAAGATGTATGTCTCCTGCATCTTAAATATTCTGTAAACAGGAAGTAGACAAGTAACAGACATAAAATTGTGTTATACCATAAGGTACTATAGGAGGAAGCCACATGCCAAATATCAAGAGGCTGTGACATGTAGTTTTTGATAAGCTGCAGGAAGCAAGACAATGTCTAGTGTCAAAGTGACTCCTATATGTCGCTTTGCAACATGTTGCAGGCGACATAATAAAAACTGCAAGGTCCAAACTTTGAGCAATTAGAAGAAAGAAATGCAAGCAAAAAAACCCCACTTTATTTGACTTACCCTAACATCATCAGTTTAATATTACAGATGTGTAAATAGCAGGAACCATTTTTAAAAACTTTATACAGGTTTGTGTTAGTGACTGTTTTGTTGTGTCATTATAAGTTTTCTTTGTGTTTTTTAAACATCTTTTTGTTGCCTCTAAGGTTTAGCATTATTCTATGTTGAGATTCAATTGAAGGATGTTTGCTAATATTTTTGTAAGTAAATAGATTTTATGACCTCAATGAAAAGATAATAAGTTTTAAAATAAGCAAAAAGTTTCATAAGTTTGTAACATTTGTTTTCAAGATAATTATAGTTCACAATTTTGGCTGAATAAGGTTTTCATTGGGTTGGCATAAACACTTTTTAGCTGTTAAAACTCATGACAGAATAAAAAGGAATTGATAAAACTTTGTTAATCACTTTTTTATGATATAAATTATAAAGACAGTGTTCTAATATGGGGTTTCATGGGCATAATTTTTAACCCTACACATGTATTTTGATGGTAAAAACAAAAAGATTTTGAAAAATGACTGAAATCCCCGCACTAGACTGGCTAGCATCCATAAAGTTTTTACTTTTAATCTGAATTCTATAAAATGAAAAACTAATTGATAATGGTAAAATAATTCCCAAACATTAGTTACTGTCATAGAGATTAAAATTTGCAACTTGTCCTGCCCTCATTTTTTTGGCAAATTATGTACATTTTTGGTCAATCTGCTTTAAAATGACAGGATATTTTATTAAAATGGATAAAAAATTAAAAAATAAAATTCATAAAATTCTCCCGCCTGCCCCATATTTTCAAGAAATTTGGATGAGAATCTAGTTATTATTTTATAATGGCCTAAATTATAATCATTTCTAAACATACAATAAGATATTTCCATGGTATAAGTTCCTTTAGGCAATCCATTTGTTGATGTCCCATTGGCATTGATACGTCTGTGTAGTTTTCTGAAATTAGGAAGAGCAGCCGTCCTCATCCAAACTATTAGGTCCTCATTTTCATATCCATTGTTGGACGGGTTGGTAGGGTCCAACTCCTGAACTTTCTTGTGCCAATTTGGTGGGTTGGTAAAACCATTCCAACCTGAAATAGAAAGAAATATAAATATATTTTTAGAATTTTACTTTAAAAGTATATGATGCTAAATATAATAATGCTTTCAAATCCATTTCATGCTATATCTTTTTATGAATAAAATATGTTCAAATAAAAAAAAAAGTATAAGACTTTGATGAAACATCTTAGCTAATATGCTTAGGTTCATAAATTGCTACCTGTAACTGATACATACAATGTGAAATTTGAATGTGGTATTTGGAATTTACTAAATATCAAGTAAATATATATATATATAAATTTTTACTTAAAATTGTTCATTTTGTTTTCTTAATACATGAACTGTACACTTAAACTGTTCAAGTTCAATTTTTCACAACAGCATCTCTGATGAATTGTATGGGAATACTCACGTCAAATGATCTCCCCTGATTCTTATATGAGCACACACATATTTCTTCATGCACATTTCCATATAATGTACAGTAAGGGTGATTCCTATATACATGCACCAACTAAATTTAATTTGAAGGGGTAACACATTGAAACTTGTAATTTAGGCTAATATAAACAAGTCTATGTCCAAAAGATATAATGGCCCATCTTGCAACATTTGGGACGGACAGACAAACAGACCTGAACACTATATATCCCCTACTTTTGTAGATGGGGCATAAAAATAACCTAGAATGCCACCCCTTCCTGTCTGGACTTGTTTTGGTCAATTTCCTTTAAAATGGCAGAACATTTTCTCAAAATGGATAATAAATAAAATTCTACAACTGCCCAATATTTTCAAGATATTTAAATGAGAATCTAGGAATTATTTTGTTTTGGCCTAAATTACATTTTTATAACTTACTTGAAGGGTTGTTGAACTTTTCTTTTTTATCTGACATTTCTCAAAATGGATAATAAATAAAATTCTCCAACTGCCCAATATTTTCAAGATATTTAAATGAGAATCTAGGAATTATTTTGTTTTGGCCTAAATTACATTTTTATAACTTACTTGAAGGGTTGTTGAACTTTTCTTTTTTATCTGACACCCAAGCTATATTAGAGGTTGACAAAGTTACTGCACTACCTCCAGACTTCAGAACAAACGTATCTATAAATATAAAATTCATATATGGTTTTATAAGAGTGTTTCCAAGAAATTCTATGCAAGAGCTTTAGATTTTTTCACCTTACTTATTGGGTCATTGCAATAATATCTTCTCAATTGTTTTTTTTTAACAAAAAGTTTAATCAATGACAAACTTTAAAATATCTGTGCAGATGAGAAATTCTACTACAACTTTTATTTCATGTCATGTCATAATACACATGTTGCTTGTTATGATTTAATAGGCATCCAATCACATTCTTGATTTACACAGAAGGTCACTTCTATTGGTTGATAGCATAGTTCATTCAAAGGTAGCTTGTAAAATTTATTTTGAATATGATCTGATGGTTCTGAGTGAACTAGCTTACATGTACATTGGGAAGAAATTATCAAAATACAAATGACAACAAAGTTCCAGACAATAAATTTTGCTACGAAATGATTCTTCTTTCCTAAGATTGTCTGAATAAACAAAATGAAAGACAATAATTATCTGATTCTGATGTATAAACAGAAATTTAAGCAATATGAGTTGAACATATAGAAAATCAGCAACAGTGTCCTAAGGCTCAGATGGTCTTCTTGGCACATATTTCTTGGAATTGCATTATTTTTGTCGAAACATACTGCCTTTTTTATGATTAATGTGTGTACAAAATTTCAAGATCAGACTAACAGTTTGGAGAAATCAAATTTTTTCTCATAGTATGCCTAAGGTTTGGCATACAAACATATGTTCTGGCTAAATGTATATATTTTCTGTTTATCATAATGTTAAAGCAGATTACATTCAGTTTATCTGAAAGACTATATGTACATTCGACTTTTGAAACACTGAATTTCCCATATCTATTTTGTTAATGCATTTAAAATATTTCAAAGACTATTGGTACATATATACTGTATAATCATTTATTTTCATGGGGATTAAATAATGTGGTTAAGAGCACAAAACTGATTTGGAGGGGACAAATTTTCATGGTGTTTTGATTTTGAAATACACTATTCAACTAAATATCTTAAATTTGTGATGATTTAATTTTGTGGATTTCTCTTATCGAATAAACGAAATTTCTTCCCCCTCCAATATTTCTGCTTCTACAGTACTTACCATTGAACAAGCTGTTTGCGATAGCACCACATGGAGCTATAGGCAGAGAATAGCTAGAATTGATATCTTTGGTGAGATATGGCTTACAGTCGGTGTTCAGATCAGATTCAGTAACCGATGCTCCATGTAACTGGTTATCGTCTCGAGATCTGACATAACGACGGTGATTTTGGAAGTAGTTGTGTAAACCATAATACAATAAAACTTCACCCTGTTTGAACAATTCAACTTATTATTATTTGGAAAACACTCAGGCTAATGCAACAAAAAAAATTTGAGCGTTTTAAGGTACTTTTTTATGTGTCGCATTAGATGGGTTTTGAGGCAAGGCTATCAAAATATTTCATTAAAATGTTTTATATGTGGGTAGTTGGATCTGGATAAAACCCATCTCCAATTACCCCTTAGAATATTTTCATGAAAAGCCCTGATAATTGTTTTGCATCAATTTTTTTTTAACTTTTTGAAAACTTTCATCTCTTAGTTGACTATGTCAACACATTTATGTATTGTGATATTTTGTTAAAACATTGTCAAAGGTTATGTTTGTTGACTTTTGGTTGAAAAAAAATACATATTGTTCCCCAATTTTAATCACTTGTGCCAAGAAAGGGTTCTTTCATTAGGAACCTTCAAATAGGTGTGAAATTACTTAAATTTTGAATCTTGAAGTCTTTTTAAAAAGACATATGCCAGTGTAAATTGAATGATGTTGAATTTTAAAAGTGGCATCTACAGGGATATCATATGAAACTTTGCAAAAGGAACATGATGTACATGTATGAAAATGGTGAAGGTTGCCTATCTCAAAACAAAATTGCTTGAATTTTGCTGATCAATAAAATTAAACTTGACAAAGAGGGCATAACCAATTCATGTGGTAGGGTATAGAATGATATGTACTGTTTTAATGGATGCTGAATCATTATCACATACACAAATTCTACATTTCAATATTAACATATTAGGCCAATATAAAAAAAAAATATCATAGATTCTCATCCCCTCCCGTCCCAAATTTTTTCATCTGCCTCTAAAAATTTTATTTTGATTTTTTGGCAAATCATGTGCACTTTTGGTCAACCCCCTTTAAAATGACAGGATATATGATCAAAATGGATTAAAAAATTTGCCTGCTCGACCCATATTTAAAAGAAATTTGAATGAGAATCTAGTAATTATTTGATTACACCCTTAATTACCTCAAAGTCTTTTTCCAGGGTAAATGTTATGTCACAGTTACAGATGTAACCTGTATTATTAGTTCCTATCCTCTCTAGCTCTGCGGCGCATGTATCACTTCCTGTACGGCTCTTACAATAGGTGTAGTCATAGGTAAATTCACTTATCTGTAGAATAAAAAATAAAATTACATTGTCATGTACATGATGTATATAAACATAATATACAAGTATACATGTATAAATTATAAATTGTTGACACAGAGAAGTGTCAAGCCTCTCAGTGTCCTGAATGGTCATTGTACACTCTAGGACAATGTCACATTTAACTCACAATGTCTCCCTTCTTTGACTCATTAGAAAACTTATTGGTAATGTTTATGTCTCCAGTCTCCACTGCCAATGAAGTACATGTGAGCAATGATTTTGTTGACAATTTTTCACAACTGACCCTGCCTCTTATTAGAATAGTTATAATAAAAAATGTGTCATTTCATTTCATATCTACATATGTAAATGATTGAGTTCTTTTTACATGTTTTACGTGTGTAGGTTTATGATTTGGTGGGTCATAGATCCAGTACAGTTATTATAGTACAATTTTGAGAAGACTTTATTTAAGAATACTGTATGAGTTGGGGTTTTTTTTGCAGAGCTAAATTTCGTAGATTTCTTAAAAATTGAAAGATTTTTTTTCGCGGAATTCAATTTTAGCGATTACTAATATGCAAGTATATGCTTTACATATACTATTTTACAGATTTAATTTTCAAGAGTTGCCAAGTACCGCGAAACCCCCCCCCCCAACTTATACTGTAACAAACAAGTTTGTCATCTAACAATCTTACCCCATCAGATGTGATATATAAAGCAACACCTAATGGTATGAAGGCTATCCCAATGGCAAAGAATGCTGGTAATACAGTCCCTGCTGTAAGAATAGGCTGCCAAGCTGGTAATTTCTGTTGCTTAAACTTGGTATCTACAAATAAAGGAGAGAACACATGAAATCACATTAACATCATGATAATTTATATGTAATACATTGTACATGTATCTTCTCTATATTTTAAACAGTTTACATGTAATTTCTTTGGCATTTTATATGAAATATGTATCTCTTAAACAGACCTTAGTTATAATGAACACTTACACGTACAATGGTTGAAAGTTGAAATACTTTATAGTCACTGAATCAGATTAGAGGCCACATGAAATTAAAGAGTGTAAGAGAAATAAGCCTAATGTACATGTACAAATCATGCAAATGTAATTGGTTTCCAAAAATGAAATCCCTATCCAGTCCCTCCCCCAAACAAAAACCCAAATCAACCACTCAGCTCAAATTCAAAAATCCAATTAGTGACTCAGAAAGTGTTGTGCACAAGAATTGGATACCTACATGTACATTTGTACTTACATACATGTATATACATGTATCTCTTGTTTATAAAATGTAGCTATTTTAAAGATATCAAATGCAAAATTTTAACAAAGAGAAATAACAAAACGGTGAAGCCTTCTATTATGCTGCATTCCAGTTAGATCATAAGTTCAACCTGGATGAAATTCTTTATGAAGAAGCTCAACCAGTCTTGGGACCAAAACCACAGACCTCAAGAAAAAAATCAGTAATAGAACTACAGATGTAAGAGGAAAGACAACACCTGCAATATTCAGACGGATAGCAGGGCTATAAACCCTAAAATTCATCATCAACCAGATCAAATTTTAAAATAGGAAGTGAACATCTACATTATGTCACAAAGATTGTGAAATTCATCCATTTATACCTTTTCTATTGTGTGAAATTCATCCATTTATACCCTATCTATTGTGTAACAGAAGAACAAAAGGACTGACTATTTTCAAGTTGGGCTCATAAAAAAGATCTTTACAGGATGTTACATGTAATATAGTTTTAATAAGAACTTCTTATAATAAAACCTGCTTATGTTTACTTATTTGCAAGGGTTTTAATGGGATGCCATAACCAGACGATATTGAGATGAGGAATAAGTGTATGTGACACAGCAAACATAAACAAACAGCAATTCAAAAAATCACAACGGAAAACAGCAAGCAGTCTTCAACATGACCATAGGTCACTGCTTACCATCTTGCATTAGCTCAAGACTTATAATACAATACAAAAGCTTCAAAACCAATCCCCAAATCACCATCGAAAGACCAGTAAACATAATGGAGCAAATCAAATCAAATATCAAATAAGCTTTATTTATCATGTTTAAATTATAGTCGATTAGCAATATACAAATAACATATATAAGCTCTGGTGAGCAGCACAGAAATTTAAATTAAAAGGGGCCTTGGTTTGTTTTAAATGTCATTTATCACTAATTGGGGTAAATTTGAGATGCAATGTACGTGTACACTTATTAGTATTAGTCAATCAGCCATAGGAATTACCATTAACTTTGGACTGACGTGACTTGTTATGGTGATGGTATGATACAATCGGGTAATCAATAGGTTTTAGTGTGAAAAGTGTTAAAGATTATCTTTCAATGAGAGCGAGTGTTTCTACCCTTCGGTTTTCTGCTCTTTTCTTTATCTTCTGATTGATCTGGGGTTCCAGGAGTCGCTGTAAGACTATTTTGTCCAACGTTTCGTGAATCAGGTGTCGCCATTTCCGTAATTTTGTAAATAACAACAACAGCGACATCTATCGAATTTTTCCTCCTGGACTTTAAAATCCCCCTTCAATGGAACACCGCCAATAAGCATCGAAAAATTCGAGAAGATAAAAAAGGTACAATTACGCAGATATGCTTTACCCCTTTACAAGATTGAACTCTGTAAGGGACGGATCATTTAACGTAAAGGATGGCTTTGTTTTTTTTTGTTTCCTCCAGAATTTCATTTTCCGAGCGTGAGAGCTCAGAAAAAATATTTATCTTTCAAAGGCGTCGCGACAGAATTTTTTGTTCATTTTTAGCATTATTTCATATGTCAGAAATTTTCTACAGATTTTTTCCATAACCTCTCTTGCCAGATTCATCTGATTTTATTTATCCGAAAAATCAATTTCATTTTTTTTTTAAACCGGCATCCCGCCCCCTTTCAAGTCAAACCGACGAATTTTTCATCGCAGGGGAATAGTCAATTAATGAGCAGTCACCAGAAAAATTATGGCATGTTTAAAAATCCAGTTGGCTGTAGTATATACCTATAGTATACAGATTTATAAAGTTGCATGTTTACAATGGTGTCCTTTATTCGTTGAGATATCAGCAAAGACCTATATAGGGTCTCTGATATAAGGGACAAAAAAGAGGCAAATATTTTATTTGTTCCAACAAATATTGACCTTTTGCCGATATCGATTTGATGCATATACTGAGTGTGCCAATTTAAAATTATCAAAAGGGGAAGCTACGTACGTGGACCCAAAGAAATTTATAGTTAAAACTCAGGTGGAGCCACATTTTTATTTGTCTGTCCTTAAGCCAGAAATCTTTGCCAAAGCATATGGCTATGGTTGTATTGTACCCTTTATGTCAATTGTTCCACACGCACTTGGAGCATATGACCCCGCTTTTTTCTCTAATACCCATAACATAAAAAACTTTTGATAAAAATGAATCAATTAGTCTTTTCCTGTCATTTCTAAACATATTTTGTCAAAATATTGCTGTTTTATACTATCATTTTTACCCAGTGGTATACTTAAAGCGAATACCAGTGTGAAAAAATGTGCCTGTGTATTGTTCTATGTACATCATTGAGACACCGGTCTCGGGTAAAAACATCTGTAAATTTGTGCAAGCTCTGGAAAATTATCGAAATTTGTGAAATACATGTTACAAGGAAAATTGGAATCTAGGGCGATCCGGAATCCTCCTAGGGCAAATTGGAATTCCGATTTCTCCTAGGACAAATTGGAATTCTAATCTGCCCTGGATTTAAACCAGTGTAATCAGAAAAAATCAATTTGTCATAGGAGAAATTGAGATATCGATCTGATTTGCCCCAGGAGGATTTCAGATCACACTGACTGAACATTTAAAAATTATATTTTGAAATAAATAAAATTGTTTGAATTTTTTAAAGTACAATGTCTTAAATTAAAAAAGAAATCAAAGTGAATTAATCTAAGGCCTTATTGTAATAAATGTTGGTAAGACACAGACTTTATTACTACCCCCCCCAAAAAAAAAATAACAAAAATAATAAAATTCTATTAGGATCTTTAATCTTTGGAGAGAATATTTTCACTTTTTAACCTAGAAGGCAAATCCCTGAATTTAGATTAATCATTAGGACAGTTTGTTTTCCCGGTTTAAATGCCATAAATCTCGATATTGTCTGAAATTTCCCATATCCAAGCTTGCAAACAAACAAAAAATCGCACAATTAATGGAGACTGTAATGGCAAATGCAACACTCAGATGTTCCTGTCGTAAAGCTAAGGTTATGCCATAGACACAATTTAAACAAATTCCTACTAGGATTTCAGGGGGATCCGGATTCCTCCTAGGCCAAATCAGGATATCTCAATTTCTCCTAGGACATATTGGAATTCTGATTTGCACTGGGCTAAATCCAGTGCAAATCAGAATTCCAATTTGTCCTAGGAGAAATAGGAATTCCAATTTGCCCTAGAAGGATTCCAGATCGCCCTTAATTCCAATTTTCCATGTAACATACACACACCATATGCTGGTGAGGTGGGTATGTTAACTTACATTACCGATTACGAAAATCAATATAACTTGAAAAATCGTCTGTTTTGTCGCAAATTTTTGTACTTAGATGACCAACCGCTGTAAATCCAAGATAGAAGCAAAGCAAGTATATTCGGTGGTTTCGTTAATCTCTAATAATTAAGTTGAAGGAATCCATCTAGGTAGTAAACGACATAGAGCGCTTAATCTATACATTCACGGCCAGGACCCTACGTCACACGCAAGGATACCGTTTCCAGTTTTTACCGAGATTTCGGTCCGCCTCAAGGTAAGTTGACAATTGGTTCTACATGATAACATATATATACAGGAAAACTTTCTAGTGCATTTGGTGGCACCAAACTCCAGCTACTTTATCGCTATAGTCGGTCTCTTAAATGTGCTTTGTTCTATGCAAACACCTCTGTACAGTTCAGAAATCGAGCAAGGATACAGTTTGCATTTTATGCCGATTTTTATTAAGTTGTTGTTTTTTCCATAATACAAAGATATTTGCAGTGTATATTTTGTTGCAAACCAACCAGAATGAAAATGTATGAGCAAAGGTCCTCTTTTGAATGTAATCAAGGTCATGTGTAAATTACAAATGGCAAAGTCTTAAAATGATACCGTTCACACCCGATCAATTCACGGATACCGTTTGCATTGTAAATACATATTTTTAAGTATATAAAACTCTTTATCCTGCACGTCATCGAACTTCAAACCCCCTTAAATAAGAATGCTAAAATACCAATGTAGCTAAAACATATTTATAATTTATTTTCATCTTTCAAAGTTTAAAATGTGCATACGTACCAAGTTCCTGTTTAAATTTATATCGAAGTTGCTAGAATTAGCTTCTTCTGGTCGGACTGCTAAAATCATAAATTATATGAGATGCACTTAAGTGTACATGGCATAACTGAACACCATAACAACTGAAAGGGTTTGTGGTTCGATATCCATTTGATGTGAAAAATGAATGAACCGATTTTCCAACCGACATTGTATACAATAGTCTACCTAAGAAACAAAACATTGTTGACTGCGTATTTTTAACATTAATTTACCAACGATTCTTAGAAATACAGGGCATAGCTGCGACTGAAAGGAAGTGAAGGAATAATTTCGGCAGGGGGTCTGGGCTGCTCAAAGCCCCCAGTAGGTCCAGGGAAGCGAAGCCCCCGGAAGCTTCAGGGATATAGCGTTAAGAGCATCATACTAGACCTGTCCTGAATTATATCAGTTGTCAGTTTCAGTCCCAAAATCTTAAAATTTTTATTGAACGGGACCAATATCCAACAAGAACTTTGCCTTACTAGATTAGATAAACTAGATCTACCCGACAAAAAATATTGCCTTCCGTGCAGGGCCCGGAAGGGTATAGGCCCGCAGCAGCGTTAAGCTTGTCAATTAAAGTCCACTAAAAAGTGTACAGAAACCTGACATCGGGTTAGGCCCGACTTAGCCCACAAAGCGACTTCGGGTTTGTGCCCCAGGTTGTTGAATGGGGCAGCCCTGTCAAAATATATGCCAGGGTCGTCAGGCTATAATGCGGAAAACCTGACCGCAAACCATAGTGGGTCAACGTGTGTGAAAAGTGCCACGCTTCATGCACGTAAAAGACCCCTTTGGACCGCCCAGTAGTGCACCACATGACAAAGGCTAATTTTTTTGCCCTGCTCCACCTCTCCACTTTTCCTATGGTCTTTAAAATTTACTGTTCCTTTGTTTCCCAACCCACCCACATATTTCATTTCTTATCATCATTTCATGTTCATTTTATCATCCATTTCATGTTCATGTACTCTTGTATAAAGTATATAATGACCTAATCTGAATATGAAAGCTGGAGCTTTAGCTAACAATATTAAAAAACTATTATGTGACAACTATATTGAGTATTGGCATAAATTGCAGTATGAAGCCATAGCAACCAAAAAGGGGAAGCTTTGCGCCTATTGTACTTTTAAACAGTGTTTTGAGAGAGAGAAATATTTAGAAAATAAACATTTGACATTAGACAAGCACTGTGAAAATTAAGAATCAGTGCTCATCCTTTATTAATAGAATATGGCAGATATAAAAATATTGACAGATCTGAATGCCTTTGCAGATTTTGTTCACGGGGAGAAGTTGAAGATGAACACCATTTTATAACTGAATGTAATCTTTTTGAACATTTGAGAAACAATCTGTATTTAGAATTAGATAACTTATGTATAAACTTTAGAACTTTGAATAACTCCTCCAAATTTTTATGGCTGTTGTCAAATGAAGAAATAAATATTACAACTCTAATAGGAAATTATATACAAGAATGTTTTGAACTCAGAAGAATTTATTGTTAATTTAATATAATACTGGTACGACTCTGAACAGAAGCAAAGGTGTACCAAAGGAGTAATCAGTATCATAAAACCGTAAAAGCTTTGCGCCTATTGTACTTTTAAACAGTGTTTTGAGAGAGAGAAATATTTAGAAAATAAACATTTGACATTAGACAAGCACTGTGAAAATTAAGAATCAGTGCTCATCCTTTATTAATAGAATATGGCAGATATAAAAATATTGACAGATCTGAATGCCTTTGCAGATTTTGTTCACGGGGAGAAGTTGAAGATGAACATCATTTTATAACTGAATGTAATCTTTTTGAACATTTGAGAAACAATCTGTATTTAGAATTAGATAACTTATGTATAAACTTTAGAACTTTGAATAACTCCTCCAAATTTTTATGGCTGTTGTCAAATGAAGATATAAATATTACAACTCTAATAGGAAATTATACATGTTATATACAAGAATGTTTTGAACTCAGAAGAATTTATTGTTAATTTAATATAATACTGGTACGACTCTGAACAGAAGCAAAGGTGTACCAAAGGAGTAATCAGTATCATAAAACCGTAAAGACAAAGACAAAACCGACAGACAAAAATCATCACAACAAAACAAACCACATAACAACATAAAACACAAACACACATAACAACAAAACCGCATTCAGCAACGCGAACTCAAGTCGAAACGAGAGTGAACTCAGGTGCTCCGGAAGAGTAAGCAGTTCCTGCTTGCTATAGCACACCCGTCATATTATATTTTATTAGACTATATATTATATTTTTAGACTATATATCATATTTAGTACCAATATAATATATTATATCATTAGACTATATATTATATTTTTTTGTTTCGTCTTGACCCAATTATACATGTAAAATCATTGTACTAAATTATTATGCCCCTTGAGGGACCTTGATTGGAATAAACAATCTTATCTTATCTTATCTTGTTCATCACCTCCAAATTACCTTTATAGCGTAAGACACCAACTCGCTCACTCGTTCATCCTAAAAAGGTAATGAAACAATTCTCAGCTTAAAACGCTTCCTATGTCAATGTCAATATGTATATGCAGTAGGGCTAACGAAGACAAACGATCTTAATCATTGAAGATAGCAATATATGTTTGCTCAACCTGCAACAAAGACTTCGCCACCAAGCCTGAACTTAACAGACACTAAAGAATAGAAAAGATTTCCTCTTATATCATATATAATGTATGATATTTCATATACGTGATGTTTGTAGTACCATATGAAATTTGACCAATTGAGTGAACTGGTTCAACAAACAATTCCAGCGGCCTGGCTCTATTGAATCTACTCTATCGAACCATACAAAGGTTTTGAGAATCGTTGGTAAATTAATGTTCCCACAATACGCGGGGCAACAATGTTTTGTTACCTTAGAAGACTATTGCAAATGATGTCGGTCGGAAAATCGGTTCATGAAATGTTCACAACTAACGAAGATCGAACCATTAATCTTGACAGTTGTTTGAGGGGGGGGGGCTCAGTTATGTCACGTACACTATCAAATACACCTCATATAATCTATGATATTGGCAGTTCGACCAGAAGAAGCCAATTCAAGCAACTTTGCTATAAAATAGGTAGGGGACTTATGCACATTTTTAATTTTGAGAGATGAAAAATTAATTCTGTTTAAGTAACATTGATATTTCAACATTTTATTTAAGGGGAAATTAGAAGTTAGATACTTCTAAAAATTATGCATTTACATTGCAAGCGGTATCCGTGAATTGATCGGGTGTGAACGGTATCATTTTAAGACTTTGCCATTTGTAATTTACACATGACCTTGATTACATTCAAAAGAGGACCTTTGCTCATACATTTTCATTCTGGTTGGTTTGCAACAAAATATACACTGCAAATATCTTTGTACTATGGAAAAAACAACAACTTAATAAAAATCGGCATAAAATGCAAACTGTATCCTTGCTCGATTTCTGAACTGTACAGAGGTGTTTGCATAGAACAAAGCACATTTAAGAGACCGACTATAGCGATAAAGTAGCTGGAGTTTGGTGCCACCAAATGCACTAGAAAGTTTTCCTGTATATATGTGTTATCATGTAGAACCAATTGTCAACTTACCTTGAGGCGGACCGAAATCTCGGTAAAAACTGGAAACGGTATCCTTGCGTGTGACGTAGGGTCCTGGCCGTGGAGTTCCTGGAGAAGTTCAGTCTCGTAAGAGTATAACAACAAGTTGGCGAGGAGAGGAGCATAGTTTTTGTCCATTGGAATGCCGGCCAAACGTGTTGAAAACTCTCTAATCCAAAATGTGACAAATATGTTGTCAATTAGGAAATCAAGCATACTGCAAACTTGATTAATGGTGTAACATGTCTTATCTTTATAAGATGTTTTAGAAAAAAGTATGTAGAATAATATATGATGCCAATATAATAAATTCTAATTAGAGAAGGCCTTTTTAATTAGTTCTTTCAGTCGAAATTTTCTCGTGTAGTAAGGTGGTGTATATAGTTGGAAAATTGAAAGTTTTCAACTCCAGAAAATAATCGGGGTTTTAAGTTTTCCATTCTTCAAAATCCACATGTGATTTTTTCCGCTTGGAGGCTATTAAGAGCCTGTTCATGAGAAAACCTTGCAAAAATGGAAATTTTGTCCAGTAACAAGGTTTTTAATCATGTAAAAGGTATATTGCAACTGAAAGACCATCCTATAAGACTTATTTAGGCAATTTTTTTCCTTCGAAAAATCAAAGATGGCCGCCCTCTAGGCCCATAGCTATATATGTAGCTTTCATCTGATTTATCGCTTATTTCAATCAAATTCTATTTGAAAATTTGACATTTTCATTGTGATGTTTTTTTCAGTATACGTAAATGGAATTAAAATTGTATCAATGTTTTTTGAAATAGTCATGTTTTGTCTTTCAAATACAGTGCAATTTTCATAATTCATAATTTTGGTTCCTCTGGTACCTTCAGGGTAGGACTTGGGCAGTACTCCAGACTGTTCAAAAATGCTGAAATTTGTTATTTTTAAGGGTACTTATTGTCCAAGGTAACGCCTTTTTATCCTGATCTTTTAGAAATTCCAAAACAACAACATATTAAGACAAACATATCAAAAAGCCAAACTGGGATTTTACATTTTGACATAGTCACAGCCACGGGAAACAATGACATGTTTTGATAATTCTACATAAATCCACTTTTTGGAAGATTCAGTTTAAAACTCTGAATGTGTTTGATATAAAACAAAATACATTTAGAACATTGATACGACTTATGATCACAATACAAGTACCATTTAAGGATCAGGAAAGACATATATTTGGGGATTAAGGGTGAAAGATGGGAATTTCTATGTATTTTGATGAAATGTACAGAAATGACCAACTTGAGGGGACTTTTTTTCAAGAATGAAGGGTTGGACTATTAATATGGAATATCTTTCCAAAAGTTTCCATCTGTTGTATCAAATGTTCTAAATGTATTTTGTTTCATAGTAAACACATTCAGAGCTTAAACTGAATCCTCCAAAAAGTGGATTTATGTAGAATTATCAAACATGTCATTGTTTCCTGGGGCTGTGGCTAAATCAAAATGTAAAATCCTAGCTTGGCTTTTTGATATGTTTGTCTTGATATGTTATTTTGATCAGGATAAAAAAGCGTTACCTTGGACAATACTTGACCTACTGACCTAATCCTGTTATCCCCTTGTGGGGCAAAGGGCATCCACAACAGCTCTCCATCTGGGTCGGTCCATTGCAACTCTTTTTGCTTCTGCCCAGGTGATGTTACAAGTCTTCAGCTCAGCATCTATGGTTCGTCCCCAGGTGGTTGTTGGTCGACCTCTTCTCCTTTTGCGTTGAGGATTCCAATCCAGTGCTTGCCTTGTGATGTTGCTTTGGGGTCGCCTCAATATATGTCCTATCCAATGCCATTTACGTTTCTTGATGGTGTTTGTGATGGATGACTGGCCTGTTCTATCCCATAGTTCTACGTTGCTGATCTTTTCTGGCCATCTGATTTGTAGGATCTGTCGGAGGCATTTGTTGACGAAAACCTGCAGGTCGTGCTCATTTTTCTTTGTTTGTTTCCAGGTTTCCGATGCATACAAAATGATTTGACATTGGTCTCACAGATTCTCAGTTAGGTCTTTTGGGTGATGTTCTTGTTCTTCCATATCGGTTTTAAGGTCACAAAGGCATGCCTGGCTTTACCCAGTCTTGACTTAATGTCTTCGTCGGCTCCTTCATTCTAAGAGACAATACTTCCAAGATATGTAAACTTGTTGAAGTCTTCGATGGTTTGACCGTCTAGTGTGATGGCAGAGTTGTTCTGGGCGTTTATTCTTAATGACTTTGTTTTAAAGGTATTGATTTCTAGGCCTGTTGACTTTGCTGTATTATAGAGAGCTGCTGTTTTCAGTTGGATCTACTGGAATTGGTGAGAGAGTAGACTCACATCATCTGCAAAGTCAAGGTCTTCAAGCTTGGCAGTGAGTGACCATTGGATGCCTCTAGGTGGTGTCATGGAGGTTCTCATAATCCAGTCTATGACAACCGAGAAGATGAGAGGTGACAGTAGACAGCCCTGACGTACTCCTGTGTGTACACTAAAGGATGGTGAGAGTGTGGAGTTATGGATTACTTGGCATTTGTTGTTGTTGTAGAGCCCTTTGATGATCTTTACAAGTTTGTCTGGTATGCCGTAATGACGTAGAACCTTCCATAGTGTGTCTCGATCTACCATGTCAAAGGCCTTTTTGAAGTCCACGAAGTTGATATATAGGGATGATTGCCATTCCAGTGACTGCTCAATGATGATGCGTAGTGTGGCAATTTGGTCAGTACATGATCGTCCACAGCGAAAGCCTGCTTGCTCATCACGGAGGTTGTCGTCTATTGCCTCTTTGATTCGTTCTAAGACCACTCTGGCTAGGACTTTCCTTGGTAAAGAGAGCAACTGAATTCCTCTCCAGTTCTGGAAGTTTCCTAGATCCCCTTTCTTTGGGAGTTTAATGATGTAGCCTAAACTCCAATCCTTGGGTATCTCTTCTGTTTCCCAGATGTTGTCAAACAGATCTTTAAGGATTTGACTGGTGACCTCAGGGTTGATTTTCATGACATCGGGTGGAATTTGGTCTGGTCCTGGTGCTTTTCCATTCTTGATCTTACGTAAGACTTTTAAGATTTCGTCTTTCGAGATTGGGCCTATTTCAACATCAAAATCTTCCCGAGGTGGTAAATCAGGTGTATTTTGAACTGGCTCCCCATTTAGGAGTTCTTCAAAGTGGTCCTTCCATCTCTCCAGCTGTTTGTCGAGTTTGGTCCTTCCATCTCTCCAGCTGTTTGTCGAGTTTGGTCCTTCCATCTCTCCAGCTGTTTGTCGAGTTTGGTCCTTCCATCTCTCCAGCTGTTTGTCGAGTTTTGTAATGTCATTCCCGTCTTTGTCTTTCACTGGTTTAGATGTGTTGGTCTTTCGTCCAGCCAGTTGAAGTGTGATGTTGTACACTGTTTTGGTGTCTTAATTTTCTGGACATTGCACTTTCTGCTTGTGAGGCTAGTTGGTTCACATAGTCTCTCTTGTCTTTTCTGGCTTTTCTCTTTACCACTTTATTGTTCTCTGTGTGTTCTCTCGTCAGCCTTGCTTTTTGTGCCCTGGTCTTTACCTGTTCCAGTTGTATCTTTGTCAGTCTCCTTTTCTCTATTGCCTGGACTGTTTCATCAGACAGCCAAACCTTGTGATCTCTCTTCGCAAAACCAAGCTCTTTAGTGCTAGTGGTGGTAAATGTGGACTTGACTCTCTCCCATTTTTGATCTATTGTGCCATCGTCCATGTCTGCTAATGCTTGGAAGCGATTCTTCAGCTGAATACTAAACTGTTGGCTTATGTTTGGATCTTTTAATCTTCTGGTGTCGTACCTTCTGTTCACTGACTGCTCTTGTTTTGTTGCCCTGGCAATCTTAATCTTCAATTTGGCAATGACAAGTTGGTGGTCAGATGCTATGTCAGCCCCACGATAAGCTCATCAATCATGCTCTTTCTCCACCTTCTAGCTATTGTAATGTAGTCAATCTGGTTCTTTGTTCGCATGTCTGGTGAAACCCAAGTTGTTTATGGATATCTATTAGAGGGAATGATGTGCCTCCAATGACCAGATCATTGTGGGAACAGAAATCCTCAATTAGTTCTCCATTTTCATTTATGTCACCAATACCTTCTTTTCCCATGATGAGCTCTCTCCCAGTGTTATCTTTTCCAACCTTGGCGTTCATGTCACCCATAACAATTAGGATATCTCGAGGTGCGGATTCATCTTGTGTGGACTGGAGTTGGTTGTAGAACTCCTCTTTACAATCTTCCTCTGCTACATTTGTTTGTGCGTAGCATTGTATGATGGTTACCTTCTGCACCTTGGCCATAAATCTTGCTACGATGATTCTCTCACTGACTGGAGTCCATTCAATAAGTGAGGATTTGGCCTTCTTGCTGAGTAGGAATCCTACACCATTTCGGTGGTTATCATCCTCATTTGGTGGTCCAGAGTACAAAAGAGTATGTCCTGATGACAATGTTACTGCCCCTGATGATGTCCATCTTACTTCGCTGAGTCCTAAAATTTCAAGGTTGTACCTATCCATCTCTCTAGTAGCCTGAGCAGCTTTCCCAGTCTCATAAAGTGTTCGCACGTTCCAGCTCGCAATCCTTGAGACAGTCTGACGGGAGAAAAGTGTCATCGGCAGATGTCTCCGCTTCATGCATGCGTTCTCCCTTGGGTCGTTTCCGTAAACAATTTGTGTAAGTATCTGTTGTTTCAGTTTCTGTAACCTAAGGTTTTTTTCTGTGATGGGGTTGCTGGCCCCATGCACAACCCTCCTCCTTTTTCAGCCAGGCTTGGGACCTTCCTTGGCGGAGTTACCTTGGACAATAACTACCCTTAAAAATAACAAATTTCAGCATTTTTGAACAGTCTGGAGTACTGCCCAAGTCCTACCTAAAGGTACCAGAGGAACCAAAATTATGAATTATGAAATTGCACTGTATTTGAAAGATAAAAACTATTTCAAAAAACATTGATACAATTTTAATTCCATTTACGTATACTGAAAAAAAAATCACAATGAAAATGTCAAATTTTCAAATAAAATTTGATTGAAATAAGCGATAAATCAGATGAAAGCTACATATAGCTATTGAGGCCTATAGGGCGGTCATCTTTGATTTTTCGAAGGAAAAAATTGCCAAAATAAGTCTTATAAGATGGTCTTTCAGTTGCAATATACCTTTTACAAAAATGAAAACATTGGTATTGTACGATTTTGCATGGTTTTCTCATGAACAGGCTCTTAAATAGTGTCACAGCATGCTTGTTACCCAAACCCTGGTTTAACCCACAATTTCATTTGAAATGTCTGTACCAAGTCATAACCATTGCGATCTTCGATATTTCCGGTATGTTTTCCTTGTTTTGTTTTTTCTTTTCTCTTGGGCATTGATATTGATCCTCCAAATTCGGTAATTTTGTTATATACATGTACTAGTAAACATTTTTCGACAGCAAACAAGATTTTTGTGAATTTAACGGGCAATTCTGTGGTAGAACACGATGAAGATCCAGCGATATGAAGATTTAAAGATGAGTGGATATGGTTAACAATCTCATCTTTGTCAAATGAAGTCTGGGTTATCTAGCGCTAGCGGAGACATTACCATAAATGCATAGTTACGATAGTATTCTTTACATACAAAATCTAAGTTACCAGAAGCCTTGTCTGCAGGTGTGACAATATGCTTGTCGTGTAAGGAAGAGAAACATTCAAGAGCCTAACGATCTTTAGATACAGAATTGAACCGAAGGTTGACATATTTCTAAAGATCACCCGTGATAACATGACCAGATGGACCATACATAAAGGGAAAAGTGGTACAATTGCACGTCAGAGTTATGTTAGCTATGTAGTCTTCAATGTTATGTCATGCAATGCCTTTTTGTAGATTTTTTACCGCTTATGGTATGTGCTGCATAGCGATAGGAAACAGTTGTTGATTACTTTTAGAATAAGGAGGAATCTGAGAATGAACTTCTTCGCGATTAAAAATGCTCAAGAGGGTAACTCCAAGTATTTTAGGGTTCAGATGTGCGGCCCAGAAATTTTATAACCACCCAATTCATATATTGGCCTGCTGAAAAAAAGACACCGATTCATATATTTTAATGCATTTAAAATTATACAGAATATGCTTAAACTTGACATATTCTATAGATATTCTATTAAAATCAAAGTTCAAATGGTAAAAGTAATCAAATGCATGTACAGTTAGGGTTACAAGGAGGCAAAACGTGGATACTCGGTCACTTTTTTCTATTGATATATGACGTTAATTTTGTGAAAAGTACACCCTATCATATATGCAACATCTGAAATTTCTACCCTTTTCATATCTTGAGCACCCTAAAAAGTAGACCCTTTTGGGCCGTACATATGTACCTACCTTTATAATGTTTTACAATTCAATTTTATTCATTACATTATTGAGTATACATGTACGTGTTTATGTACTGTAATGTTAACATTGTTTCAATCATGACTGTTATATGTAATTGCCCTAATGGGTGCCTAATTTGGAATATAAAAATATTGGAATTGGTATTGGTAAAAATATTGGTATAATGGAAGTTACCCCCTGTGAAAATGCCGCTGATGTTAATGGCGACTTTTTCCTTGTTTTTGAAATAAACATTTAAACAGCAATACTGTTTTCCTTGTACAATAGATCTGTACTCATCGTTTTAAGTTATTTATATATATTTGTTCTTTGTTAAGAAGGGGGTCTTTCTTAGACATAGTTGGATTGGTTTTTGAATCATACGTATACACATTAAATTATTAATCTGGACTTAGTTGCTAAACAGCGACCATTGGTCAAATTGAAGGCTGCTGACTGTTTTGATTTTCTGCAATCGTCGTTAGATTGTGTCGTGTATACTTATTTTACATCTCACTTTCTTTTATTTAGCTCACCCGTCATGTGAGCTATAGCCATCACTTGGCATCCGCGTTCGTAAACGTTTGATACGTTTACTGGACTCTGATACCATTTGCAATTGGAAAACCATACTAAGTATAATTGTTAATTAGCATTGATTTTGGATTGGTCGTACAGTATAGCCGTCACAGATAAAAAATAGAAAAATAGAAAATAAGAGTTTAATTGCAGTTTTTCCCTAATACTAGTAGCTAAAACAGATTCATTCATGTCCTTAATAAAATTAAAAAGAGGGTGTGATGTTTAAGGTGATCCAGTTAACAAAGCATTCGCGTATGGTGGATGCATGGGTTTTCGATCACCTAACAGAAATTCCTTTGTTATTTTACTGTTTACCGGTTATTTATTTATTTGTTGTTTTTATTCTAATGTCTGAATTAAACAGTTTCTGTTTTTTTTTCATTTTTTATGTTTTCTCGTCGTTGTTTTCTTTTATTGACCTAATTTCACATGACATATCATTTTCAGTGCACCGGAAATGAAGCATGTGTTTTCGATCACCCTAGACAAATCCGAATAACCATGGAATTTGAGGCTCTAGAGGAAAACCATTTAAACCGAGCATATATTATGTTAAATATTGTATGTTTTAGTGAAAATTTGACATATAAATATGGATTTAGATGTATTTATACATATATCATTAAAAATGGAAAATTTGAAAATAATTTTGTGTGTGGATTTTATTTTATTTTTATTAAGTATGAAAATAGTTATTATAGTTAAGGTATGTGCATATTTATTTTATCATAAAAATTGTTTCTGCATTATAAAGTATGTTTCATATACAAATAAGTTTCATGTTAGATTATCCTATTAAAATAAATTTGTCTTAATTATAAATTCTTATCTTTAATTTTCGTTTATTTTCACTAATTTTGTAACAGTAAATTTGGTCCGGTAGTAAAATATGTCCGCTGGACAAATTTTCCTAGGAAAATGTGTCTGTTGGACATATTTTCCTAGTAAAACGTTTAACCAGACAAAATTTACTAGGAATTTATGTCCTATCTTAGTAAATTATGTCCACCAAGACTTTTGTAAGGAAAATTCGTCGGCCATTTCTTCCTTAGGCTAGTAGAATCTGTCCGCCATTTTTTCCTAATGAAAACTGTCTGACAATTGTTTTCTTAGTAAACACTGTCCGTGATTTTATCGTGGTAAAAACACTGTCCAACAATTTTTTTCCTAGTAAAAACTGTCCGATAATTATTTCTAGTAAAACATGTCCTCCAATGTTTTCCAATTACAACTGTCTGCCAATGTTCCAGTAAACACTTTCCGACAATTTTTTCCTAGTAAACACTTTCCTTCATTTTTTTCCTGGTAAAAACTGTCTAAACATTAATTTTTATTCCTTGTAAAAATGTTCGAAATTTTTTTCCCTAGTAAGAAATGTCCTCCAATGTTTTCCAATTACAACTGCCCGCCAATTTGTCCTAGTTAAAACTGTCCGACATTATTTTTTACAGTAAATTAACACTGTCCGACAATTTTTTTCCTAATATAAAACACTGTCCAACAATTTTTTCTGTCCGATAATTATTTTCTTAGAAAAAATGTCCTCCAATGTTTTCCAATTACAACTGTGTGCCAATTTTCTCTAGTTAACACTGTAAAGAATGTTATATAGGTATTTTCTAATAATATTTTGATGATTTTTTTTTCTATTCAGTAATGTCCGATTACAATATCCTAGTTGAAAATGACACAAAACCTTTTTGTAATGCAAAGAGTCATTGATTTTTTAAGATATTAATGTCTGACATTGCTTTTTGTAAAGAATTTCCAAAAATAATCTCCTACTTGAAATGTCTGAATGTTAACCCTTATCTTTGTTTTCATCAGTTTTATCCTTTATATTTTTGTAAAATTATGTCCATCAATTCAACTACTTCATATTATTCTTTTTTTTAGTAAGATATCGACCAAATTATTTTTTTACTAGAAAAATGTGTCCAATTACATCATTTAACTAGGAAAATATGTCCAGCAATTTAATTTGCTGATAGCCTTCATTTAATTTTAAAAACACAATTTTGCTAGTTAAATATAATGGAATACATGATTTCACTAGGAAAATATGTCCGGGTACGCAATATTACTAGGAAAATACGTCCATGGCCAAATTTCACTAATGTAAGACACATTTTACTAGTAAAATATTGTACCATGGACAAAGTTTACTAGGAAAATGTGTCTACCCGGACAAATTTTACACGGACACATTTATCACTCACAATTTTACCTAAGGACCCACTCCTTTAGACCCTCATTAAAAATTGTGATCTTTTGATTGGCTGGTTAAATCATGTGATAATATGATGCAATGGGACCTTCAACTTTGCAGGCGTCAAACCGGAAGTAGTAAAGAAGGCTAAATTTAGGTTTTACAGGTGATTAAAGTTTGCATATTAATTGGGATTAGTAGAACAGTGGCCATTTTATAAGATTGCAACAATAATAAAATTTCTTACCTGTTTAATTCTCATTTTAACCACAAAAGTAACTGGCTGTAGAGTAGCACTTGTTTGTTTGTTGTCATATGCAAATTACCGGAAATGTTCAGCACGTGCTGTTTAGTCGCGTGTTTAACATGGTGATCGAAAACAAATGCCGATCGGAAACACATGCAAAGACCATAATGGATTTGAAATACAGTAGAAGAAGCAGAGGTACCAATTATGGGCAACCAAATGTCAGAAGTCCGAAAGGACAAAGACAAAACCAGCAAACAGGAACGAAAACAGCTCGAAGAAGCAGACAAAACAAAAACAACTGAATCACATCATCAACGCAAACTCAAGTCGTAACGAGTGTGAATTCAGGTGCCCCGGAAGAGTAAGTAGTTCATGATTGCTGTAGCACACAGGGTCCGTCGCTAATCAATTCAGCGTGTCAAATCCGGTTAAGGAGGTATGACAAACCAACATCTGCACTCATCTTTGAGATAGAAACCCCATATTTGTCTATAAGTGCCTGATGTCTTTCATAAAGTTTCTTCAGTAAACACACCCGAGGAGCAACATAACCCCGTGTTTACAATTTTTGTGTAAGAAGCGACGCTCTATATACCAAGGAATTCGATTTTAGTCCCAAAAGCTCTGGAATATCTAATCACTTGTGATACGTAAATTTCACAATGGGTATATATCAAATACCCATTGGAAATGTAAATCTCCCCACCTGAGATTGTCTATCAAAAAAAAAAATTTTTGGGGGGGTGGCATTTTGCAAAATGACGAGCCACGACCCTGGTCACATTGAGAGCAGTTAACTGTTTTCAACTGTTTTTTTTTAATTTCCACTGGTTTATGTAGGCTGTGTCGCGTTACTTAATCTATACCTTGTATCTAGTTTTGAATTTGTAATTTTATGTCCGATTTACGTAATGGGGGTACCCGTATAATTATGGTGTAATCTGAAACTGTAAAAAAGTGTATTCTTTATTTGATATTTCTCCAATACATTAACATTGCATGTTCAATCATGCATAGGTTGTATGTCAGTTCAAAAACATGCTATGATGCGACATGGGACCAGATATCGACTTGTCTTGTTTTTTTTTGGTCATTGCTGTTCTTTATCCAAGATAAATGTCCTCATCATGATCAACTACTCTATAATCTCACTGCAATCTTGGACGGTCCTTGGCACCCTTATGTGTGGAATTTGATATCGCCAGCCCACACTTGTGTTCTAGAATAGTTGGGACCGAGATATCAACAAGCTACAAACCCATCTGACAAGACATTTTCCCGTTAATTTGTTTATTCACAACACAACAGTTTACTGTATAGAGACATTTGTATATATATGACATTATAATAAACAAGTAAACAAACATGTATATAGGTTTTTACAAAGCAAAAAGCGTTGGATATAACACAATAATAACAAATAAAAAGGTTGGGTTAAAAATAGCTTACAACCTTACAAAGTGTATATAGATATGGAAACTTTAAATTTACCACACGATCTTGATGTACATAAGATATAGCCAGGCTTCATAAATGAAAAAAAAAAGATTAAAAATAAAGCAATAAAATTCCATTTATAAAATGAAGTCAGAATTAAAAGGAAGAAAAAAGTTTAAAGGAAAAAGCAAAAGCGATGATTAAAAAGCCATCATCAACATTCTTGAATGAAGACGGTCTTGCATATTAAAAAAAAAACCAAAATCACTTGGAATAAGACAAAAATACATGTATATTCTTGCATAAGACTTCAAACGTTGGAAGAGCACTTAAAAAATACTATAGTACATTAATAAAAGAACCATTTAAAGATATACATAATATATAGCACTAAAAGAAGAATACGAAAAGTCAGACTATTATAAAAGAGTTACAATCGTATTTGCAATCGGCAGGCATTCAGCATTAATTTGCATAATCTTAAAACCATGAAAGGTAAGCTACAGGATAACAATGCGAAATATCTGTCTAATTCAAGTATAAATGGTATAGATGCATACCGAATTTGACCAACATGTAAGAGCTGGTGTATTTTTCAATGCTGAAAAGGACCGGGTGCTTGCACTGACATATGTCCGCTCATTAGTTAAACTTTCCCCCATAGGATTCATCATGCGACCTTAAATGAACATTAAAGCTACCGTATTATAATGTTCAGCTTCAGTTTTGGCGGTTTTATAACAAGGTCATGGGGTCACTTATTAAAAGGAATATATACTAATGCAAACTAATTGAAATGTGAAGCGCGCGGGTTTCTTCTAACATACAATGGGCCCCACTTGGAAAATGACTGGATCTGGCACTGTTAACAAATTTACTGCGCTCCCACATGGATCACACTTATATATACTAGTAAATGTGGGTTGACAACTACAACCTATATAAATATCACAAACAAACTTCAGTCTTTTCACATACCTCACTGAATACAAAATATTTTGTAGAAAATGAAAGATATTAAATTGTCAATCAAAACGCAGATCAATCTTCCCGTAAATTAAATTCATTAGAAACATGTTAAGTCACAGTCAAACAAACAACATTTCTAACATACCAATATCTCCAATGTAAAATTTGGATAGGTAAAGCCTTAATGCTGATAAATGTATATCACTAAACAGTTAGCACCACTGAACAATGAGACTAGTTGTTTTATCTGAAATTAGTTTTTCAAGGGCGTGTCGAACGAAAATCTTGGTTGGTTATAGCCATCTGTGCTGTAGGTCTTCATTTTCTCTTCAGAAAGTGAGGGCGTTTCCGGTTTTGACTCCCAATGGTTAACGATTTCCTGATCTGATGGGCAGGTCTTTCGGAAGGTTTCGTTCTTGTAGGCAGCAGCAAGGTATTTCCAAAGCGCCGCCATGTCGTCTGGTATTTCAAAATCCTTAAATGCTTTGGCAGCTACCCGGATATGTTGAAGTTTGGGCAACATGAGGCAGTCAAGATGAGTAAGTTTTTCGCCACACAAGAACGTAGTATCTGCTGTCTCGAGAAAATCGTTGATCGTCTGGAGTTCTTTCAGAAGATTATCAGCTGAGTGGCTTACTTGCTTGATGAAATAAGAAAACTTGGAGAAGATGTCGAGACATACGGAATGGGCCATCATGTTGTCGTACTGCAAAGAAGGATATGGGAATGTCTCGTCAATGTACTGAACGATTTCATCGTTATCGGATCTGATTTCGTCTCCATGTTTCAGTACAGGCAAGCGATTGGCTAATTTCTTGAAATCTATAGGCGGGCGCGCCATGTTGATGGTAATGACATCGTAGTTTAACTCTCCCGATCTTGCTTTCAGGTCTAAAATCATGAAAAATCGTTGGCAGAATGGACAGGCACCGTAGCTCTCGCCATCTTTACCTGCTCGTACATAAAGTTCTACGTGGTTGGTTGGAAGAGAGTCCCCGTTCACACTCATCGTAAATTGTTGACGAGGTGTTGACCCTTGTGTTATAGCTTTAAAGTTCCTGACCAATTTGTCAGTTTTTAACGAAATTCACTTCTTAAGGTCACCTGAAAATAGAAAAAAAAATCAAACTAAATGATTTCCTCAAGAAAATACGTAACTTCTGGTCTGATTCATGCTTTCACATCGCTAGGTCGTTTTGATTTTTTGGGTGCTTAACATAAACTGGATTAAAATTCCTCTACCTGGGGTGGATAGAAGCTAGAAGATACAGAAGGGCTTTATTTAATCTGTAAGTCCTATGCAAACAATAAACACTCGAATAACATGAAACAGAAAAAGCAAAACAATAAACAAACATACAAACAAGCACGTGACTCTAGGATAAAAACCAGAAAAATGCTTTGTTGATATTTCAAACACCACCACCACCTTATTAAACCCCTTAACTTTGTGTTCAAGTTTCATCTCTTCTTGGGACAGTACATCTAAGATATGACATATTTTGTTTTCGAAAAAAAATTAAATAAACAGCAAAGTTACCGTGGGCTTGACCGTCGAACGAACATTTTCGCAGACAAAATCCTTCATGCCCCTTAATGTAGGGCTGTGATGCTAAAATTAAGACTAGTAACCTATCCTTTTCCATACTTTATAGTTTATTTCTGGTAAAAATGCTCAGAATCTCTATTTGGATAAATTTTACCATAAATAATTAACCTACTAATTGATCATAGTAATATGTTTTGCATTTCCTACCTGACAATATACACGTATGTATATCTCTTCCATTAATATTTATAGCCATTTACCTTAAAAACCTTCATTTAATGACACGACAAATGATTTCTCAATGAAATTCTTGTCATATTTCGCCAATTACATATAGAAATTACGATCAACTATTAATAATGATTTATTCCATTTAAGGTAAAAACAACATTATGCAAAATTTATAACACGAAAAAAATAATAAATACCTGAAAGAATATCTATCCAAAAATGAACATTTGAACGCATGCTATTGTTATAAATTAACCAATATCCGTATCTGTTCTTAGATATATACCTCTCTAATAATAAACGGTAGATATTTGTGCCTACGATATTATTGACCCAGTCACTATAGGTAAATTCTTCCGACACTAAGATTTCTTGTCATTTAGGACCACACCTTGTTGTAATAGGAAAGGTATGGGCGAATCGATAATTTGTTTGCGATTTTTTTTTCTTGATTGATTTAGTAGTTTACTATGATTTATTTTAATAACTAACTGCAATTGGCCTAAATTTATATGATTTTAAAATTTACAAGTTTACCACAATCAAAACGAAAATACAAGATGCACATTCTCAATTCAATTGTAGAATTCAAGTTATTTTGAATGATATAGATTTTTTTGATTTTATAATTTTGTTTGGTTAAAACTCCTTCGGACAATATCATTGGGATTCGGGAACGGTCGTAAGCAATTGAGCATGTAAGCTAGAGATTCAATTTAAAAATTCATGGAAATTGTTAAAAATAGCACAATAAAATAAAGGTATTGGTGGTACTTTTTTCGTAGAATGAATTTTAAGCTTGAAGTTCAAGCAATAGAAATAGGAGATATATACGGTGTACAACATAAAACTTAATATCATCTGAGGACATGTTGCCGTGGATTTATCCAATACTTGCTGCTGTTCTATAAAACTTTTTCAAAATGGTGCCATTTGTTTTTATGCCACATCTACGAAAGCAGCGGGCATAAAGTGTTCGGGTCTGTTCTTCCGTCCGTCCCAAATGTTGCGAGATGGGGCATATGTCTTTCTTACTATTTTTGTTAATTATTATTTAATATGCAAAAGAAGTACAGAAAACAGCATTGCAAGCCATGGCCAAGGATGTCAATCAACTTATTTGAAGATGAGTGCTAGCGGATCGTTACCCATGGCTTGCTGAGATGTGAAGACAGGGGAAATCATATTTGTCGATTCTCACTATCTTTTCTCCTCCAATAAAGGTTTCAAAGTTGAATAATAGTTGTGAGATAACACTGTTTACATATCTGTATTAAAGTGCTACCTCACGTTAGCTCAAACATGTATAAATATTTCAAAGTATCAATATATTAGATTTTGATGTTTAAAGACACAACAATAAGCCACTTGAAGGTCCATTCTCTTGGTATCTTTTATTTAATATCGTTGGGCAAAATTCAGGGTCAGTTTCACATAAAATGAAAATAAAATGATATATTGACCATTTAATAACAGTTCGTATTTCATTTCATTTCTATCATGAATAAATTAATGCTCGGCCATTTCGGGAAACATTTTTATTAGTAGACTTGGCTTAGGAAAGGATTACTCCTCAAATATCGTGTCAATTCATAAAGTGCTTTATAAAAGGGCGAAACTATTTGTTGCTGTAGTTTTATGCTGATCATGTAGAAATAATCTTATGAAAATTATTTCGTATACCATGAAAGTAAGACTAATTATTAAAAGATTTATATATTATTTTAATTGAAAGATTTTGTTTTACTTTGATGCAGTTGAAATACCATAGATTGGGGACATTGGGGAATGAAAACGTCATCAGCAAGGCAAAACAGAACAGGAAATACAACAGGAAGCAGATGAGCGACAGACCAGAAATACCACATGAGACTCGTTCCTTGCGTTGTATACTAAATATCAAGAGACTGGAAGTATGTTGCACATTTTCATCCGCTCGGCTTCACCCAACTATTACTTAGATTTTCACTGTCTAAAATCCGGTAAAACCAAGAGATTGCTAAGGATACTCCCACTCAACCATTCGGAAAACAGGAAGCAGATGCCCGATTAACATGGAAATAGGAGGCAGGTTACAATTCATCACACTAAAGCTGTGTACCAAATTTGAAATCAATTCCTTCAGTAGAAGCAAAGACATCTTTTACGAAAAATTGTCAATGTTTACCCTTAAAATGTGTTAGTCGGCTCGGAAAACAAGAAGTAGATGCTCAACTGAACTGGAAAGAGGAGGCACTGCACAACTCATCAGGCAAAGCTGTGTACCAAAATTGTAATCAACCTGTTCAATAGAAGCCGAGAAATCTATTACGAAAGTTTTTGTAACAGATGCGGACAAGGTGATTGCAATATACTCCGTCTCTTACGAGTGGGGATATAAAAAAATAGAGATCCCTTGACAGATTAAATAATTATAAGATTGATTTATTTTTCTGAGATGAGGAATCAGGAATAATTTAAATCAATGTGATTTTTTTTATTTTTCATTTTGACAAGGTGCTGAACAAAAATATTTTTTAGTCAAAACTGAAATCTATATATATTTTTTTTCGAAAGAATCCCAGTCCCTATAGTAGGTAATGAATGTTTGCCGCCTACACTATGTACAATACGAAAACGAAAAATATTCCATCGATGAATTTTGATAGTGATTTACAGATTTTGTACCGAATAAATGGTTAACCTACTGCGTACAAACGTAACTGCACACAATAGGTAAACACCCAATTTGTCTTAAAATGTTTAAGATTTGAACGAGATATCCCATAAACTTAAAAACTGAATAAATCAATGAAATTATTTATAAAGAATGCAATAAATGTGTCACAATCGTAAACTTTCTGTATTAAAAATGACATAATGCATGATAATGCACATGTCACAACTGTAGTAAGCTTTGAAATTAGTATTTTCTACTTGCAGTTTGTCTCACAGGTTTTCAGTGTAATCAATGCACTTTTATTACGGACATCGGTGCGATGGATTTTTAGGTAGGGACCTTGTAACTTCAATGTTAAATTGATAACGCACATTTTTTTCGGAAGTTCATTCGGTCATCTGTGCAAATTTTTACTTCAAATCACTTGAAGCGTTTTCAGTTTTATCTGGAAACCATCGACCTGGGAACAAGCGGACGGAGACTTAGGGTATCACATAATACCTCGGCACTTTGTGTAGCAAATTGCTATAGAATACTGACAAAGTCAGAATGGGCTAAAAAATATCCGCAAAAATAGGCATTTCCAAAAATTATTTGACAGATTTTCATAAAATATAAACATGCGATTTCTCTTATTCATTGTGTATAATTTCAAAAAAATTTGGAGGCTTAGTGATCACATAAAATTTCTGTCGGCAGGACGGACGGACAAGAAAAACATTTAGGGTTCCCGAATCATCGATGCCTGGCCCTATTAGAAAGAAATCCAGATAGAAACAAAAAAGATACGATTAGGGTATTAAAAGCTCAAGATACAAAGAAATATGATTAAGCGCAAACAAACAATGAAAAATCTGTCAAAGTAAAAAATGGCCGGAATTCGTTAAACAGGAAGTAGGTGAGCGACAGACCTGAAATCGAATCCTACGTTATGGGACCCCATCCTGATCCTGTATACCAAATATCAAAAGTTGCTGAGAAAACTGTTATAAAATTTCTACCCCTCCCGCCGCCGCCCGACATTCACAATTTCATAACTCGGATTTTTCACTCCGTGAAATCCATCTAAAAATGTAGCAAGACACGATAACAGCAAAACGTAAACAAGAAAACAACTAGACAATATCAAAACATATACAAGCTTAATAAATGTCTAGTTTTTAGACAGGCACCGATTCCGAAACTTTGTCTGGTGAATGAAATGTATATGTATCACAAATATGACAAATGTTAGGCTAGGTTTAATACGATGATCATAGTAAGAATATTCTGTAAAGTCATGAAAGTAACATTGAATACACTTGAATTATTAAGTTAGTTAGTTAGTTATTGCTTTACTCCCAAGCAGCACGATTTCGGCTATATCCGAGAGATGAACATGAAAGTGGTGATACAATGAACATGAAATGATGATGAAGTGGAGGAAATGGGGACACTAGGCCAATCGGGTAGGAGAGTTTTGACTGCCACTGGAAAAAGGAGTGATGGGTAAGGACGGGAAATTTAGCCTCCTGCATGGGGATCCTTCGGGTCCTACTCTTACCGAGACCTGCAGCAGGGTTCTTAAACGTGCGAGGAACGTGACATTTTTCCCAACACGGTGCACAACTATGGTTTGCGGTCAGGTTTTCCGCATTATCGCCTGAAGACCCCGCATCACTCGATGTCAGGGCTGCCCATTCAACCACCTGGGGCACACATCCCAGTCGCTTTGTGGGCAAAGCGACCTGACCCGATGTCAGATTTCTGAGCGCTATTTAGTGGACTTTTACCGACAAGCTTAGCGCTGCTGCGGGCCTATTCGCCACCCAGAACCCGCACGGGTTGAATTATTAAAAGGACTTTAAAGGGACCATTATCTGGCCACAAAATCAGAGATCATTCGGGTGTTGTGGAAGAGCAAGTACTTAACGCATTTTGCTACACATCTGGCATGTTACAAGTAATTAGTTCAAGGTCTGTCAAGTCATGGGTAGACCCAGACAGCTCACTTGCACCTTTGAGATAATAAACAGCGAATCAATTGATTTAGTCACGGATGTCTAAGCTTCCATACAATTTCTAAAGTTAAAACATTGTGTTTGAAAGCAGCACTTTACAGGAACATCTTCCTCTGGAGAGAGAAGCAAACAGAAAAACAATAGTCTCCAGGCCTGAATCACTCATCTGATTTCAATTCCTTATTTTTAGGCTATTACTAGACAAAACACTTTTTCTTCAACATTTCAAGGAACAAAAAAGTAAAAACATATATGTTAAAAAAGACCTACAAATTGTTTGGTGGAAAAAACGGGGTTGGTTGGTAAAAGTTTAATAGTAAAATGCAATAAGCTCATGCAAATGATTTAAATTATAAAAGCACACATATATTTATATCTCAGTTGTCATGTATTTAAGTTGCTTACTTTTTTCTCATTTCCAATCACTATGAATATAAATTCTTGAATAAGAACACATCTTCAAAATGTTACAAATTTTACTTTAAATAAACTGTTTACTATTTATGTTACAAAAATTAAATCAGGTAATATAAACATATTGATAAATGTATGAACTGTCCAAAAAGTTTTTTTTTCTGTTCCCTCCTTGCAGGCAAAGTCCACTATGAATCAGGACTGGCTAAAATAATCATGCAGGTAATCTCAAACTAATGCATGCAGAACTAAAATAAAAAAATATGTATATACAACATTTATAAACATAAAACAAGCACCAATACATGTATCAAACCTACAACAAGTAAAAACTAAAAACAACAAACAAGCGAAGTAAATACTAGGAGATACATGACTTAGCACATTTTATTGGAATTTCAATTATTTTGAGTAAAAATGCATATGGATAATGGATAAAGGAGACACATAATTTAGACATTCCTAATACAAGCAGATGTACTATGAACTTGACATGTAAGAGATCACATGGTGAATATTTAAAGAAAAATATCAGAAGTGCAAACAGGAGGGAGGGGGTCTGTATGTTGGAGTACAGCAAATTTCGTTAAAAAATATGAATTAATTTCACTCGGATGCTTTAATAAGTCTAAAAAACATGTCAGCTTGAATGTCTATTGCCTTTAAGGACTTAAATGTTTTCATGTCGAATTTTTAACAAAATATGCGCAGTTACCTACCGAATTTGTTATAAAGTTTCTTTAATCAGCTGATAATTTATCCACGTCAGGGGATATCTTAGGGAAAGGGGAAGGAAAGAGAAATTTAACCTGGAAGAAAATGGCCGATTTTTTCGAACGAGGCTTAGTCAGATTTATTCTGATTGGCTATCCGATGTTGGCCGGATATTCAAATTAGCCATGTGCTTAAAAAGCGCGGGGAACTTTGCCGCAAAGGCAAAAAAAAAAAAAAAAACAAAAACAAAAACAAAAACAAAAAAACAAACTTATCGGTTATTAAAAAAAGTCACAAAAATTTACATTAGGGAATGTATGTGTAAAAACATGTTTCCAATGTTTTGTTCAAATGCTGATTATGAGAGGTTACTCCTTGAAATATACTGTAATTAAATTTAATAACCGTTTTTTGTTACCCGTTGTGGTATTTGTATTTTGCAAATATATTGAATCTTTTATAAAGGTTTATTTAATGGGTTAAAAATGTATATTTGTGGACTCAATCAATGCCAAAATTCTGTTTTTATTCAAAATTTAATAACAGAAAGAACTAAATCTTGCACATGTAATACTAAACTAACAAACTCTGGTGATTAATCTCAAATGTCCAAGGGAAAAGACAAAACAAAGGAAGACACACATGACAACTAAAAGATCAAAATGATCTGGACTTGGTACTGGCATTTCTTAAAAAAAATGAAGAACAAGACTAACCTACTTGTGAACTTTAATTGATAACAAATGCATAAAAAATCTTAAAAAAATCATCCTCACCTATCAAAGATAAAAGCTTTGACCCCAAAATCATACAATGAATTTTATTTCATATTATTATCATTAAATTGTTACCAAAGAACATCTGTTACTAAATAAATTCCTGCCATTTTCTGTCTCTGTATACTGCCGAGGACAAAGTGCTTACTGAAATGGGAGTAACAAATAATTAAGTGAACTGTCTCATCATGTTGTCTTATGTGTTTTGTTCATTTAGAAAGCTTGGTAATAATAATGAAAGTTTTTAGTCTTGGGCCAATGCAAGACAGCAAGCAGTGACCTCTGTTGAAAACTGCCGAGTGTTTTCCATTGTGATTTTTTTAATTGCCGTTTCTTTAATGTTGGTTGTGTCACGTACACTTATTCCACATCTCTTTATTGTCTATTTCTCTTAAATGTTCACTTGCCTTTTATATCCTGGTCGTTTTGAAGAATTATGTACAGAGTCTGAGATCTAATTTTGTGTGATGGTGGTTCAATAAGCTAGTAGTGTTTAGAACGACAACAAATCATATTCATCAGTCAATAGATGGTTCTAAATCAAGCATTCAGTAACAGTCTCGTTTGTTTTTGTCCCCCCTTGTCTTAAGACCTAAAGTTCTCTATTTTGTGTGAGTGTGTAGGTGTGTTAGGGGTTATCACCTTTTTGGGGGCATTGGTTCTCTTTTAAATAGAAATATCACATATTAATTTTTTACCATGTTTTATATTTGTGCTTTGTAAAAGATGATTTAAATAACAGAAAGATTGGGGTAAAAGGCCATTTATATACACCTGTTCTATGTCAATAATCTTTGTCAAAGCTTATTTTTATTCATTTTCATGTTGTTTGTTCTACAATCAGATGGTGTCTTTTCTTTAATAGTTTAAGGATTTTAACAACAGCTTGACACATTGAAGGATGCTAGGATTTTTGAATTGCAAGATAGCAGATACAGTGGTTTCTAGCATAGTACTCTTCCCTTCTTCCCCCAAAAGAGGGTTAAGAAGGGATTGCCTTAACAGATATATGAACAGAGGGACAAACAGACAGGTGGCTTCCTATATATCTCCTTACTTTGTGGGGATTTAGAAGAAACAAGTGTTTATACTAAAGTATGTCTGGCCTGCAAGCATCATTAGAAATAATAATTCTTTCTTACTTCCACTATATTTTCATTTTTAGGATTCTCAGTTTCTGCAATCAAAAGGTTTTTTTAATACATTGCCAATATAAGCAATAAAAATTATCAAACTCACTAAACCAGAAAGTCAAGGTCAAAATATGGGATGCAAATGTGCTAAGCTATTTCTGAATCATATGCATATCAAGTTTCATCCACCTAGTACCTCTAGTTCTTGAGGTATGGAGGTGCTCATAAAACCTTAACACTGCTATTATCATGATTACCGGTATATGTATTTAAAATCACTTGTGCTAAGCTACACAAAATGTACTACTGGGGCATATACATACCAATTTTCTAGGACTTCTAGTTCTTGAGATATAGAGGTGCTCATAAAAAGTTAATGCCGCCCATGGTAAAGTTACACCTTTGTCCGTCTCTGCTTGGCAGGGGAGACAAAAAGAGGTACCAATGAGGCATTCAAATGTCAAAAGTTTTAAGATGCAAAGACTATATCAGTCAGCTATAACAAGAGCAACACAAAAGCACACAAAAACAACAGAACTATAGTCAGCAACACAAAATCAAGTCATAACAAGAGTGAACTAGTTTAACCCCGCCACATTTTATATGTGCCTGTCCTAAGCCAGGAAACTTTGCCAAAGCCTTGGTTTGTCCGTGTCATTCTGTGTTAATTGTTTTATGTCAAGAATTGGGTCTTTCGTTGATGATTTAGGGATTGGTTTTGAAACTTTTGTATTGTATTATAAGTCATGGGCCAATGCAAGACGGTAAGCAGTGACCTATGGTCATGTTGAAGACTGCTTGCTGTTTTCCGTTGAGATTTTTTTAATTGCTGTTTGTTTATGTTTGTTGTGTCGCGAACACTTATTCCACATCTCAATATCGTCTATCTGTTGCTTCAGAAAGTAGCAGTTCCTGTTTGTTGGAAAACACCTGTCACATTACCAATTGTGAACTAGAAAAACTGTGAGCACGTGCTCACAAATAAATTACCTTGCCAGTCGGTCCCAAATCAATCACATCTTATTCTAGAATAGCAGGTGCACATATACATTATCATTATGTCACAAAGATTGCCAGAAAATTTCATGAAAATCCATTGTGGGCTATAACATATAATTTTAGCATGGCAAGTGCACATCTACATTATTTCACAAAGATTGTGTGAAATTTTCATGAAAAATCAAGGTGTAGCAAATACGAGATAGGTATGGACAAATACACTTAACACTAGATATACCCCCACTATTCAAATGTGGGATATGATTAAGATGACCAATCCAGTAAATGAGGACAAACCTTCATAGATCTGTGATTAAATTCCTGTATCTGTATATTAATTTATAAACATCATTTGTTTCCAACATGCAATAATTCTTTCATGCATACTAAGATTCAAAAATAGTTGTGTTGGAGAGTAAGACATTTTTAAATTATGCATGGATGACCTTCACATAATCAATATTCTGGGTCTTTCTTTGACATTGTTTGAGGTCTCTGGTTGTGTTGGGAGAGGCAAAAACTGTTAAATTTATGATGCACAAGATTTAAGATTGACATTGGTTCTGGTTTGTGGTGTTGACAAGTAAATCCCTGTTCAAATGTGTGAAGTTTAAAATTTGATATATGTACAATAGCTTCATTTATACAATTTCATAAAATTGTTATTAGAACCTTTTTAAATTTTACAAATTTCAATTTTTGAATGAAATATTATTCATATATACATGTACATGCCAAACATGCACATGAAATGATTAAGAGTGTTAATCTTTAATTCATTTACAAAACATTTTTGAACTATTTCAATTTTGGTCTATGTACATGTAGTTTTACATCAGATTCCTTTTTATTCAATCTTTAATCATGTAATATTGAAAATATGCTCTTTTCTTGTCTGTTTCTCTCTACATATCTGACGTGCCTGCAAATAAAAGATGGATGCATATGTGAAACAAAACTTTTAATACATAAAATACATGCACATTGACTCAAACATATACATGCACTCTGCTGGTTTTTGTCTTATAAACATTGGTAATCAACATGTGCATAGAGGGTCAATGAGGATGTTGAGTTTCAATACAGAAGGAAAATGATATCGAACAAGAATACATGTATGTCTTATGTCTTTTATGTATGTCCGAAAGACATAAAGCTTCATCTTGTAACATTTATTTCTTTCAAAACACCTTCGTTAGGGCGTTTGTGTCGTAGATTGCAATTCAGTTTTTAAAGAGTGTTTTTATGTTGTTTGTTTCCTTCATGCTGTTCTTGTCCATGTTCATGTCTCATGGTGTTAACTGGTTGGTTTTGAGGGTCTTTGCCTTTTGAAATTTGAATGCCCCATTGGTCATGTTGGTACCTCTTAGATAAAACTTTTAAGCTAAAAGTATTTTCTTATTTCTTTGTTTATATATTTCATATAAATGCTTCATGAGTCTACACAAACATGATTTAATTATATAAATGTACCTAATAATAATAATAAACCTTATATGGTCTTACTCTTTACATATTCAAAATCAATCTTATCTTTTTTCTATTGCCATCAAGCATATGATTAAGATTATCTTTTCACCCATACATTTAACTTACATTTGTAAATATGTCAATATCAAATTCGTTTTAATATTTGTTGATGACAAATGTCCAATGAAACAGCCTCCCTCACTTTATCATAAGTGGTATGGCTACATGTTCATTTAAAGCTACATTTAGATATTTTCATCCTGACAGTTTACTGCAATAACCATTTTGCCTCATCTCTACGGTACCAAATCCTGTGTTTCATTCAAAGTGATAATACATTGCATGCAAGTCTGAAATCAGAAAGTAAATACATGTATAATCCAAATTGTTATAAGTCCTGATTAGGACTTAAACCGTGGTCAGCTGTGATAGTTTGGTGTTAAAATTTAATGTATATGCTACAAATGTGAGGGGTCACAGTAGACGTGACAGTCTAGTCTGTGTGTGGGGGGGGGCTGAAATGTTAGAACGTTTGAATAAAATTTTCTCACTTTGTTGTAAAAGATATAAACAGGTTAAAGTTGGGCCGACTTGTGTTATAGAGGGCCGATTTGTCCTACAGACCGGGCGGAGTTGTCTGGCATTCACTGAAATTTGTAGACTTTTTAAACGGGAAGAATGATATAGTCTATTATTATTACACAAATTTGAATGAGAAAGTGTATGCTAATTGTGAAAGGATATTAACATGTACATTTAAGTATATATATATATATAGATTAGGTTATCAGTTTACAAAATGTCCTGTAAATAAAATTTAATATACAGGTCTATGCATGTATGTGCCTGGGATGCATGTAATTACGTGTAACAATGAACACCATTTGTATTGTTTTTTGTCTAGAATATTTATGTGGGCATACATACAACACTGCTGTTGATAAATATGAAACGTTTTGTACCTGGGCATGCATCATAAATGGCGGCATTAAATTCTATTGATATGCACAGTTTGTTTACATTTTTTACACATGTAAATGTAATTAAGTTCCGGTTTAGAAAAGAATAATTAAAAATGCTTTTCTATACATTTTTTGCATTATACACATAGAAAAGTGTGTTTTAGTTATAAAAATAAACTTTGAAGCCATTGAAATAATCATTTAAAATCAAATAAAAGTTTGAAATTAAACAGGAATCTCCGATGTTCAAAGACAAAATGTCTATGAAAAAGACAATAGAATTTACAAAGATGAGTTTCAAATGACATGAAGAAACGTTTTATTTTCATTTAAATTGGTATTTTCAGATAGCCTGGTCTTTACTTGAAACTCCTACATACCTTTTAAGTGAAAATATGTCCATATAACAACACACTAAACTCAAATATGAGGGCACCCTAGATCTTCGAGGTTCATTTTCAAGATGGTTGGTCTTTTTCGGGGTTTTACGTTTAAAATAAAGAAAAATCTTTTGTTCCGAAAGTTTACATGCCAAGGCTGGTCCACGTCTTTGTGTTTTGATTGCCGGAAGCCAGACGAGTATGTTAATCTACAACGGACTCGGTGAGGATATGAGTATTCTCCGTATCGGAAAAAAATGCAATATGGACACGCACGGAAAGCGCTTTACAGTGAGAACTGTTTAAAACATGGATTTCTGGATGTCTCAAATATGCACAAGCTAATAAAAATTTTAATATGATGATTTGTATCAAACAACCAATAAGTGAATTATGCCAGCACCAAACTTCCAAAGTTTTCAAGTGTGGTCTCTAAGGCTTGAAAACTACCGAAAACGAATAGAAAATGCATCGATGTCTATTATATGCGTGGTTTCTTACCTGACATTGTAAAGACTTTGTACTTCGTAATAGATATGCTCAGAATTTGGCAATCCTTTCATACAAATCTCGCATGAGATAGAGCTATTCTTAGCATTTACCTCTCATTAAGTGAGGTATAATATTATAAGACTTTAGCATTTCGTCACCAGGAAAATCACCAGGCAATGCGCATGCGCGAATGTGACGTCAAATCGCTACTTTCACTTTTCAATCTTCTGTGCCATTGATATGGATCTATTTATAAATATATTTAACGATATCAATCAATTTAATTGTATATTTTGAAATCAGCATTTCAATTTTGGATTTAAAAAAATCTAACCGTTCTTTTAGGGGTAGATTAACTATGGGACCGATCATTTACCTTTAAATGGGGGAGGGGATGAGGTTTTAAAATGCTGAAAAAAAATATTTAAATAGGATACGTGATAAAAAAAACATTGCTTATACTCCGTGTCAATAAAAATGTCAGGATGCAAAAATCAAGAAAACAGAGAGGTCAGTGCTTTGAAAAAATAAGGCAATATGTAGTGATTTAGCTGAAAAAAATATTTTCCGATTTTTCAAAAATTAAAATACTTGCCCTGACCATAATAAACCAATTATGCAATATCTGAACTCATTGGAGAGATAAAAATTAACGCTGTCAGCCGTAAACATGATGACTCGATTTAAGAAGAGGAACATAACAACAGGAGGATAACATACGGCACTTTATTTCTATCACCAGGGTCCATACATCTATCACCAGGGTTTATACATCTATCACCAGGGTCCATACATCTATCACCAGGGTCTATACATCTATCACAAGGATCTCTACATCTATAACCAGGGTCTCTATATCTATCACCAGGGACTTTACACTCATCACCAGGGTCCATACATCAATCACCAGGGTAAAAACATCTATCACCAGGGTCTATACATCTATCACCAGGGTCTCTACATCTATAACCAGCGTCTCTACATCTATCACAAGGATCTATACATATTATCACCAGGGTCTCTACATCTATCACCAGGGTCTCTACGTCTATCACCAAGGTCTTTACATCTATAACCAGGGTCTCTAAATCTATCACCGGGGTCTATACATCTATCACCAGGGTCCATACATCAATCACCAGGGTCCATACATCAATCACCAGGGTCTATACATCTATCACCATTGTCTTTACATCTATAACCAGGGTCTCTACATCTATAACCGGGGTCCATACATCAATCACCAGGGTCTAAACATCAATCACCAGGGTCTAAACATCTATCACCAGGGTCTCTACATCTATCACCAGGGTTTCTACATCTATAACCAGGGTCTCTACATCTATTACAAGGATCTATACATCTATCACCAGGGTCATCTATCACCAGGGTCTCTACATCTATAACCAGGGTCTCTACGTCTATCACCAGGGTCTAAACATCTATCACCAGGGTCTCTACATCTATCACCAGGGTTTCTACATCTATAACCAGGGTCTCTACATCCATTACAAGGATCTATACATCTATCACCAGGGTCATCTATCACCAGGGTCTCTACATCTATAACCAGGGTCTCTACGTCTATCACCAGGGTCTAAACATCTATCACCAGGGTCTATACATCTATCAACAGGGTCCATACATCTATCACCAGGGTCTCTACATCTATTACAAGGATCTATACATCTATCACCAGGGTCATCTATCACCAGGGTCTCTACATCTATAACCAGGGTCTCTACGTCTATCACCAGGGTCTAAACATCTATCACCAGGGTCTCTACATCTATCACCAGGGTTTCTACATCTATAACCAGGGTCTCTACATCTATTACAAGGATCTATACATCTATCACCAGGGTCATCTATCACCAGGGTCTCTACATCTATAACCAGGGTCTCTACGTCTATCACCAGGGTCTAAACATCTATCACCAGGGTCTATACATCTATCAACAGGGTCCATACATCTATCACCAGGGTCTATACATCTATCACCAGGGTCCATAATCTATCACCAGGGTCTCTATTTATCTATCACCAGGATCTATACATCTATCACCAGGGGCTCTACATCTATCCTCAGGGTTTAAACATCAATCACCAGGGTTTAAACATCTATAACCAGGGTCTCTGCATCTATCACCATGGTCTATACATCTATCACCAGGGTCTCTACATCTATCACCAGGGTCTCTACATCTATAACCAGGGTCTCTACATCTATAACAAGGATCTATACATATTATCACCAGGGTCTCTACATCTATCACCAGGGTCTCTACATTTATCACCAGGGTCTAAACATCTATCACCAGGGTCTATACATCTATCACCAGGGTCCATACATCTATCACAAGGGTCTATATATCTATCACCAGGGTCTCTATTCATCTATCACCAAGATCTATACATCTATCACCAGGGGCTCTACATCTAACATCAATCACCAGGGTCTAAACATCTATAACCAGGGTCGAAACATCTATCACCAGGGTCTCTACGTCTATCACCAGGGTCTTTACATCTATAACCAGAGTCTCTACATCTATAACCAGGGTCTCTACATCTATCAGAAGGATCTATACATCTATCACCGGGGTCTATACATCTATCACCAGGGTCCATACATCAATCACCAGGGTCCATACATCAATCACCAGGGTCTATACATCTATCACCATTGTCTTTACATCTATAACCAGGGTCTCTACATCTATCACCGGGGTCTATACATCTATCACCAGGGTCTCTACATCTATCACCAGGGTCCATACATCTATCACCAGGGTCCATACATCTATCACCAGGGTCTTAACATCTATCACCAGGGTCTTTACATCTATAACCAGGGTCTCTACATCTATCACCGGGGTCTATACATCTATCACCAGGGTCCATACATCAATCACCAGGGTCCATACATCAATCACCAGGGTCTATACATCTATCACCATTGTCTTTACATCTATAACCAGGGTCTCTACATCTATAACCGGGGTCTCTACATCTATCACCAGGGTCCATACATCAATCACCAGGGTCTAAACATCAATCACCAGGGTCTAAACATCTATCACCAGGGTCTCTACATCTATCACCAGGGTCTCTACATCTATTACAAGGATCTATACATATTATCACCAGGGTCTCTACATCTATAACCAGGGTCTCTACGTCTATCACCAGGGTCTAAACATCTATCACCAGGGTCTATACATCTATCACCAGGGTCCATACATCTATCACCAGGGTCTATACATCTATCACCAGGGTCCATAATCACCAGGGTCTCTATTCATCTATCACCAGGATCTATACATCTATCACCAGGGGCTCTACATCTATCCTCAGGGTTTAAACATCAATCACCAGGGTTTAAACATCTATAACCAGGGTTTAAACATCTATAACCAGGGTCTCAACATCTATCACCAGGGTCTCTACATCTATCACCAGGGTCCATACATCTATCACCAAGGTCTTAACATCTATCACCAGGGTCTTTACATCTATAACCAGGGTCTCTACATCTATCACCGGGGTCTATACATCTATCACCAGGGTCCATACATCAATCACCAGGGTCCATACATCAATCACCAGGGTCTATACATCTATCACCATTGTCTTTACATCTATAACCAGGGTCTCAACATCTATAACCGGGGTCTCTACATCTATCACCAGGGTCCATTCATCAATCACCAGGGTCTAAACATCAATCACCAGGGTCGAAACATCTATCACCAGGGTCTCTACGTTTATCACCAGGGTCTAAACATCTATCACAGGGTCTATACATCTATCACCAGGGTCCATACATCTATCACCAGGGTCTATACATCTATCACCAGGGTCCATACATCTATCACCAGGGTCTATACATCTATCACCATTGTCTTTACATCTATAACCAGGGTCTCTACATCTATAACCGGGGTTTCTACATCTATCACCAGGGTCCATACATCAATCACCAGGGTCTAAACATCAATCACCAGGGTCTAAACATCTATCACCAGGGTCTATACATCTGTCACCATTGTCTTTACATCTATAACCAGGGTCTCTACATCTATAACCGGGGTCTCTACATCTATCACCAGGGTCCATACATCTATCACCAGGGTCTATACATCTATCACCAGGGTCCATACATCAATCACCAGGGTCTATACATCTATCGCCATTGTCTTTACATCTATAACCAGGGTCTCTACATCTATAACCGGGGTCTCTACATTTATCACCAGGGTCCATACATCAATCACCAGGGTCTAAACATCAATCACCAGGGTCTAAACATCTATCACCAGGGTCTCTACATCTATCACCAGGGTCTCTACATCTATTACAAGGATCTATACATATTATCACCAGGGTCTCTACATCTATAACCAGGGTCTCTACGTCTATCACCAGGGTCTAAACATCTATCACCAGGGTCTATACATCTATCACCAGGGTCCATACATCTATCACCAGGGTCTATACATCTATCACCAGGGTCCATAATCAATCACCAGGGTCTCTATTCATCTATCACCAGGATCTATACATCTATCACCAGGGGCTCTACATCTATCCTCAGGGTTTAAACATCAATCACCAGGGTTTAAACATCTATAACCAGGGTCTCAACATCTATCACCATGGTCTATACATGTATCATCAGGGTCTATACATCTATCACCCGTGTCTATACATCTATCACCAGGGTCTCTACATCTATTACAAGGATCTATACATCTATCACCAAGGTCTTAACATCTATCACCAGGGTCTGTACATCTATCACCAGGGTCTCTACATCTATCACCAGGGTCCATACATCTATCACCAAGGTCTTAACATCTATCACCAGGGTCTTTACATCTATAACCAGGGTCTCTACATCTATCACCGGGGTCTATACATCTATCACCAGGGTCCATACATCAATCACCAGGGTCCATACATCAATCACCAGGGTCTATACATCTATCACCATTGTCTTTACATCTATAACCAGGGTCTCTACATCTATAACCGGGGTCTCTACATCTATCACCAGGGTCCATTCATCAATCACCAGGGTCTAAACATCAATCACCAGGGTCTAAACATCTATCACCAGGGTCTCTACGTTTATCACCAGGGTCTAAACATCTATCACCAGGGTCTATACATCTATCACCAGGGTCCATACATCTATCACCAGGGTCTATACATCTATCACCAGGGTCTCTACATCTATCACCAGGGTCTATACATCAATCACCAGGGTCTGTACATCTATCACCAGGTTCCATACATCTATCACAAGGGTCTCTATATCTATCACCAGGTTTTCAACATCTATCACCAAAGTCTTTACATCTATCACCAAGGTCTCTACATCTATCACCAGGGCCTCTATATCTATCACCAGGGTCTCTTCATCTATCACCAAGGTCCATACATCAATCACCAGGGTCTAAACATCAATCACGAGGGTCTCTACATCTATGACCAGGGTCTCTACATCTATCACCAGGGTCTCTACATCTATCACCAGGGTCTATACATCAATCACCAGGGTCTGTACATCTATCACCAGGGTCTCTTCATCTATCACCAGGGTCTCTACATCTATCACCAGGGTCTCTACATCTATAACCAGGGTCTCTACATCTATCACAAGGATCTATACATATTATCACCATGGTCTCTACATTTATCACCAGGGTCCATAAATCTATCACCAGTGTCTATACATCTATCACCAGGGTCTAAACATCTATCACCAGGGTCTATACATCTATCACTAGGGTCTATACATCTATCACCAGGGTCCATACATCTATCACTAAGGTATTGTACATCAATCACTAGGGTCTCTACACTCATCACCAGGGTCTCTACATCAATCACCACATCTATCACCAGGGTCCATGCATCTATGACATGGGCCCATACGTTTATAACCAGGGCCTCTACATTGCAATTTGATTTTAGTATTGAACTATAACTAAAATGCATCCATACGTCAAGTTTCAGGAATAAACCGTTTACATGTATTACTGCTGTGATGTGAGTATAAACAATAATTGTATGCTGCAGTGATCTATTTTTACAACCACCTACTACCACTTACACAAACCTGCACAAAGTTTGAATATGTACATTTGCTAACTTTTACTGTGTTTTGTGCTTTGTTTTATTAAACTGGGAAGGTTGGAGCAGAAAAGCTAGTAAAATCCTGTCACATTAAATATATGCCTGTTTTAAGCAGAAAATTTTGTCAAAGCTTATCTTATGTTTATATTCTGTGTCAAGAAGGAAACCTTTCTTTGATTATAATAGCCCTCCCACGTATGTGAGATAGACACTAAGTTGTTCTTGTCCACCCGTCATGCCCGTTACACTGTGGTTCAGATCAATAGATCGAGAACTACATAATAGCGGTCAATGATATTTCAAGAACGACATGCCATCATGGCTCATGAAATAGCTTTGTTCATAGACCCATTTTTGTCCCCCGCCATGGAGGGACCTAGTAATGGTCTTCGTCCGTCCGTCCGTGCGACAGTCCGTCACAATTTTGTGAGCGCAACTCCTCTGAGACCGCTAAACGGATTTTGATGAAATTTTGTAGGATTGTTTATCATGCTATGTAGTTGATCATATCACACCGCCATTTCGATTTGACAAACTTTATAGGAGTTATGGAACTCTATCAACTTTGTTCATTTTATGTCATATGAACACTTTGTGAGCGCAACTCCTCTGCTACCGCTCAACGGATTTTAATGAGAACTTGTAGTATTGTTCATCATGATATGTAGTTGATCTTCTCGCATCACAATTTTGATTTGACAAGTTTTATAGGAGCTATGGGACTTTATCGACTTTGTTCATATGTCATAGGAAAACTCTGGTGATAGATGTATAGACCCTGGTGATTGATGTTTAGACCCCGGTGATTGATGAAGAGACCCTGGTGATAGACGTAGAGACCCTGGTGATAGATGAAGAGACCCTTGTGACAGATGTAGAGACCCTGGTGATAGATGAAGAGACCCTTGTGACAGATGTAGAGACCCTAGTGATAGATGTATAGGCCCTGACGATAGATGTATAGACCCTGGTGATAGATGTATAGACCCTGGTGATAGATGTACGGACCCTGGTGATAGATTATGGACCCTGGTGATAGATGTATAGACCCTGGTGATAGATGTACGGACCCTGGTGATAGATATATGGACCCTGGTGATTGATGTAGAGGCCCTGGTCATTGATGTAGAGACCCTGGTGATAAATGTAAAGAGCTTGGTAATAGATATATAGACCCTGGGGATAGATGAATAGACCCTTGTAAAAGATGTAGAGACCCTGGTGATAAATGTATAGCCCCTGGTTATTGATGTATGGACCCTGGTGATGAGTGTAGAGACCCTGGTGATTGATGTATAGACCCTTGTGATAGATGTAAAGACCCTGGGTATAGATGTAGAGACCCCAGTGATAGATGTATAGAGCCTGGTGATAGATGTATGGACCGTGGTGATAGATGTATAGACCCTGGTGATAGATGAATGGACCCTGGTGATAGATGTATAGACCCTGGTGATAGATATATGGACCCTGGTGATAGATGTATGGACCCTAGTGATAGATGTATAGACACTGGTGATAGATGTATATAACCTGGTGATAGATATAGGGACCCTGGTGATAGATGTTGAGACCCTGGTGATAGAGGTATGGACCCTGGTGATTGATGTTTAGACCCTGGTTATTGATGTTTAGACCCTGGTGATTGGTGTTTAGACCCAGGTGATAGATGTATGGACCCTGGTGATAGATGTATGGACCGTGGTGATAGATGTATGGACCCTGGTGATAGATGTAAAGAACCTGGTGATAGATATAGGGACCCTGGTGATAGATGTTGAGAACCTTGTAATAGATGTAGAGACCCTGGTGATGGATGTAGAGACCCTGATGATAAATGTAAAGTCCATGGTGATAAATGTATAGGCCCTGGTAATTGATGTATAGACCCTGGTGATAGATGTTTAGACCCTGATGATAGATGAATGGACCCTGGTGATAGATGTATAGACCCTGGTGATAGATGTATGGACCCTGGTGATAGATGTATAGACCCTGGTGATAGATGTATGGACCCTGGTGATAGATGTATGGACCCTAGTGATATGGTGATAGATGTATGGACCCTGGTGATAGATGTATGGACCCTGGTGATAGATGAATGGACCCTGGTGATAGATGTATGGACCCTGGTGATAGATGTATGGACCCTGGTGATAGATGTATGGACCGTGGTGATAGATGTATGGACCCTGGTGATAGATGTAAAGAACCCGGTGATAGATATAGGGACCCTGGTGATAGATGTTATGAACCTTGTAATAGATGTAGAGACCCTGGTGATAGATGTAGAGACCCTGGTGATAGATGTATGGACCCTAATGATTGATGTTTAGACCCTGGTTATTGATGTAGAGACCCTGGTAATAGATGTAGAGACCCTGGTGATAGATGTACGGACCCTAATGATAGATTATGGACCCTGGTGATTGATGTAGAGACCCTGGTCATTGATGTAGAGACCCTGGTGATAAATGTATAGACCATGGTGATAGATGTATAGCCCCTGGTGATTGATGTATACTATAGACCCTGGTGATAGATGTTTAGACCCTGGTGATTGATGTATGGACCCTGGTGATGAGTGTAGAGACCCTGGTGATTGATGTATAGACCCTGGTGATAGATGTAGAGACCCTGGTTATAGATGTAGAGACCCTGGTAATAAATGTATAGACCATGGTGATAGATGTATGGACCCTGGTGATAGATGTATAGACCCTGGTGATAGATGTATGGACCCTTGTGATAGATGTATAGACCCTGGTGATAGATGAATGGACCCTGGTGATAGATGTATAGACCATGGTGATAGATGTATGGACCCTGGTGATAGATGTATAGACCCTGGTGATAGATGTATGAACCCTGGTGATAGATTTAGAGACCCTGGTGATAGATGTTGAGAACCTTGTTATAGATGTAAAAGCCCTGGTGATAGATGTAGAGACCCTGGTGATAGAGGTATGGACCCTGGTGATTGATGTTTAGACCCTGGTTATTGATGTTTAGACCCTGGTGATTGATGTTTAGACCCTGGTGATAGATGTACGGACCCTGGTGATAGATGCATGGACCCTGGTGATTGATGTAGAGACCCTGGTCATTGATGTAGAGACCCAGGTGATAAATGTATAGACCATGGTGATAAATGTATAGCCCCTGGTGATAGATGTATAGAACCTGGTGATAGATGTTTAGACCCTGGTGATTGATGTATGGACCCTTGTGATGAGTGTAGAGACCCTGGTGATTGATGTATAGACCCTGGTGATAGATGTAGAGACCCTGGTTATAGATGAAGAGACCCTGGTAATAAATGTATAGACCATGATGATAGATGTATGGACCCTGGTGATAGATGTATAGACCCTGGTGATAGATGTATGGACCCTGGTGATAGATGTATTGACCCTGGTGATAGATGTATGGACCCTGGTGATTGATGTAGAGACCCTGGTCATTGATGTAGAGACCCTGGTGATAAATGTATAGACCATGGTGATAGATGTATAGCCCCTGGTGATTGATGTATACTATAGACCCTGGTGATAGATGTTTAGACCCTGGTGATTGATGTATGGACCCTGGTGATGAGTGTAGAGACCCTGGTGATTGATGTATAGACATTGGTGATAGATGTAGAGACCCTGGCTATAGATGTAGAGACCCTGGTAATAAATGTATAGACCATGGTGATAGATGTATGGACCCTGGTGATAGATGTATAGACCCTGGTGATAGATGTATGGACCCTGGTGATAGATGTATAGACCCTGGTGATAGATGAATGGACCCTGGTGATAGATGTATAGACCCTGGTGATAGATGTATGGACCCTGGTGATAGATGTATAGACCTTGGTGATAGATGTATGAACCCTGGTGATAGATATAGAGACCCTGGTGATAGATATTGAGAACCTTGTTATAGATGTAGAAACCCTGGTGATAGATGTAGAGACCCTGGTGATAGATGTATGGACCCTGGTGATTGATGTAGAGACCCTCGTCATTGATGTAGAGACCCTGGTGATAAATGTATAGACCATGGTGATAGATGTATAGCCCCTGGTGATTGATGTATACTATAGACCCTGGTGATAGATGTTTAGACCCTGGTGATTGATGTATGGACCCTGGTGATGAGTGTAGAGACCCTGGTGATTGATGTATAGACCCTGGTGATAGATGTAGAGACCCTGGCTATAGATGTAGAGACCCTGGTAATAAATGTATAGACCATGGTGATAGATGTATGGACCCTGGTGATAGATGTATAGACCCTGGTGATAGATGTATGGACCCTGGTGATAGATGTATAGACCCTGTTGATAGATGAATGGACCCTGGTGATAGATGTATAGACCCTGGTGATAGATGTATGGACCCTGGTGATAGATGTATAGACCCTGGTGATAGATGTATGAACCCTGGTGATAGATATAGAGACCCTGGTGATAGATGTTGAGAACCTTGTTATAGATGTAGAAGCCCTGGTGATAGATGTAGAGACCCTGGTGATAGAGGTATGGACCCTGGTGATTGATGTTTAGACCCTGGTTATTGATGTTTAGACCCTGGTGATTGATGTTTAGACCCTGGTGATAGATGTACAGACCCTGGTGATAGATGCATGGACCCTGGTGATTGATGTAGAGACCCTGGTCATTGATGTAGAGACCCAGGTGATAAATGTATAGACCATGGTGATAAATGTATAGCCCCTGGTGATTGATGTATAGAACCTGGTGATAAATGTTTAGACCCTGGTGATTGATGTATGGACCCTTGTGATGAGTGTAGAGACCCTGGTGATTGATGTATAGACCCTAGTGATAGATGTAGAGACCCTGGTTATAGATGAAGAGACCCTGGTAATAAATGTATAGACCATGGTGATAGATGTATGGACCCTGGTGATAGATGTATAGACCCTGGTGATAGATGTATAGACCCTTGTGATAGATGTATTGACCCTGGTGATAGATGTATGGACCCTGGTGATTGATGTAGAGACCCTGGTCATTGATGTAGAGACCCTGGTGATAAATGTATAGACCATGGTGATAAATGTATAGCCCCTGGTGATTGATGTATAGACCCTGGTGATTGATGTATGGACCCTGGTGATGAATCTAGAGACCCTGGTGATTGATGTATAGACCCTGGTGATGAGTGTAGAGACCCTGGTAATTGATGTTTAAACCCTGGTGATAGACGTAGAGACCATGGTGATAGATGTATGGACCCTGGTGATAGATGTATTGACCCTGGTGATAGATGAATGGACCCTGGTGATAGATGTATAGACCCTGGTGATAGATGTTTGGACCCTAGTGATAGATGTTTGGACCCTGGTGATAGATGTATAGACACTGGTGATAGATGTATGGACCCTGGTGATAGATGTATAGACCCTGGTGATAAATGTATAGCCCCTGGTGATTGATGTATAGACCCTGGTGATTGATGTATGGACCCTGGTGATGAATCTAGAGACCCTGGTGATTGATGTATAGACCCTGGTGATGAGTGTAGAGACCCTGGTAATTGATGTTTAAACCCTGGTGATAGACGTAGAGACCATGGTGATAGATGTATGGACCCTGGTGATAGATGTATTGACCCTGGTGATAGATGAATGGACCCTGGTGATAGATGTATAGACCCTGGTGATAGATGTTTGGACCCTAGTGATAGATGTTTGGACCCTGTTGATAGATGTATAGACACTGGTGATAGATGTATGGACCCTGGTGATAGATGTATAGACCCTGGTGATAAATGTATGGACCCTTGTGATAGGTGCATAGACCCTGGTGATAGATGTATGGACTCGGGTGATAGATGTATAGACCCTGATGATAGAATTATTTGCCTGTTGTTATGTTCCTCTTCATAAATCGAGTCATCATGTGTACGGCTGACAGCGTTAATTTTTATCTCTCCAATGATTTCAGATATTGGTTTATTATGGTCTGAGCAACTATTTTTTATTTTAGGAAAATCGGAAAATATTTTTTTTCTCAGCTAAAACACTACATTGCCTTATTTTACAAAAGCACTGACCTGTCTGTTTATTTCTTGATTTTTGCATCCTGGCATTTTTATTGACACGGAGTATAAGCAATATTTTATTATCACGTATCATATTTAAATATTTTTTCCTCCATCATAAATCAGATCCTTTAAAACCTCACCCCCTCCCCCTTTTAAAGGTAAATGATCGGTCCCATAGTTAATCAACCACAAAAAAGAACAGTTATTTTTAATCCAAAAATGAAATGCTGATTTCAAAATATTAAATTTTATAAATACAATTCCTGGTGATTGATGTATAGACCCTGGTGATAGATGTAGAGACCCTGGCTATAGATGTAGAGACCCTGGTAATAAATGTATAGACCATGGTGATAGATGTATGGACCCTGGTGATAGATGTATAGACCCTGGTGATAGATGTATGGACCCTGGTGATAGATGTATAGACCCTGGTGATAGATGAATGGACCCTGGTGATAGATGTATAGACCCTGGTGATAGATGTATGGACCCTGGTGATAGATGTATAGACCCTGGTGATAGATGTATGAACCCTGGTGATAGATATAGAGACCCTGGTGATAGATGTTGAGAACCTTGTTATAGATGTAGAAGCCCTGGTGATAGATGTAGAGACCCTGGTGATAGAGGTATGGACCCTGGTGATTGATGTTTAGACCCTGGTTATTGATGTTTAGACCCTGGTGATTGATGTTTAGACCCTGGTAATAAATGTATAGACCATGATGATAGATGTATGGACCCTGGTGATAGATGTATAGACCCTGGTGATAGATGTATAGACCCTGGTGATAGATGTATGGACCCTTGTGATAGGTGCATAGACCCTGGTGATAGATGTATGGACTCGGGTGATAGATGTATAGACCCTGATGATAGAATTATTTGCCTGTTGTTATGTTCCTCTTCATAAATCGAGTCATCATGTGTACGGCTGACAGCGTTAATTTTTATCTCTCCAATGAGTTCAGATATTGGTTTATTATGGTCTGAGCAACTATTTTTTATTTTAGGAAAATCGGAAAATATTTTTTTTCTCAGCTAAAACACTACATTGCCTTATTTTACAAAAGCACTGACCTGTCTGTTTATTTCTTGATTTTTGCATCCTGGCATTTTTATTGACACGGAGTATAAGCAATATTTTATTATCACGTATCATATTTAAATATTTTTTCCTCCATCATAAATCAGATCCTTTAAAACCTCACCCCCTCCCCCTTTTAAAGGTAAATGATCGGTCCCATAGTTAATCAACCACAAAAAAGAACAGTTATTTTTAATCCAAAAATGAAATGCTGATTTCAAAATATTAAATTTTATAAATACAATTCATTAAATTATATTTATAAATAGATCCATATCAATGGCACCGAAGATCGAAAAGTGAAAGTAGCGGTTTGACGTCATATTTGCGCATGCGCATTGCCTGGTGATTTTCCTGGTGACGAAATACAAAAGTACTATTATATTTTACCTCATTAAGTGTGATAATTGATTTATAGAAAAGTCTGACGGTGAATATGAAGAATTTGCGGATGACGATTTCGTAGTGAAATCCTAGTGTAATGATGAACTGTTCATGATGAATTAAAATGCTTCGTTATTTCTAGTCGGTCGGTATAAGAAGAAACCAGAAGGTTTTAAATGAGGGGAGGGGAGGCTATGTACATTTTCTATTTTTTTCGCCTTTGTTGCTGTCCTTGCTTCAAATAGTAAATCTATCCTCGATAAGTCACAATAGTTTTCAGTCTGGATTTTTTATATCCCGCTTATATGTTAACGACAGCTATAAAATGAAAGGTGTTTCTTTTTGTTATTTACTAATAACATAGACCTGAATATTACACAATTTCTCATGAGAGTTCGTATAAAATAAACATATGAAAGGTGTAACTTTTTGTACCTACCGAGAAAAAATTTCTGACCACCAGGCATGCTATAGATTTGGAGTAGTTTCTGACTATTCTTCCTATTAATGCAAATTTCCGACGTGCTTCGTTATATATCCCCCATTAAAATCAAATGGTTGCTCCGTTAGGATCTATTTCTGACTATGCTCCTTTAAATGTTGTAATCTAACACTGCTTCTATCAAAGTCATAAAGGATTTGAGTGATTTGTATGGAGCAGGCTTAGTGATACTTAAAAAGTAGTACCCCAAGTACTGGAAATGCATGTACAAAAGTATTCATTCCTATAAAGAGTTTAGACATCTGACATTCCTGGCAATCCAACGAAACCAAAAGAATACAACATAGTTTTCTTCCATTTTAATAATGAGGTTAAAAAGTTACAGATTTGAATTGTGACTTAGTCTTATAAGTAAATAATAGTAGTATAATAGTACGTGGATAGTACATTCATTTAAAAACATATAAGCAGGCCAGATTCAAACTACATCGCTTATACAGTCAAAAAAAATATATACATGTATGTCAAATGGTTGAGATGTCTTAGTTGTCATTGCTGAACATATACAAAGTTTTTTTTTTCAACAATTAAACTTCAACATTCTTGTGGTGAGTGAGTGAGTTGATGTTTTACGCCCTTTCAACGTTATGTAGTTTGTATATATAAATGAAAAGGATGTGTAAATGAACATGAAATAATGATGATACACGTTGGCCCACTATGGTCATTGTAAGTATTTCCGTATCATAGACCTGACAACCCTGGCAGACAAGGGTCACCCGATTCAGCCACCTAGGGTAAGTCTAGAACAAAAAGGAATTTTCTGTCTGAAATCTGCAAGAGATTACCAAAGTTTACAAGGAAGGCAGATTAAAACCTCCACATGCCCCTCTGGATCTACCACTGGTGTCAGACAGGAACGAAACCACCCCGTTAAAAACTTACTTTTTATTTTCATACTCTATAACCCCTCTATATAATGTCGTCTTTAAGGTAATGATACAACCAATCCTACTGATATATCTAACTGCAAAAATATTATTTTTGATAATTATTTCAATGTGCCAAGAGTAACATTGATAATTAACCCTCAGATTGAACGAGAGCTCCCCTTCTCTTGCAGAATATAAAACAGTCAATTCGCATTAACCGATCGCACGTGTTCGTAGGTACTTGAAAAGTAAAGATTCGTACACTTCATAGTAATTGAGGGCTAAACAGTTTATCCTTTTATCTTAATTAACCATGTAAGATTTTGGCGTACATGGACGAAGAAAGATATTGTCTTAAGTGTTTTGATTACTAATGGATTGAAAATGTTACATTATGGATTTAAATCGTTATTTTGTATATTTGTGCTTTTGAATCATTTCGAGTATTCTTTTCCTGCGAAATTAAAAGGTAAGAAATATGATTGTCATATTCTTATTTATATAAATTATCCTCTCTTCTCAAAATCTGTCCCTTGTAAGTTCATGTACGTGAAACACGAATATAGAGCCTTGCTTAAGGTATATTCGGATATGGTATATCTAATATTTTTGTCGCTGAAATTTCCGATTGTTAAATTCAAAATTGATTAAAACACAATGTTTCTTTCCTTGTAATGCACATGGTCGATATCCTCGGTGCTGGATTTGGCTTCCTCGTTCGAACGTTTTGGTTTTGAGTACTTTTCGTTTTCAACAGTTTGGAAATTGACCTTCCAATGTTTTGATTTAAATGCTACTGATGAGAGGTTACCCTTGAAATATCGATATATAGCATATCCAAATTAACTGTTTATACCCGCGTTTTGGTATTTGTAATTTTGAAACCACTGGGCGATAGCCGCTGCTGGTGGACCAGAGGTCACCGAGGGTAATCACAAGCCTGGTCGTCAGACATGCCTGACACGATTTACCATAAAATATCTAATATTTTTGTCGCTGAAATTTCCGATTGTTAAATTCAAAATTGATTAAAACACCAGGTTTCTTTCCTTGTAATGCACATTGTCGATATCCTCGGTGCTGGATTTGGCTTCCTCGTTCGGACGTTTTGGTTTTGAGTACTTTTCGTTTTCAACAGTTTTGGAAATTGACCTTCCAATGTTTTGATTTAAATGCTACTGATGAGAGGTTGCTCCTTGAAATATCGATATATAGCATATCCAAATTAACCGTTTATACCCGCGTTTTGGTATTTGTAATGGGATATTCACATATTTTCTTCGTGGGATACGGGATATTTGAGACAAAAATTACTGAAATATGAGATGTTTAAGTCCATTTTATATACAGGGATAAGGGATACTGAAAAAAAAACCACTCTTTTGGATACAGGATATTTGATGAAATATTTACGGGGATATGGGATATTGGGACCCACCCCCTAAACAAGCCCCAATATAGAATAAAATGTTCATTACGAACATTAACATAACGTTTGTTATAGCTGCTGTTCCGGGTGAGATTCAAACTATGATGTAAGTCCAAGTTAAAAACCACCATTTCAGAAGTGGCAACCATCGGGAAGATGACAACTAATTGTCCTACTACACGAGCTTGGACTTTCTTGGCATTTTGGTTTTCTTTCCCCCAAAACATTGCTGCTGTCTTTATTGGTGTTGTGTTAAATTTAGTTATTCTTTGTTTTTAACTGTTGTTTAAATTAGACTTTGAGATACTTGGTATTCTTTGCTGCTTTTGCTTTAAACAATATGAAAAGGAAATAGCTAGTCAAATGCTTATATCATTCAATGACGGTTTAATTTACACTAAAACCCTCTTTCATATTACTCAGCATGTTAGAGATCCTCGATGAAAGAAAAAAAAAAGGTTTTAAACCTTCAACTAATTCAATTCAAATTTATAGTTAACCCAACATTCTAAACTGTCATTACTGTATACTAGTACCTTAATTTACCGGTTTTTGTTGTTGTATAATACTAATAATATGTAAATATTTAATTATGTTAAAGTAATTGTATGCGTAACACTAAAGGGTATACCAGGGAGATGAAGATGATAGGGGTGATGAAATGAACATGATATGATGATGAAGTGAAATGGATTTAAAACTGCCGCTGGAAAAGATAAGATTAGATAAAGTCGATAATTAAGCCTATTGCTTTCTTCCTTACGACGTCCAAACGCCGTTTTCGCCGTTTTCCGAAGTTAAAAGGTTCATATGAAAAATCCTGACGCAAGGGATACAGATTAAAGCGAGTAAATAAAAGATATATTTGTGGCACAAGAAAGTATTGTAGTGTACATATTTCCTTAATTTTTAACGTTTATTTCTAAAAAAATATGCAAAATATCGTTTTCCGATCGCATGTAAGTGTTTGAAATCCCCCATTTGTATAAAAATGCATAGAATTATTTCAATTTCGATTCGCTTAGGTTATTCCTAATAGATAAGAGGTCAAATATAGAAATTTGCATTATTTTTAACAAATTATTTCTTTGGAGGAAACACATATATAAAGAAATGGTGGAATCGAAGAAGTTATATGATGTTCTATATAACTGATCATAATGAAATTACCCCTTGACAAAAGTGATAAAAGAGAATGTTTTATAAATATTTTATTAAAATTTAGAATAGATAAAAACTTTTTGAGGTTATACGATATTCTAATTGTCGTACGTACACTTGGTCTCAATCAGAAAATAATTTCTCCGATTTTTTTAGGGTGTGTTCTACGTAACGCCATTGTTAAAAAAATATATAAAATTTCTATAATATATAATTACGATGTGCTTCTTTAAAAAAAAAAATCAGTTTAAATTTTGATGCTGTGTGCAATAAAACAGAAGTTATGGACAAAAGAGGTGTCAAAATCAGGGAAAACTACGTGTGTTCTACGTAACGCCATTTTCCGAGCGACATTGTCTTGAACGACGTCGAAGTAAAGTTTTCATTGCAAAATGCTTGCAATTTTGTTTCTTTGATATATTAAATGCGAATAAAGTGGTGTTGCTAAATTTTATATATATTATTTCTTCAAATGATTTTTATTCGAAAGGCGTAAACAAAAAATGTAAAAGAATAATTTTTTGTGTCCCTGTTAGCGTAGAACGGGCGACCTACGGATCGTACTCAGGCTTTCCAAAAACCATGCAGCAGCTGCATGTGTTTTTAACGTTCGAGGAACGTGACATTTTTTCCCATACGCTGCACGACTATGGTTTGCGGTCAGATTTCTGAAAAATAACCTGACAACCTGGCTTGCAAGATGATAAGGCTATCCAATTTTACCACCTTTGGCACACCTCCCAGACGCTACTTGGGTTAAGCACCCAAAATCGTCATCCACCTCGGAAACCCAAGGGTTCTCTCGATAACTCATTTATCACCCCTAGGTCACTACACATGAAATTCCTCGTTTTTGATAGTATATTTTATAGAGCCTTCTGATTGGTTGCATTACATTTTATTATTAACCAACTAAGTAGATTATTAGTCTATCTGCCCTTACTTAATGAAATGCCAAACAGGGCCATTATGAAAAAACAGGGCATTATGACAGGGCCATTATGGCAGAAAACAGGGCCATTATGGATTTGAAACAAGATGGCCGACATCATTTTACTTCAGATGTTTTAGCAATTTGAATTAAAAAAAGTATCAAAAGTTACATGTTGGAAATAGGGTTAAACTACCATTTGATTTTCTGTGAATTAATTTATTTTGTTGTAGATGGCTTATACTGCATGTAACTCAATGGTCATTTCACAAGATGTTTTATACCCTTTTAGTTTCAATTATTATTTCTTAAATAGGCTATCTTTTTTTACCTTGATCAAACAAGGTTTTTAGATTTCTTTTATACGTTTTATTTAAAAAATCAAACAAACTAGCATCCCTTAAAACTTTGCTGCACTGGTAATTCACAAATAATTAAAAATAAACAAAGTAAATGGTTCCTACCTGAAGATAAGCTTATATACAGAGTCTGAGATCCTGTTTGTTTCTGTCAGGTTTCTAAAACAACCTTCTGAATGTCAATAGTTTGAATAAAATATTGATATACAGAAAATAAGCAAAAACCTGACAAACTTTAAAGATGTTTACATGTCAGTTTGCTGTCTGCTAAAGGGGGGGTTCTTGTTTGGGGAAAGAAATGGGTTGTAATTTGGTACTTCAACTCATCCCCTGAAAATGTTGTCCCTAAAAATATTAAATAACTAAAATTGTTATTATTTGACCACATCATATGATCTGTAGTTTTATTAGTTAAATATTCTGCACAATAAATTTCTCCAATAAATAAGATATTTTGCAAATAGTTTTATATTAGCCTAGTTAAAAAAAAAAAATTGAAACGAGCAGATCTCAATTATGTCAATGATAAATTTTAAAATTTTCTATTATCAATCTAAGTTAAATGTACGTGATTTATGCATCGGCAAAGTAAAAGCCTAGAACAAAATGGTCATGACTATTAGACATGCATTTCAAAGAAATATAATGGGCTAAAGAATGTTTTACGAGTTACAGCTCACTTCTCCACTCAGTGTAATTTGTTTATTTTCTAGTTGGTTAATAAAAGTATTAAGAAATGGGTGATTTGAGAATGGCCCTGTTATATGTTCTCGGTCTGCAATAATGGCCCTCGGAGTCTGTAATGGCCCTCGGCGTTGCCTCGGGCCATTACAAACACCTCGGGGCCATTATTGCAGACCTTGAACATATAACAGGGCCATTATAAAAACACCCATTTATTAATACCATACTAATTCGTTTTCAACATGCTCTGTATTGACAGTTCAAGATCAGCAAACAAAATAATACAAAATGACTAATGGGGTAATGAGTAAACTAGAGAAGAACCCCTAGATGGCCATAAAGATACAAGGCGCTCTTTTATTTCTTTGGAAATTTACCGACAACCTTAGCACCACCCAGAACCTGCATAGGGTTTTTATAAAATCAACCAAACAACAAGCTTCATGAAAAAACAATGAACAAAAATGTCTTTTAGTATTCCAATAGAAAAAACTGTATTAGTCAGACCATATCTATATCGCCATGAAATCCGATTAAAAATCAGTGTAAGGTTTATAAGTTGATTTTTTTACCAATCGGACACTCTTTACACTTATCAATGGCTTGATTCCAAACTTTTGACCTTTATCTTCCAAAGTCTATGATAAAATTCTATACTTATCTGATATCTTTAAGTCAAATTAGTTGATGTTTACTTAAATTATCCTTGACACGTTAATGAATCTAGCTACCCATCGACATACAATTTGTCTATTGCGTAATATTGAGGTTTTTTCTTAATCATTACGTAAGAAAGTACAGCTTACCTATAGCTACAAGAACATGATCAAGAAAAATGACATTCAATTCCAGGATTTTTATGTGACTTCAGCATTTGGTTAGACATGTATCTGCGTTCAGCAGCTTCAGCTGAAGTTGCATTGTTGGTTAGACACAAATATTACTTTAAATACTAAAAGTCAGATGTGTGATTATAACTTGCACAAGGATAAAATACATGTACATACTGAATAATACATGGCAAAATCTGTATCATATGCTGTATTTACCCGAGACACCTATATCATACCGAGGGCCAACGGCCCGAGGTATGATATAGGTCGAGGGTTAATACAGCATGTGATGCAGATTTTGCCATGTTATGTTCATTATATCATATAGAATAAAATATTGATAATGTGTAGGGGTGCGATATTGGGTATGCGATATAGGGTATGCGATATAGGTAATGTGCTTTGTCCTATAATGCATATTAAAAAAGACTATATTTATACTTAAATATATGATATATGTAGATTATTACACAGGGTTTTCCATATCAGATCCCATATCATTCCGAGACTTCCATGTTAGGTCAAGGCATCAAGCCCTACCCAGCCGGCCTCGCGGCGAGTACTGGATCTGATATGGCATATCAGTTCCCTGGTCAAAATATGGCTTGGAAACTTCCGACTGTTTCACCCGAGTATATTCACGCTTATAGAATATGCGCGAAAAATGTAAATGCAAAGTACCAAAGCGGTTTCTTAAAAACGGCTCATTATGGTTACCGGTATCTGTTCGAGGAGTAACTTTATATCCGTAGCATTTATTTTACATATTACCAAAGCGGTATAAAACAATGGTTAATTTGGTTATGCTGTATATGCATATTTCAATGAGTAACCTATCATCAGCATCATTTGAATCAAATTTATTGGACAGCCGAAACCTAAAAGTATAGGTATCGCAATGCAGGAAGATTTTTTTTGTGCCATAAAACCTTTATAAACCCATCATTTCATTCTAAATGTCCGTATCATGTAATCACCATCATGATCTTCAATTTATATGATATTCGTCTTCTCCTTGATTTGTCTTTCGTCTTTCGTCTTGGATATTGAGATTTATCATCTATGTTCGGTAAAAAAAATATTACCTTTATCGAAATGAAAGTGTCCATGCCTAAATTGTTCGAATAAAGCCCCGGCACCGAGCATATCGACAATGTGTATTACAAGAAAAGAAACTGGGTGTTTTTAACTATTTCGAAAAGATATTGGATTGTACATTTCATGTAAATGACCAAGCACGCATTAATCATAAGTTTGAACTTTCTTACTAGAGGTGGGAAACTTTGACGTAAATCATATATATTGTTTTAAATATAACAACCTTAATTTTCCAATATGACTCAGAAGCTTTCTAATAATATTTTTTTTATAGACGTCAGCTTTTTAGTTTGGCAGTCGAATTTTCATCATACAATCGCTTTACATATCGGGACCAATTGTACACCATTGCTTGCTGTCCTATGAAACAGATTTCCTTCATCTCCTCTAAGCAAACAGGATATTTTTTCATCATACAATCGCTCTACCATTCGAGACTACTTGTGCACCATTGCATGCTTGCTGTCTTATGAAACAGATTGCCTTTAATCTCTTCTAAGCAAACAGGGCCATATAGACTTGCTTTAACTTTTAACCTCACAATCCTCGATTCAGCAACTTCAGCATCTAATACTTCATATATTCGCAGGAACCTAAGATAAAGACGAACTTATAATCTTTTCAAAAATCGCTATAGGACAAAAATTTAAGGCTTCCAATTTCAAATCGTCACCTATCATTGTATAAGGATCTATAAGGCATACCAATTATAGGTCAAAGTTTTATTCAGGATATTCTGACAAATTAAATACTGCCTCACATCCCCTGAAAAGATCAGTGAAAAATCAATCAACGGTTTTGGCAACTCTGCACTATTGATGAAAGAAGAATTGAACAATTATACATGATGAGCTTAGAAAGACTTACGAGTTGTGCAATTAAGAAAGCATTACACTGTCTCAGCTCGTGGTTTGTAAATTACTTCTGAAGTTCATGGACAGGTATAGGTATAATCTTGCGGTAAACATAAGCTTATTCAATTATACTCTAGTAAAACGGTTCCTCTATTGACTATAAAAACTTCCCTAAGTAGTTGTTCTGTTTTTACTTCAACGTCAGGCTGATTTGGTTAATTAAACTTGATAGTGGATGTTTTCTTTATAGTAAACCCGTTTACCTTTGCATAATACTATGGTATATTTTAAAATCACCATACCTTTGTCTCCGCGGTGTGTGTGGGGGGCACTTTCACTTGTCAAGCAAATACAGGAGCGGATCCAGATTTTTTTGAAAGGGGGTTTTCCGATTACTGGATACTGAAAAGGGGGGTTTCAGGTTGCATAGAATTTTCTAAGGAGAAAAATTGGGGGGGGGGGGCTTCCAACACACAGAGCCCACTTCTTGACTGGTAAAAAATAGTAATTAATGTTTTTGAAAACACTGTTTGTACTCAGAGTTTGTGGCATTTTTAGATTACTGGATAATTAATTTTGACTCAGATGAGTAAGCAAATGAGTAAGCAAGACTAATGATGTTTCTTTAATTAATTTGAAAGCTTTGATTTGTAGATGCCCTAAGAATTTCCAAAGAATCCGAAAGACAGAAGAGAGATCTCGATGGCAATGACCTACCAGTAAGTTGAAAAAAGTATAAAAACTAAATAAAACAAAAAAAAAATGCAGAAAAAGTCTCAACTTTGGGCTTTATTTTATGGGTATAAGCTTCAGAACATTGCCGGCCGATTTTTTATCCCGAACTTTCCAAATGATTTATAGGGTTACGAAATCATGAACGTTCGGGGGTAAAGTACTTTCATAGTCAACTGCGCGAAGTGCGGACAAAAATATCAATATTTAATATCCATCGCTTTATGTGTCTGTCAATTGATCTTTTGTACGTGACGGATATGGCATTGATGATTATCTCTAATTACAAATCATGCAGATGCAAATTAAGCAATTTTAAAAAGATCACCACGAAAAAATAATTCTAGAATTAGGACCAAATTGTATTGTGTTGAGCCTATTGTATGCAGCAGCACTGCAGCAAAAAGTTGAAAAAGTTTCAAAATCACACCAAAATGAAAATATATTCATTTTTTTCATGTTGGCAACAAACGATCCTCATTTTATAATGATTCGATAAAAAACATGGCCGCTGTTACTAAAAATAGAACATAGGGTAAAATCACTTTAAATGGCTTATACCTCAGCAACCATAACAGATAAAAAAATCCGAAGGATCTACGGCTCTTCAGAATTAAAAGCTCTACAAAAGTCTCCATTGGGTCGAAGTTGTCAGATGACCTTTGATAGGGGTTATGGCCCTTTTAAGGTAAAAAATAACGTTTTTTTCATGTTTTTGGCCTAGGCTTATAGAATGAATATTATTGCAGATAAAAAAAAAGCTGTTGCTTGCTTAAATGTTCAGCTCATTTAGTTCTACAAAAGTCTCCATAGGGTCAAAGTTGTCAGATGACCCCTTATAGGGGTTACAGCCCCTTTATGGCGAAAAATAGTGTTTTTGGCCTATAGAATGAAAACTATTGCAGAAAGAGAGAAGCTGTTGCTTGTTTAAATGTTCAGCTCATTTAGCTCTACAAAATTCCTCAAAGGTTGAAGTTGGCAGATGACCCCTTTTAAGGGATACAGCCCCTTAAAGGCAAAAATAGTGTTTTGGCCTATAGAATGAAAACTGTTGCAGATAGAGAAAAGCAGTTGCTTGCTTAAATGTTCAGCTCATTTAGCTCTACAAAAGTCTTCATAGGCTTGAAGTTGTCAGATGACCCCTTATAGGGGTTACAGCCCCTTAAAGGCAAAAAATAATGTTTTTGGCCTATAGAATGAAAAGAATTGCTGATAAAATATGTTGCATGCTTAAACGTTCAGCTCATTTAGCTCTACAAAAGTCTCCATAGGGTGGAAGTTGTCACATGACCCTTTATAGGGGTTACAGCCCATTAAAGGTGAAAAATAGTGTCTTTTCGTGTTTTTTTCATTAAACATGTTAAAATTGTTATATAAAAGTATAATTGATGGTTAAATAAAATATTGTACACGTTACAATTTTTTTTCATCTCTATTTCTACCAGCCTATGCCATTAAATAATGTGCCACAAAACAACCCTGCAATAGAATTCAGAAATGGCGGGAGAATAAGTCATGGCAACACAGACTACAACTATAACAGGTATGAAGACATCACAACAACTGTCCCTACAACAACTGAAGTACCACAGGGACAACAAACAGTAAATATTGGAAGTGATACAGAATTCCAGTTCAGCAGTCGTCTAGAAAACACCGACGACAGCCCAGCAAATTTACAACCACGAACTTCATATACAGGAAGTTCAGTACCTACAAGAACCGGAAGTGGGTATAGGTACACGAGCCAAGTGTACACTGGTCCTGGATCTCAACCAGACTACCGATATCGACCACCGTATGACCAATTAGGATATCAAACAACAAGTACCAGTCGACAAGACCCAAATGTTAATCAACAAGGATCCAGAACGCAATATAATACTGGTTCCGGACAGACGCAATACTCGCCATATGTTGGAACTGGTGTTCATCATAATTATGGTGGTTCCGGGGTACAGTTTGTAGGTGGCGACACTCGTTATCCACTTTACAACAGAAACGAAAGAGTGTACGGTGGAAGTTCTAACTACATTCCAAATAGGGGCGTACTATCAAACGACCCGGTAAGTATAGCTCAGATTAGCCTTGATTTATACTAGGTAAACTATAAAGTTTTATTTTATCGAATGATCTATGAAGAGTTACTATAGAAAAACCAAAGAAATTTCAAAAGAGTAATTTTAAGCCATTGCAAGCTGACCGGGTTGTTGTTTACCCTCAAGGGCCAGAATCCATTTCAAAATTTATACGGATAAGTTAATGAAAAATGCCATGCATGCATGCGTATGATCAATATTGATAGTGTATAAAACCTTGAATATTATGTCATGTTCATCAATCTCTTTTTTCTATGTAACAAATTAAGAGACTGAATCATAAAGACACATGTTGTTTGATTATCTGATGTACTAAGGTTAAATCACAGTGAGTCAGTGTTTACGTAATAATTTGTTATTTCTAAGTTACATCAACAAACTTGAACAAACATAAGTAAATAAATAATCATACTACATGATGTTTTGTGTTTTACAGAAAAGATATTGAGGAAACTTATGTACTTCCTCTTACTTTGGTGTAACTTTAAAATTGTCAGTTGGGTAGTTGGCTGATATGGTTCCTTCCTGGGAGGTGCTTCTGAAGGTTTTACCCTCTCGGCGACACAAGAGACCATTTATTGCTTTCAGACACGTCTACTAGAAGATTGTCAATTTCAGAAATGTTCAAATGGAACAGGCGCAATTCTGTTGCCCTTCTCATACACGATGAAAATGAAACAAGCTTGTTCTTTTGCTGCTTTCAAACATGTTCATATGTTTGTTATTCTTTTGCTCAAATGAAACAAACTTTAAATCTTTTCCTGCATTCAGACTGTCCAAATGAAACAGGCTCATTTATATTTTACTGCCGCTTTCTGTTTCCGACATGTCCACATGTTTTTTTTCTCCTGCTCAAATGAAACAATCATAAAACTCTTTTGCTGCTTTCAGACATGCCCAACTGACCGCAGAACAGTTCTGATAAACGGTCTTGGGTGCTCACAGGCTATAAATACACTTGGAACGTTTATTTGCTACAACTACGAGAGAGTTTCTCAAGAATGCTGTGAACGATGCTTATCTCTGAAGAGTGCAGCAAAAGTTGGTAAGCATTGTGGTATTTTGATAGATAACTTTATGTTTAGTATAAGAATATACTAGTACATTAAAATAACCAAAATGAACATAGATAAAGGTTCTTATCGTATATATTTGATTTTTATAATAAACACTAAGCATCGTTAATCTATGTCCGATATATTGTAATGAAGGTGATGGTACATCAACTGACATCGCACTTGTGTTTGCACTAGCGCTAAAAAATCCAGGCTCCGGTTTTTTTCCCGAAAATAAAAAGGCAGGACCAAGAAAATATCCATGCTCCCTAAACATCAATTGGTTTCTTCTTATGCAACCTCTTTTTGTCAGGAAACAAACGTTGTGTCATCACATCAGCCACCTGAAACAAATTTAACACAATATCATTATGACCAACACATTCGATTTGCTGCCCTAAGCCCAAAATAGTATAGCATAACTGTAACATGTATGACGATCTGTAACGGTTATTCTTGTACATTTCAATGCAGGATTAACGCCAACATGTTACTATCGATACTAGCAACCAAAATAAGCCTTTGCTCCCATTTGAATGGAAGAGGGAGGCTTGGTTGCCATGAAGCCTGTTTTTACCTTCAATTTCTTTTAAAATGCCTGTACAAAGAGTTTCAATTTCTCTGGTATGTATTCCTTGTTCTATCTTTTCTCTTGGACATTTTAGAAGAATCGTCTGAGTGCGTTTATTTTGTTATTTTGTTATTACCTTTATTTTGCTTTTTTTTCTAGGTTGTGAATATGGTGATTGGTCTTATCAATGTAGAAACATACAGCCTTTTGATTGTTACAACCAGCGAAACAGAGAAATCTGCTGCGATACATGTCGTCTGCATAGGCAACGACAGAGCGTAGGTAAGCCAATGGAATTGATTGTTACAAGCAGCTGAGAAACAGAGAAATTTGCTTCGACATACGTCGTATGCATAGGCAACGACAGAGCGACGGTAAGCCAATGAAAATAATTGTTACAACCAGAGAAACAGAGAAATCTGCTGCCATACATGTCGTCTGCATAGGTGAGCCAATGAAATTGATTGTTACGGCCAGACAAACAGAAATATGAATCGAAACATGTTTGTCTCCATAGCCAATGAAAGAGCGAAAGTAAGCCTTTAGGATTGATTGTTACATCATAAAAAAAAAAGATTTTCTCTTACACAAATTGTGTAAGTCCGTAGTATTTTTTAAAAAGATAAATGACAAAAAAATTTGTTGCTAAACAGGTTTCCACAGTTCATGTAGGCCATGTTGTCTGAATACCATAGATAAGCCAATAAAATTGGTTGTTATAATCAGAGAAACAGCAAAATCTGCTGTGAAACATCTCGTCTGCATAGCAGAAATATTCTGCTCAACATGTCGTCGAGATGTTGGTAACCCATTGACCTAGATTTTACAACAATATTAAAGTAAATTTACTAAGAAACATGGACAACAACAGAGAAACAGAAAGACCTTAATACAATAGTCAAGAACAAAAAAAAATCTAAACAAAAAATAAAGTAAGAGTCGTCTGCTACATTTGCAATTGACCTTTGCTACATTGTAATACTCTACATTGACAATGAGAGAGAATTTGTATGCCAATGAAAATTGATTGTTAAAAACCAAAGAAATCTGCTGCGAAACATGTCGTCTGCCCAGGCAATGACAGATTGTAGGTAAACCAAAGAAATTGATTGTGAAAGAGAAAGGGAAACGTGTCAATTTGCAACTTTAAAGTAAGGGTAACTATTTAAGAAGCAGAGGTACCAATTGGGCATCCGAATGCCATAAGGCCAAAAGGGCAAAGACGACTGCAGTTAACACGAACGAGAACAGCACGAAGAAGCAGACAACACAAAAACACGCAGACAAAAAAAACTGAAAAGCGATAAACAACGCAAAATCAAGTCGTAACGATCGAGAGTGAACCCACGTGTTTCCGGAAGTAAGACCACAATTAGAAACAGTTCAGTTTGCCCAAACCCTACCCATGTCACCAAGGTATATGTAGGTAGGTAGGAAAATTCTTTGTTCCCCTCCGGGAGATCAGAAACTGGATTTATATAAAAAAAATCTTAAAATCTTTACCCTCCATAAAAGAATTGAGTAGGCAGGATTTTTTTGGGTAGGTAACATTTTGGGCAAACAAACATAATTTTTATTTTGGCCTAAGCATTAACACAAGAAGATGATAGAAGCAGAGGTACCAATTGGGCATCCGAATGCCATAAGGCCAAAAGGGCAAAGACGACTGCAGTTAACACGAACGAGAACAGCACGAAGAAGCAGACAACACAAAAACACGCAGACAAAAAAAACTGAAAAGCGATAAACAACGCAAAATCAAGTCGTAACGATCGAGAGTGAACCCACGTGTTTCCGGAAGTAAGACCACAATAAGAAACAGTTCAGTTTGCCCAAACCCTACCCATGTCACCAAGGTATATGTAGGTAGGTAGGAAAATTCTTTGTTCCCCTCCGGGAGATCAGAAACTGGATTTATATAAAAAAAATCTTAAAATCTTTACCCTCCATAAAAGAATTGAGTAGGCAGGATTTTTTTGGGTAGGTAACATTTTGGGCAAACAAACATAATTTTTATTTTGGCCTAAGCATTAACACAAGAAGATGATAGAAGCAGAGGTACCAATTGGGCATCCGAATGCCATAAGGCCAAAAGGGCAAAGACGACTGCAGTTAACACGAACGAGAACAGCACGAAGAAGCAGACAACACAAAAACACGCAGACAAAAAAAACTGAAAAGCGATAAACAACGCAAAATCAAGTTGTAACGATCGAGAGTGAACCCACGTGTTTCCGGAAGTAAGACCACAATTAGAAACAGTTCAGTTTGCCCAAACCCTACCCATGTCACCAAGGTGTATGTAGGTAGGTAGGAAAATTCTTTGTTCCCCTCCGGGAGATCAGAAACTGGATTTATATAAAAAAAAATCTTAAAATCTTTACCCTCCATAAAAGAATTGAGTAGGCAGGATGTTTTTGGGTAGGTAACATTTTGGGCAAACAAACATAATTTTTATTTTGGCCTAAGCATTAACACAAGAAGATGATAGAAGCAGAGGTACCAATGGGGTATCCGAATGTCAAAAGTCCGAAAGGGCAGAGACTAAACCAGTAAACACAAACAAGAACGGGACAAAAACAGATAACACGTAAAACATGGAAACACAAAACAACTGAATATCAATCAACAACGCGAACTCCAGTCGAAACAAGAGTGAACTCAGGTGCTCCGGAAGAGTAAGCAGTTCCTGCTTGCTATAGCACACCCGTCGCGTTGCCAATAGTCGCGTTGACGATAGGCATTAAGTTCAATTGTGGATTTTTAAATTGCCGCTAATAAGGTAAATTGTGTCGCGTAGGTTTCTTCTCATATCAGACAACACAAATTGATATTTTTTATATATAAGCATACTTTTTCATTCTTTCAGTCATCCCTGGCTGCGAATATGGAGACCTCACACCGCGTTGTCAAATCATAAGGGAGAAGCGTCATCTGTGTTATCTTCCCGAAAACAAACGTCTCTGTTGTGTTACCTGCCCATCATTAGCTGACCCAGGTACAAATGGTATGTTTTGTTCTGCACAAATTATGAAATTCTTAAATGTTTACTTATTATACCCCAATGTAACTAAATACATAGTGTTATACATAAATGTATAAATGTTTTTGGTACGTCTGTCCGTGATCAAAAGTTTTCGTTCTCAGCTATAATTAATCGTAGGCTTTGGATATTTGGTATGTAGCTTCAAGTAGTTGTCCCATAGACTTTTTTCACTAAATTTTCACGGTCGAACAATTTAAGTAACAGATTCCTCAGCAACTATTAGTGGTAGGCTTTTAATATTTGGTACATAGCTTCAGGTAGGGGTTCCATAAGATGGGATATGTTTTCAGGTCTTTCGATCATCATTTACATGTACTTCATGTTTAACGAGCCGACTTGGAAACACAACAACTCTTTCATTTTTATTCCTAACTCTAAATAGATAATCTCTGTCCGTAATGTGGACGCATGAGGTATGTGAGCATGCTCACTAAGGTTCTTTCATTTCTTATGGAAAACTACCTTGATCATGTATGTGAACACCAGGATAAATAAGCAAAAAAATGCCAATTGCAAGCGTCCAAATCTGGCATCATTATGTATGGGAACACCGTAACAAATCAAAGAAATAAAGTAAAACCTCTTTGGTGGATTGTTCATATAACAACATACACTTTCCTTGAAAATTTGATAACGCCATCTGCACACGTCGAACGACATTCAATTACTTACCATTTATCAAATTGAAATTACTTTAGAACAATGTTTCATACATTGTATATTGTTTTCCAGTTTGTCAATGGGGAGATCAAAATCCGGAGTTGTGTACCCCATTTGATCAACAGAACCAGCTCCGTATAAACTGTTATATGCCTACTGTCAAACAGATTTGTTGCCAGACATGTGAAGGACTGAAATCTAGAATCAGAGAACAAATTGCAGGTAAAATTGTAAAATAATGATTAAACAATAGCAGCGCGACGGGTAAGCTATAGCATGCAGCAACTGCTTACTCTCCTGGAGCGCATGCGTTCACTCTCGTTACGACTTGAGTTCGCGATGTTGATTGCTATCGCAATAAACTTTTACAAATTTTACAGGATTCGACATAGGAACTTTTTGTCCAATTTCACAAATCCTTCTTAAAATCAAACTTCGCCAAGGATAAAAAAAGATACAAGTGCCTGACTACTAATATATATAAGAGTAAGAACAATCAAAATGGCTTTTACTTAATAGAAAAAAAAATACAAAATACAGAAGCGGTATAAAACGATTAATTGGACTATGCTGATAACTAGTATGCAAGTTAATTTTTCATCAGCAGCATTCAAATCAAAATTTTGGAAGGTCGAAAACCAAAGCTATTGAAGGAAAAATATGTATTTACTTAAGAAACCAAAACTTCCGGCCAGGGAAGCCAAATTAGGCACCTAGGATTTCAACCATATGCAATACAAGGAAAGAAACCTGGTGTTTTAAACAATTTTGAATTAAGACATTCAGAAATTTCAATAAAAACATAGTATGTTGTTAGATTCGTGTCAGACAAGTTCAACTATGAGGCCTATATTCCACCAGCAGCGGTTATGGACTCCATATCCTCTTATAAAATATTTATTACAGGAGTTTGTCTTTACTGTCGTAGTTTGTCTTTACTGGTAGTAAAACAATTCCAGTGTGTTTTAGATGTATGCTCTATATTATTCTTAGATATGGTATACTTTTACATGAGATTATATCTCATGCGTACACTTTGTTAAAAAAAAACTATTATCTAATGTAAACTCTTAAACCTAAGGTTCAACATTCTCCATGTTAGTTTGTCCTTAGATATATAAGTTATTATATATTAAATATACCATTGTGGTTTTTCTAAATTACCGTTTAATTGTGGGCTGTGTCGCGTACACTTATTCCACATCTCTTTATTTTCTACTAATTATTCGGGTTTCATTTGATTTTTTTATATATTTTCAACACCTTTTAATAGTGGATTTACTATACATGTATTTGGGTTCTAGTGCTGCTGATGAGGATTAAAATTCCGAAATGGCTGGCCATACATGTACAGCTCATCAAAATTGATTGCAGTTGGAGTTTACATATTATGTGTTATTGTCTCATGTTCGTTTACTCCATATTCTCTAATAAAATATCCAAAATCCTGAATGATATATTACTCTTCGAGGTGACAAAATAGTTGATCGAATATTTGTTGTCTCTTATTCTTGTGTTTTATTCCAGGTTGTGAGTATGGCGACCGCCCTGTGTCTTTTAGAACCCCGTATGGTGTGTTGGATTGTGCGAGTTACATCAGACAGTTTGGAGTAGAAGTCTGCTCTAATATCGACGTCTCTACTCACTGTTGTTACACGTGTTACCGATATCGCTCACTGACCAGAGACGGTAAAAAGTAGAACATTTTACTGAGAACTTTTGAAGATATTAAAGATAGTCCCTTTTGCAGAGCCCGAGATGGAAACAAGGGGAACTTGAACGATGAGCAAACAGTTATAGACATTTCTATAGCTTTGTTACAATTGAGTCATATTTAATATATAAGTTTTGATTCTATCACGGTTTGAACTTTTTGTTTCTCATAAATAAAAACATTTTTTAACTATTTTTATTTTTCAATGTTGTTCAATTATTTTTAGTCTAATTATTAGAACATCAAGATTGTAGTTCTCCTTCCTTTGAAAAAAATGTACTTTGGTGAATCATGCCAGAAAAAAAATATGATCTAGCATAAAAATTAAAGATACATGTAGGTTTAACGGTGGTGTTAACTGTCCAGGTAAATCTTATCTAAAAACTCTCGAATAAGTCTTCTCTCAAGATATTCATTAATTCGAGTAAATACAAGAATGGTATCAACGTTTATTTTCGATACAATTTTATATGTAGAAATATATCTAAAAATATATCAAACCAGTACAGAAAGGCATAGTAGCACTAAATGTGAAAACATGTACTTAATATGTATAAATACATGAACATTTATACTAAGTAAATTCCTAAATTTAAGAAAACTGTTAATATCACTCAAATTTCAGGACTTGTAGCGCACATCACAACATATAATAATGAACCCAGAGCGTATAATAAAACATACCAATTCAATTCGGTCATGGACTTCCAGTCTGACGATTAAATAACCAGAGAACAAGTCGCTATGATTCTTCGAGAGTTACAAAATTACCGAATCTTGAGGATCAATTTCAATAACAAAGAGAAAAGACATACCGAAAATATTGAAGATCGCAATAGTCCTGACTTGGTACAGTAATTTCAATGGCGCGCCAAATCTCCCTCTTTCATCGCGTTCTTAGTGTCCGGTAGTAATGAATCGAGAAACTATAGACACTATAGACACTATGGAATCAAAGACAATTAAATCTGCATGCGTGTCCAAACGATTATGTTATAAAAATGTTGGGGATGCTACGGTTCAATGTCGTTTTCGACACAACTTTGCCATACAAGGCAGTTAGTTGTTATGGTGGAGGATACCAGAGTACCCGGAGGGGTCTTAGACCTTGGACGGGCAACTGACAAATAACATGGGGTCAGGTCATTATTCCAAAGACCCATTACTCCGACAATCCATTATTCCGACAGCCCATTTCTCCGACAACTCATAGCTCCGACAAGGACTTAGAAATGCTAGTTATATTTTAACTATGTGTATATGAGGAAAAATATTTGAAATTCCTGGAAGCATGTTCATACGGCGGTACCAGCTGTGTGAAGTAGACCATATCAGAACAACAAGTATGACAACAGATTTCTGAAACAAGATAAGCAAGAATGTACATGGACCTTTTTTCCTTTATCAATTATTTGTTAATGCTCACACGAAACATGGGTCAAAAAGATGAATCGCCTGTCAACACGATCAGAATTATAAATTCCTTGTTAATATATATATATTCATAAGCAAAGATTATAAATATATTCAGGGAAGAAAATACACATGAACTCTATATGATATTGCTGAAAGTATCTGAAAGATTTCAGCGTCCCTCAACTGTTGATCCGAAATCACAGGCGACCAATCACCTAGATCTTATGGTTATTACAAGCTTAGGTGTTCAAATAAATTCAATATTACTGCATAGCTTGCATGTTGTTTATAGGGATAATTGTTACGGTTACTCAACTGGGGAGGCAGGGTAAAGAAATAAGGGACAAAGCTGTATTTTACATTGCTTTATACCTTGTACTGCACATGGTCAACATCCTTGATGCTGGTCTGGATTTGGTTAAATTGTTCAAACGTTTTGGAATTTAGTACCTTTCCTTCAATACTTTTGGTTGTTGACCTTGCAGGTTGCAGGTGGCGAATTAACAGGTCCGCAGTAACGTTTAGCTTGTCGGTAAAGGTCCACTAAAGAGTGCTCAATACCCGGCACCGGGTCCGGACGCTTTTCAGCTTATGCTTTACCCCCAAGCAGACGGAATTCGGCCATATTAGGCAAATTAACACAAATATGGTGATAAAATGAACATGAAATGGTGTTGTGGAGGATATGGAGACACAAGGCCAATCGGGGATGCCACTGACAAAAAGAGCGATGTACGTGTAGGGACGGTGTCGTATAATTATGGGTCCACCAAACTAACGTATCCGGCCGGATACGTAAAATTAACATTTTGGGTCCGGGTCTATAATTTTAGGTCCGCCCGTATAAGAATAGGTCCGCCCTATTTACGTATCCGGGTCCACGAATATTTCATTTAATAACACCTTTTAAGTTGTGAAGAAGTAAGTTTTGATAGTTATTAAATCATAATTAACGTTTCGAAACGGTCTTTTATTGTGCACACGTTCAGTACCCGGGGTTCAGTACAGTAAAAAAACTAAATGTAATATTAATCTTAGAAAATAATTTAAATTTTATAACATAAATTTCTTTTCTTTTATTTTGTTTTATTTCATTCTATTTCTTTATTATATTTTTATTGCCTAATTTTTATATTATTTTATTTTACTTCAGTTTAATTTTATTTTGATTTCTGTTTTATTTTTTAATAAAATAAATTTTATTTATTTTATGTTATGTTGTGCTATGTTTTATTTCATTATATTATTGAGATTAAAACTCAAATACGATTATTAAGCCAGTGGCGTAAAAAAGAAAGTATTTTGAGTCCACATAATTATTGATAGCGTGGTAGTTACCTGATAACGCAACTTTCCAAGGGGAACTCCAGCTGAGAATATCAATCAGCGACGACAAGTAGGTTTTCACCTTTTATATATGTATTCATATATAGAGATTTTTATTATCTGTATGTCATAAATTCTCTTTGTTAGCGGGTATAGACTCCTCAGGATCTAGTCGCGCTGACTGAGGAGGGCCTCCTAATACTTTGAGGGCAAACGCAATCCTGTCAGATGGTTCCAAATCAATCACCGCTCTGACTAGTAAAGTTTTTTTTTATAATTTGGTACAATAGCAGCTTTAGACGTATGCTACTTGTTTGTCAACAATGTTTTGGTTACAAAGTCTTCGCTGCTTTTATTTTGAGCTTCCTTCTCTGCATGGGGATGTAATCAGTTAACTATACAAGAGTAGAGAGCCATTATCTTATGCTTCTATTGTTGTCCGTCTAGTTTGGAGCGTTGGTCCAGCTCTTTCAGCATCTTTGTGAGAGTGCCATCTTCTCTGGACATGTAATCCCGGGCGATTAACCTTGCACCCCTTGCTTCTTGTTTTTACATGTAAATCTTACATGTATGATTTGAAGTGTTATATGACACCAAATATATTGGGAATAAATAGAAAATAATGAGTTGTGGAATAAGTGTAAGCGACACAGCTCACATAACATACTAGTAATACTTTTTTTCCAAATATAGGTACTATACTAAAAATAAGGCTCATTAAAACTTTCCGCTCTGTAAAAACTCACGAAAATAAACAGGGGACTGAGAGAGGCTATCAATTTCAAATGCAGCGGTGACAAAAAAAAATTACGGTAAAATTTGAAAGAACCTTAGTGAGCACGCTCACATACCCCACGCGTTCTGCTATTGGACTATGAAAAATAACCTTGAGCTTGTAAACTTTGGCGAATTAAAAATTTGTGATAACATACACAGTTACATATGTTATACTTCTTGCATACCAAGCTTCGTTAAATTCTGTTCAGTAATTTAAGAGGAGTTGCGTTCACAAACTGTAATCATTATTTTCTGCAATGTCTAAGTCCAAAGGACCATAGCTCCCACAAAAATTCGTGGATCGAAAATTTTCTGATAATATGCACAACTGCATATGGTGTACTTCTTACATACCAAGTTTCGTTAAATTATGTTCAGTAGTTTAAGAGAAGTTGCGTTCACAAACTGTAATTATGATTTTCTGCAAATTTCTAAGTCAAAAGGGCAATAACTCCCACAAAAATTTGCGTATCAACAATTCCTGGTAACATGCACAGTAACATATGTTATACTTCTTGCATACCAAGTTTCGTTAAATTCTGTTCAGTAGTTTAAGAGGAGTTGCGTTCACAAACTCTTTAACTGTAATCATGATTTTCTGCTAATTTCTAAGTCCAAAGGGCCATAACTCCCACAAAAATTTCCGGATCGAATATTCCTGGTAATATCCACAACTAAATATGGTGTACTTCTTGCATACCAAGGTTTGTTAAATTCTGTTCAGTAGTTTATGAGGAGTTGCGTTCACAAACTAAAATCATGATTTTCTGCAAATTTCAAAGTCCAAAGGGCCATAACTACCACAAAAATTTGCGGATCAAAAATTCCTGGTAACATGCACAACAACATTTGGTTTACTTCTTGCAAACCAAGTTTCATTCAATTCTGTTCAGTAGTTTAAGAGGAGTTGCGTTCACATACTTTGATCACAGACGGACGGACCAGTCAAGAACATTATACCCTTCGCAACTTCGTTGCGTGTGGTATAAAAATGAATTTACAGAACGTACTTGCACATATAAAATTCGTGTTGCTTAACATGTAAAATGTAATTCATTTATATTTTCACATCATTTAACATTTCATGACTAGCGTGGTGCATGCACACATAACCTAAATACATCCCCCTTTTAAGTTCTAATGTTTAAGTTCTGAGAGATCGTAGAAAAGTCTTTGTAAAAGCGTAGTAAAATCGTACCGAGCAAAATACAAGCGTAATGAAAGAGTAAAACGATCGTAGTGATCGCGGAGGATGCGTAGGTAGGTCGTAGGGCTGTCCCATTAACAATCTGGGCAAAGCCACCCGACCTAATGTCAGGTTTTATGCGCTCTTTAGTGGACTTTTATCGACAACCTTAGCTCTGCTGCTGGCCTATGCGCCACCCAAAACCCGCAAAAGTTATTTGTATAAAGAAAGGCGGACCAGTAAACTGTCAAATTTATAGGTCCGGGACTATTCATATCTCAAGAACGATGAGTCGGTAAAGTGACAAACTTATACATGAAGGTCTGAGACTATTAATACTACAAAGGGTGAACCAGTAAACTGTCAAACTTAAAGGTCCGGGACTATTCATTTATAAAGAAAAATGGACGAGTAAACTGTCAAAATTAAAGGTCCGGGTCTATTCATATGAAGAAAGTTGAAGCAGCAAACTGTCAAACTTAAAGGTCCGGGGCTACTCAGATGAAGAAAGTTGGGCCAGTAAACTGTCAAACTTAAAGGTCCTATTCATATCAACAAAGTTGGACCAGTAAACTGTCAAACTTAAAGATACAGGGCTATTCATTTATAAAGAATGGCGGACCAGTAAACTGTCAAACTTAAAGGTCGGGTCTATGCATATGAAGAAAGTTTAAGCAGCAAACTGTCAAACTTAAAGGCCTGGGGCTATTCATATAAAAAAAGTTGGACCAGTAATCTGTCAAACTTAAAGATACAGGGCTATTCATTTATAACGAAAGGCGGACCAGTTAACTGTCAAACCTAAAGGTCCGGGGCTATTCATTGAAAAAGAAAGATAGACCAGTAAACTGTCAAACTTAAAGGTCCGGGGCTATTCATTGATTAAGAAAGATTGACCAGTAAACTGTCAAACTAAAAGGTCCGGTCTATTCATATGAGGAAAGTTGAAGCAGCAAACTGTTAAACCTAAAGGTCCGGGGCTATTCAGATGAAGAAAGTTGGACCAGTAAACTCTCAAACTTAAAGGTCCGGGGCTACTCAGATGAAGAAAGTTGGGCCAGTAAACTGACAAACTTAAAGGTCCGGGCCTATTCATATCAACAAATTTGGACCAGTAAACTGTCAAACTTAAAGATACAGGGCTATTCATTTATAAAGAATGGCGGACCAGTAAACTGTCAAACTTAAAGGTCGGGTCTATTCATATGAAGAAAGTTTAAGCAGCAAACTGTCAAACTTAAAGGTCCGGGGCTATTCATATAAAAAAAGTTGGACCAGTAATCTGTCAAACTTAAAGATACAAGGCTATTCATTTATAAAGAAAGGCGGACCAGTAAACTGTCAAACCTAAAGGTCCGGGGCTATTCATTGATAAAGAAAGATGGACCAGAAAACTCTCAAACTTAAATGTCCGGGGCTATTCATTGATAAAGAAAGATTGACCAGTAAACTGTCAAACTTAAAGGTCGGGTCTATTCATATGAAGAAAGTTGAAGCAGCAAACTGTTAAACTTAAAGGTCCGGGTCTATTCATATAAACAAATTTGGACCAGTAATCTGTCAAACTTAAAGATACAGGGCTATTCATTTAGAAAGAAAGGCGGACCAGTAAACTGTCAAACTTAAAGGTCCGGGGCTATTCATTTATAAAGAAAGATGGACCAGTAAACTGTCAAACTTGAAGGCCCGGGTCTATTCATATGAAGAAAGTTTAAGCAGCAAACTGTCAAACTTAGAGGTCCGGGCTATTCAGATGAATAAAGTTGGACCAGTAAACTGACAAACTTAAAGGTCCGGGCCTATTCATTTCAACAAAGTTGGACAAGTAAACTGTCAAACTTAAAGATACAGGGCTATTCATTTATAAAGAAAGGCAGACCAGTAAACTGTCAAACTTAAAGGTCCTATTCATATTAACAAAGTTGGACCAGTAAACTGTCAAATTTAAAGATACAGGGCTATTCATTTATAAAGAAAGGCGGACCAGTAAACTGTCAAACTTTTAGGTCCGGGGCTATTCATTTATAAAGAAAGTTGGACCGGTAAACTGTCAAACTTAAAGGTCCTATTCATATTAACAAAGTTGGACCAGTTAACTGTCAAATTTAAAGATACAGGGCTATTCATTTATAAAGAAAGGCGGACCAGTAAACTGACAAACTTAAAGGTCCGGGTCTATTCATATGAAGAAAGTTGGACCAGTTTACTATCAAACTTAAAGGTCCGGGGCTATTCATATAAAGAAATGCAGACCAGTTACCTGTCAAAGTTAAAGGTCAGAAGAAGGGCAGACCAGTAAACTGTCAAAATATAGGTCCGGGGATATTCATATAAAGATAGGGGGACCAGTAATCTGTCAAACTTAAAGGTCCGGGGCTATTCATATAAAGAAATGCGGACTAATTACCTGTCAAAGTTAAAGGTCAGGGTTTATTCATATGAAGAAGGGCAGACCATTAAACTGTCAAAATATAGGTCCGGGGATATTCATATAAAGAAAGGGGGACCAGTAATCTGTCAAACTTAAAGATACAAGGCTATTCATATAAAAACAGTTGGACCAGTAATCTGTCAAACTTAAAGATACAGGGCTATTCATTTATAAAGAAAGGCGGACAAGGAAACTGTCAAACTTAAAGGTCCGGGGTTATTCATTGATAAAGAAAGATGGACCAGTAAACTGTCAAACTTAAAGGTCGGGTCTATTCATATGTAGAAAGTTTAAGCAGAAAACTGTCAAACTTAAAGGTCCGGGGCTATTCATATAAAGAAAGGCGGACCAGTAAACTGCAAACTTAAAAGTCCGGGGCTATTCATATAAAGAAAGGTGGCCCAGTCAACTATCCAACTTAAAGGTGCGGGGCTATTCATTTATAAAGAAAGATGGACCAGTAAACTGTCAAACTAAAAGGTCCAGGGCTATTCATTTATAAAGAAAGATGGACCAGTAAACTGTCAAACTTAAAGGTTCGGGGCTATTCAGATGAAGAAAGTTTCACCAGTAAACTGACAAACTTAAAGGTCCGGGTCTATTCATATGGAGAAATGGGACCAGTTAACTATCAAACTTTAAGGTCCAGGGCTATTCTATGAAGTAAGGGGGACCAGTAACCTGACAAACTTAAAGGTCCGGATCTATTCATATAAAGATTTTCGGACCAGTTACCTGTCAAATTTAAAGGTCCGGGGCTATTCAGTTATACATTGAATGCAATATTTTTGAGTTTCATTGGTGTGTAAAAGCGTGGACCTAAGCACATTTTTAATGAAGCGCGGTAGCTTTTACACACCAATAAAACTCAAAAATATTGCATTCAATGTATATAATTACATTCCGATAAAATATATTAAACGTTTGCACAGAAAATTGCACGAAATGCATGGTTTATCTTTTTTTAAATTACTCCGCGCAAGTCGTTGTTATAGGTGGCACGTGCTAGTGAGTTTCATCGAGAAATAAAACTGCATTATTAACCAGAAATTGTCGTTATAAATTAGAATGTAATTATATAAAGAAAGTTGGACCGGTAAACTCTCAAACTTAAAGGTCCGGGGCTATTCATATAAAAAAAGGCGGACCAGTAAACTGTCAAACTTAAAGCAAAGCCACTGATGACAAATAAATAATGATAATTCGGTACAAATTAATTCTTCACTTGATAGCAGTTAGTCATATGAACTTACGGTCTGGTTAGTTTTAAGATTGTTGAAATTTCAACAGGTTTGTTCTTGTCATTCAGTCATCATGATTGTTAAGCTTTCCGATGTATAAAGAAATGACATTCATCTTCAACAGCACAATTTGACACATAGTTTTCAGATTCTTTTTTACTTATGATTATATCTGACTCAACCATGCTAAATTCAAGATCGTGGGCACTTGTGCTAAATTTTGTATGAAATTACTGGTCCTGAAGTTTTGAACATGTTTGTGGTCAGGTTCTTTTTTTATTTTATTTTTTTTAAATTTTTCAATTTCCAAACTGATTTTAGATTTCTTTGATTCATCTCCCTATTATTTCCACGCAATCTGTTTTTCTCCCAAAAGAATTACACCCTTTAAAAAGTATAGTTTTTACTTTAACTCTACTATCACAAGCAATTGTGTTAACTCATGAAAGCTCAATCCATATTTTATTAAAACAAGAGGCTCACGTGATCCTGAATCACCTTACTTGATCGTTTGAGTTCTTAAACTATAAGACGAAAATATCTTTTTTTTTTTACATTTTGAGAACCATATGCTAAATGAGAGGTCATCTTATAACATGGATTCTATGCAGCTCCTTAAAGGAATGGTCCTACACCAACTGGTTAAATATTTTGCTGATATTGACTTGCTTCAACAAAAAAGTGTTTAAATATCTTTTATTGTTTCAGTCAGGATACTGAAAAGCTTATAATTTTTCTACGTCTAGAAATATGTTTTCGTTTATAATTTTAGGATTGGTATATGTTGAATCTTGTGTGTTATATTTTCAATCCAGGGCCAATGCAATATGGCGAGCAACGACCACTGGGTCACATTGAAGGCTGCTGTTATCTTATATATCCTCAGGAACTTGAGATTAAGGACACTACGGATTCTTGGAAGTCCGCTTCATATTTAGATTTACATCTCGAAATTGACTCTCAAGGAAAACTTTCAACAAGGCTCTATGACAAACGTCATGACTTCAACTTTCCAATCGTCAAATTTCCCTTCTTGTGTAGCAATATTCCGTCCGCTCCAGCTTATGGAGTTTACGTATCTCAATTGATTCGTTACTCCAGAGCGTGCTGGAATTGCATCGATTTCCTTAGCAGAGCGTCACGTCTGACACAAAAATTGCTCACACAGGGTTATGTTGCTCCTCGGTTGCTGTCTTTACTCAAGAAATTTTACGGAAGACATCTTTGGTACCTCTGATTCTTAATACTAGTCAAATACTATCAAGTAGAAAATTTTGAAAAAAAAATCAAGAATTATTTTAAAAGTGCACAAACGGACGATAGACGCCCAGTGTTTGCAATAGCACACATAAGCAACCTGTTAAATCTGAAATTGTTGCTGAATATGTATTCAACATCTTCCATCTTTCCATACAAGTCCTATGTCAATGTTGATGCATGTACATTCTTGATGTTGAGTTTGATTAATAAAATACAGAGTCATGTTTAAATTTCTTAATCATGACCTAAAACAAGAACTTGAAAATGTAGAATAAATGTATTTAGAGGTATTTCAAAAGCATTTTAAGTTATTTCTAGAGGTAATAAGATGATTAATCTAACTGTCAAACTTAAAGGTCCGGGGCCCAAATGGTCTGCAGCACACAAAAAAAACCATTTTCTAACCTTCATTTTTGCTATGTTTTGCGGACCCGCGGCTGCGCGAACTATTTTGCAATAGATGTATTTGCTGCAAACCATTTCGGCCTTAAATGGGTAATTTTGTTCATTTTTATGCATTTTTTCCCATTTTGAATAATTCAATGAAAAAAATGCATAAATAATATTTAAAAAAATATGCACTGTTGATATCAGAAATTTTCGTCACGCCCTGGCAATTTGGGCATGTCCCATCAATAAAAGTGTCGGACTGTAATATGTAACTGATTGCTGAATTGTTTGAAATAGCCAGCTTGAGGTCTAATTTATCAGCTGTGTGCTAGGTGTGAATTATTTGAGACAGGTATATAGGGTCTCTGGAATAGATAAAGCAGGTGAATGCATTTGATTTATTACTATTTTTTTTAAATACATGGATTGATGAGTCACCTCCTATTGTCACTTATTGCTTACATAGGTTCAATTTCAGAACAAAGTGTTGTGAAAAATAACGTTTTATTTCAGCAAACGACTAAAACTGAATTAAAATCAAATAAATAAAATTTTTATCATTCAATACAAATAATTTGTATATAAAATAAAGAGAAACAGTCAAATATGAGAAGAAAGACAAAATGACGTACAAGCGGGCGTACAAGTCGTTTATGAACTCTACTGAGACTATCAAAAATTGATTGAAACTGACAAAACTCAAACTAAAATTTGGTTTTAATAATACACTGTATCTCATCTTGAAACAACTGTGTGTAAAAGTAAAATGAACTAAAATAGTTCCTATTGTTATCTTGAAAAAATAGAAGAACACACATGAAATCAATTATTTTCTTTCGAGCCCGGACCTATACTTATAGACAAAAATAGTTCAAAGGCGGACCCAAAATGTTAACATTAAGGGTCCGGCCGGACCCGGACCTATAATTATGCGACAACGGACAAGTTGGTCTCCTGCATGGGGATCCTACTCTTATCGAGACCTACAGCAGGATTCTTTAACGAGCGAGGAACATGACATTTTTCCCTACACGGTGCATCATTATGGTTTGCGATTTGGATTTCCGCGATATAGACTGACGACGCCAAGATTCATTATGACATGACTGCCCTATTCAACCATCTAGGGTACATAAGCCAGTCGCTTTGTCGGGAAAGCGACCTGACCTGATGTTAGACTTCTGAGCGCTCTTAATGGAACTTTTACCTACAAGCTTAAGCGCTGGAACCCGCACGGGATTACTGCCACAGAGTCGAGACAAAATCCACACCCATTAGTGTGGCATGCGGACTAATGAAAAAAATCATTCTATGTGACCAACATACCAAGATTAAAAAAGAAGGAAGCAAAGAGGCACCAATGGGGCATCCAAGTGTCAAAAGTCAGAAAGGTCAACGACGAAACCGGTAAACACGAATGAACGAGAACAGGACGAAGAAACACAAAACACAAAATCAACCGAACGGAAATCAACACCGCGAACTCAAGTCATAACAAAAGTGAACTCAGGTGCTCCGGAAGAGTAAGCAGTTCCTGCCTGCTATAGCACACCCGCCGTGTTGCTAATTTCCAATTCAGTGTGTCAAATCCGGTAAAGGAAGACAAAACAAATTTCTACGACAAACCAACATCTGCATAGTAGATAAAGTTAGACAATTTACAATACTTATTTTTGATCTCCTTTGTCGGAGTAATGGGTTGTCGGAATAATGGGCTGTCAGAGCAATGGGTCGTCGGAGAAATGGGTTGTCGGAATAATGGGTTGTCGGAGTAATGCTATGCACATACAGGCGTGCAAGTCCGGTGTTTGTAAATACATGTACTAAGCGGGACTCGATCACTACCTGTATAAGTAATGGACCATTCACCAATAGTGTGGTTGCGCCTTAGACCACCAGATCAGCCAGGCTCCCTATAATATCAATAAAAGTTTGGGCAATCGAAACATATATCTCGAAATGCATTATTTTTTGCAACCCTTATGGAGTTCAATTACTCTTGACTTAAAGACGGTGTAAAATGCTTACAACGTTTATTCACATTATTAGTTCAAGGCAAAATATTGGCAACAAAATACGTCCATATCTCTAAGCGGTTGGTTGGTCGATTTCGTTCCAACTTGAGTTCACGTTTCTAGATGCAGTTTAGCTGTTAGGTATTTTTTGTTGTTATGTGGTTTGTATCCTTGTGATGATTGTTTTGTCTGCCGATTTTGTCTTTGTCTTAAATTCGGTTTAATGATGTTTGATTACCCCTTTGGTACACCTTTGCTTCTTTCAATTAAAAATTTTGAAATTTTAAAATGAATGTTGTGGAATGTGCGTTTGTTAAAATTCAAAAAATATACTTATAGTGTAAATGAAACAAAATTCAAATAAATATTTTATTTTTTCCTCATCTATAGTGCTAAGACGAGAAAACCAGAAAATGTGCTGTAGGAGGAATCGATTATCGCACCGGAAGTTGAATGTTGGTTTCCGTTCGTTATAATCATAACTGTGTCACCTTTGTTTAGATTCATCACAGCCATGTTGCTTCCGGAAGAGTAAGCCTCTTTATCGTATGAATAAGTATATACCGTAATGCTTTGGTTTTTCATTATCCTAGTATCAACGTGTTTTCCTGGCTCTGCTAGAATGTGAGTGTAAAACACGTACAATCCCGAGACAGTGCACGTGAATATGCCCGTATTCCCGTTGTAACTGTTACCCTCATTGGTTATAACTCTATCGAATCGGATTATTTGGTTGTCACCCAGGTTGGTAGCGTCACTGCTTAAAACGGCTGTGAAACCAACTCTAACTTAAACAAAAAAAAACAATAAATCATACTAGTTACCAGATGTAGTACTCATAATCATACTAGTTACTAGTAAACATCATTAGAAACCAGATGCCATGGAAATAACACATTTGTTAAACATGACGGGTGCCCTCAGAAACCAAGGTACAAAAATGTTGTGCGACCAATCAGAAGGCTCGATACAAAACTATCAAAAACGAGGTCTTTCATGTGTAATGGGGTGATGAATGAGAAGAACCTCTGGATATCCAAGGATGTGGTTGAGCCACAGCAAGCAGAAACTGCTAAATCTTTCCGAAGAACCTGAGTTTACTCTTGTTTCGACTTCAGTTTATCACGCAGAATAAGTCGGTATACTTTTTAAACTTTATTATTATTTTTTTTTGGGGGGGGGGTTAGAAATAGGGGCACATAAGGGGTATTCAAGATGTAAATAATTTGTTACAACTTATGATGTGAAAGTTTTTCATAGTTTTCATTGGATTCATTGTAAAATACCCCGAGAAACACGTAGTATTCCGGGTCTCTATAGGTCAAAATGTACTTTTAATTTTCCATATTCTAACGGTCAAATCTCTTTGCGACACTTTTCACCCCAGATTTTTCACAGTTTAGTTTTAAGTAGCCATGCGGAATTGAGACTCATCCCTTTTCTTTTGCCCCTTTAAAGTTTGTCCCCTAGCATCTGTATTTCTAACCTTAACCATAATCTAACTTTTTGTTTTGTAAGTCTCGCCCGTAATGGGCTCTTGTATTGTCGTTCGTCCTCTTGTTTGGCTTAACTCCATTTGGCTCCTTTTCTTTGTCCTTAATAACTCTTGCACCCTTCATGGGCTCTTATATTGTGATAAGGTTCGTACTTGTGTTGTTGTATGGTTGTATTCTTATTTTATTCCTCCTCCTCCTCCTACTCCCGTCCTGCTCCTCCTTCCTCTTTTCCCTCTCCTCCCACGCTTCTCCTTCTCCCCCATTTTCTCTTATTTGTCTTTCTTGGTTCGTCCCTATGGGCTCGATTTGCTTTTTTGTTTGATTCGCCCTTTATGAGCTCTCTTTGTCTTTGTTATTGTATGGATTGCTTTTTCTTTACCTTTTGTTGATTACCAATAAAAAACTCGATATAAGGTTTCATTAACGTTCTGTAAAACAATATTTATATAGATTTAATGAATTCAATATCCATAAGGTCTTGTGGTTAAATCGTTCATGGCCACTCCTATAGCCTTCTCCTGTGTGACAAATAAGAGTTTATGTTGGCTTCGTTGGATCTTTTAATCGTCACTTAGGGTCCTGTAATTGTTTCTGTTGATGGTCATCATTTTCTTGATGTCTAAAACGTGCTTGAAGTTGAATATCATGCCACTGACATTGCACATTGTTCTGATTTGTTCTGTTTCTCCCTTTCTATGGAACGGCTAGTTTATACGCATATATCTGTGGTCATCCAGTGACGAAATTTGTGATGGTGTTTCCGGTTTCTTCGTCCGTTAAATCTCCTAAGTAGCCTCCCGCCCAGTTCTGGTTTCCTTTCCTCATGCCTTGACGTTAATGTAATCGAATCTGTATCACAGTATGCTAGTAGTGCTCTATGTCCAAAACTCTCTAGGTAATACCAGTTTAACTTTTTCTCCAAAACCTATTTCAATGGAACATCTACAAAGTTCCACCAGCCGAAAAGAAGATTTATCTATACCATTATGATGACCATTACGATGTAACAACCTATGCGTCCTTTGCAAGAAGATACACGAACTCTGCGAAGACAACCGGATAAAATGTAACCAATGTGGCCGAAATGTTAAAGGAGAGGAGTGTTTCAAATACCATATGGAAGAAACAAAGAAAGGCAATTCAACCTAAAAGAACTGCTACATGTGTAAAGACTGTGGACAAACCGTCAACTTACAGAGAAAAAAACCCAGACCATGTGTGTGGCGAAAAATATTGTCCTACCTGTAAACAGTACTGTGATCCAGACCACCAGTTCTACATGATGCCCATAGTAATCGAAGACCCCCTTAAAATGCAAAACTACATCTTTAATTTCAAGTGTTCCTATGACGAATTCAGAGAGTGTGAATAAGGATACCAACCGGATTCCAATGGATCCTGCCAGCATTTGTGTAGTAATGGAACATATGTCTAATTTATGCGTGGTCAATAAAGTGCACTAAATGTAAGGAGGAAGAAGTAACCAAAGAAAGTTGTTTAAAAAAAACTGCGGAGTCGAGAGAACTAACTGGGTTTAAGTGGATCACACACCAACAACGAGTTTCGCAGCTGGCTTCTTTCCAAAAAGAATAAGAACTCCACCGTTATTTGCCACAACTTGGAGGAATAAGATTCTATCCTCATTCTGTAAAACTTGTTTGACCATGGAACTCAACCTAAGATCGTTCCTTACTGCAACAATAACATGGCAGTGATGATTTCACATTGCAACATACGGATGATAGAATCCCTCAACTTTCTACCCACTGCCTTCGCCAAACTTCCGTAAATTTTTGGATTCGAAGAACTTAACTTAAATGATACGTTCTTCACCTTTTCAACAAAAATGAAAACCAGAACTGCTACAGACTTTACTATAGATCCATATTTAGTATAATCCCGGTGGAATGAAAGCAGAAGACCTGGAGACATTCATAAAATGGTGCGAAGACCACAGATGAATCCTTTCAAGAAGATCTCCTGATGTATTGCATCACAGATGTAGACATCCTGAGAAAAGCCAGTTTAAACTTTAGACAGCTGTTCGTGAACACCTTAGATGGCACTCTAATTGATCCCTTCCAAGACAGTATCACTATAGCATCTGCTTGCAACCTGGTCTTTCGATCCAAGTTTCTAAAGTGGATTACCATCGGACTCATCCCGGCACAAGAATATAGACCAGATCACAAGCACTTTATTAAAGCAAAGAAATGGTTGAAATACACATTCGTAATCAAAGACAAACAGATTCAACAGGCTCAGAACGAAGCAGAGAAACACATTAGGCCTTCGAAAGTAAGTCGATGGAACCGTGTATGAATTTCACGGCTGTTACTGACATGGTTGTCCCAGATGTTTCTCAAATGAGTCCATCAATGTAGTTATGTCAGTTAACAACGTGTCAATGTACCATCTACATTAAAGTAGTCTACAGAAGACTTATTTAAAAACAGAAGGCTACTGCTACGTAGAGAAATGGGAATGCGACTTTGAGATAGAGCTAAGAAATGATGCGGACAATTTGCGACTTCGTCAACTCCTTAGAGATAATTCCAACCACGAGATGCTTTCTACGGAGAGAAAACAGAGGCCTTCACCTTATACTAGGAGCCAGGAGAGGGCAACACCAACTACTATGACGTTGCATAACTATACCCATTTGTCAACAAAACAGGAAAGGTACCCAGAGGACATTCCATGGTCATCACAGAAACATTTGTGTACATGCACTAGCACGATGGATGGTGAAATGTAAAGTACTTCAACATAGAAACATTCTCATTCCCGTATTATCCGCAAAGATCAATAACAAACTGATGTCCCTGTATGGAAACCTATTAGAAAGAACTATGTGAACACATTGAAAGAGAAAGAGCCATCACTGGAACCTTGGTAATCGATGAACTAAAGAAAGCATTGAAAAAAAAAGGTATATCATCATAGTATGAAGCATGGCATTGCACAGAGGTCAAAAGCAAATCTACCGACTACATCAATACCTTCCTGAAAATTTAACAAGGAGCGAACATTTGGTCAGAAAAGTGTCAAACAGAGGAGGATAAACATCATTACATTAAAGATTCAAGGTAAAGAAAGGTATATAGTTAGACTATAACAAAAATGGAATGAACACCGGCTCAGGTCATACAAACAACATAAACCAGACGATATATATAATAGAACAAAAGGAATACTTTGACATGTTAACCATCAAACAAATAGGAGTGACCTGCATCCAGTATCTAAACAAGGAAATGGTAGAACTACTATGGATATTTAAAGGGAAATTCATTGAAAGCTTAAAAAACGACCTGCATCCAGTATCTAAACAAGGAAATGTATAGAACTAAGATGGATACTTAAAGGGAAATTCATTGAAAGCTTAAAAAACGAATGTCGTCATAGCTGCCCATACTACCACCCAGGCTAGACGTAAACTCTATAATTACATTTGTACCTGATGATTTAGTATACTGTAAAAGATTCGATTGTATTAACATCAAGACCTACAGAATGGAAACCAGAACTGGGGAACTACTTCAGCTTTAACGGATGGAGTACCCGGAAACACCATCACAGAGTTCGTTTCCGGAGGACCGAAGTAATAGTTATTACATGAGAACGCGGTGTGTCATTAAAAGATGACCCTGGAGGCGGGAGGGGATGACTTACTGACACACCAAGTCCAAATATATTAACTATTTTACATCCCAGCCTTCAAAATATGTCATGTAAAATTTAAATACAAACATTAGAATACATTCTGTGCATTTAGAATCAAATAGAAAACATTTTTATAATATATAATATAGAGTATCCTTATTGGGCCCCTTCAATATTCTTATATTGTATAATATTTAGCATAGTGATTCCATCGGTTTCGTGGTCTAGTGGATATATAGGGTAGACTTGGAATAGCGAGAACCCTCGTTCAAATCCCAGTGGAAACTTTGGTATTTTTCAATCTTCAAAAAACTTTGTTGTTGATTTTATAATTTTCCTATGTTCAACTTATTGAACATTTCTCAAAAAAGCGCTTTGAAAAACAAAAGAAAAGGAACAATATAGTTGAAAAAGTATAACAGAGTATTCCGAGGGATGATCCGGCTCAGATAACCCCTGTTAGAGCAAAGGAGATGGGATGTAAGAACTTTCATGCGTATAAACTGGCTGTTTCAGAGAAAGAGGAAAACAGAACTATGTGCAAAGTCCATGGCAAACACTCAAATTCAAGAACGATTGAGGCATCAACTAGCAGGAGAAGGAGGAAGGAAGGAAGGAGGAGGAAGAGGAGTTGAGATAGAAGGAGGGAAAGATGGTAGGAGGAGAAGGAGGAATCAAATAAGAATAAAATCATACAACAAGTAAAGAGTACAAACCTACATAATACAAGAATTCAAGAAGGACACAAAAGTTCATTGAGGACGAAGAGAAGGAGCCAAAGAGAGATAAGCCACACAAGAGGACGAACTATAATACAGGAGTCCATTACGGGCAAAACTTACAAACAAAGGGTTAAGGTTAGAAATACAGATGCTAGGGGAAGAGCTAAAAAGGGACGGAAGGGACGAGTCGCCTTTCCGCGTGACTGCATACGACTTGATGGTGAGGAGTCTTGGTATTAAAACGAAAGAATATGGAATATGTGCCAGAAAGACACGATCCACATACTAAAATGATTTTGATAAATGTACAAGAGCAAAATTTTACTGCGTGTGAAGCGCTTTTCTGGATTAACCTTCATCAGACACGCTAGGGGTAGAAAACTTGGAAAACCGGTAGAATATTAGATCCGATTAAACAAAACCAGAAGCCAAAAATATTCCAACAATGACCAAACAGATAAATTTAACAAATTTTAAAGAAATAGCCAAACGTTGTCAAATTTAGGAAATATGAAAACTGTGTCTTTCCAACACATATTCCAGTACTCGAAAATATATAAGAGCATACAACTGAAGCACCGGGAAGCTTTCTACAACCTCCACACGGCACTAAAGTCAAACTCTGAAATAATATTAAAACGAAAGAATATGGAATATGTGCCATGGAATATTGGTGACATGTTTCGCCAACAGATTGGACCTTAAGTCTATGGAAAATTAAACGGACATTTGAAATATAGAGACCTGGATACTACTGAAGCTGTTTTCCATCAGATTTATAATATCTTTTAAAATTGTTTATAGAAATTAGGGGGTCAAAGGAGCTATAAACGCCAATGATATGAGTTTTCATTATGTTGATATAAATATATAAAAATGTCATGTATGCATTAAAAGTCCACCAAAATATGCATTTGTCAAAAAGTTTTGTGTGACCACCATTGGCTGCATTAGTTAAAAAGCTTGCGTCCTAAGGCTAAGCAGTTGACTATCCATATTTAGCCTCTAACTTAGAGCAGTCCTATCATGCTGTGCTCGGTGTAGTATAGCTTTATATTATAAACTCATATAAATATCTTTATTGTGATTCGCCTAGACGTGGTCACGTGACATGTGATATTTCGCTGGGTCAACCGGTAATCGTTGGGTCACATGGTAAGGTCACCCTCTCGTGAGATTTCGCACGTGAACCCCATGTTTTTACTTCAACATTGTATGGGCTGTATTTTTTTCAATGGAAAAGGGTTAAAATGTCCGAAATATGTTTCAAAATTTAATATTGAATTTGTTTCATTTATATATTCGATATAATTTAACAGTTATCGGGGCAAACCCTCGGGTGACCTTACTTTCTCGGGGAAAGAAACCACCGGGTCACACACCAGCTAGGGTGATAATTGTATAATAATGTGTGTTGCCCTGTATATATGTGGATTCACGACATTTGATTGACCCATGGGTAATCTTTGCTTCTTGTAAACAATGGTCTAAGTACACAAATAACAGCAACCAAACATAGATCACAATAGTTTTGCGCAAGTTAAGAATGGGAACAGCAAATACGACATTTTCTCGTATTTTGATTATAAAATGACACAATACATGTAATACATATACATAAGGAAATTAACCACACCAGTCTTTAGTTCTACAATGCTCCTATTGGGTGTGTTATAAAATTGTTTCATATGGCGCATTATTTGAGTTCTAAAAGTAAAATAGTGTTATAACATACCATCCTTATTTTGAATAGAGGTAACTTTCCCATTCAGTGATTGAATATCTGCATCATGTTTGGTTTGGATGGCGGAAATGGTACTTTTTAGACCTTCCACATCCAAATCCAGCTGGTGCCATGTGTTTTGGTCTGTAAGAAGTCGCTTTGTCTCTTCTATGGATTAAGAAATAAACAATGATTGCCGTTTTCCATAATGATTAAAGCTGATTGTATATTTTTTTGAAAATTTATGATTCTCAATAATTTGATTTGATAAAATGATAAAAAAACTACTCATTAAGGGAGAAATCACTTGATTTAGGGGCGGGGCAATGGATATTTTTTTTCATCCCGCCTTTTTCTTTCGAAAAAATAGGAGCCTAGATATTTTGCGCGCAGGCATTTAAAAAAAAGTCTGGTAAAAACTGCATTCTGCTTTTTTTATTTCAAAGTACCGTCAGGCCGTTTTATTTCTTGATTATATGGCTTCTTCCCTTTTATTTCTAATCTAACCATAGTCCCCCCATTAAAATCAAGTTGTCACTCCCTTCAATGAAATGATTGAACTTTCTTTCGCTTAAAGTGAGTTTGTTTATATGTATGTTTGAAATAAAACAAAAAGCCTTACCCAGATAGGTCTTCTCCTCCGGGCCTTTGGTATTACTTTTAAAATCTGGTTTTGTACATTTGCAATTATCTTCAGGTCTAAGTTTTAGTTCACGTATTTCACTTTCCAGCTGTTCCCGCTTTGAATTAGAACTGAGCATGGCATATTTGACCTCATTTAACTGCCTCTTGGTATCCGTAAGGGCTTTAGCCATCGCCCTCATCTCTTCTATCAATGTCGCAAGCTGAACATCTTTGGAGGCCGCCGAAAAGGTATTACAGAGCACACAAAGAAGCGAGGGGAACAAGTAAACACATACATATACCACACTCATATTGACTCTGTTGAATTCTTATGATCCCTTGAGAACAAGAAATAATGTACACCAAAACAGTGATAAGAAACTGATAAATGTCTGGTGACATTCCTCCTGGTGTTGATTCTACTTTGTCCTAAATAAAGGTAATAACGAAATTACCGAATTTGGAGGATCTATCTCAAAAGTTCATGAGAAAAGACAAAACAAGAAAAATATTACGGAAAAAATAAAAGATCGGTGTCTATATTTCACAATTAATTCGATATTTCAGGGTTTGTACATATTTTTCAGATTTTTTTATCCGACACCGCTTTCTCCGTAACCGAGTATTAGACAAAGGTTATAAGAAAATACGTCTCATACGATTTATAAAACAATAATTTCTTTCTTCGTTATCAGCCACTGGTAGAAAAAATCAATATCATGTTAGACGAAATGGTTAGTTCTTGCTTTGACTTGTGTTTGGCTGGTTGATGTACTGAGATGATCACCTTAACATCCCTGATATGTAATCACAAACCTGTTGTGTTTTGTGTTACTACCGGACCCAAAGATCGCAATAAAAGAGGGAGGTTTGGCGCGCCTTAAAACCTGGTTTAACCAACCATTTCTTTTGAAATGCCTATACCAAGTCAGGACCATTGATGTCTTCAATTTTTCCGGTATGTCTTCCTTGTTTTGTCGCGTCTTATTTTAAGATTGATTCTCCAAGTAATTTTGTTATTACCTTTATTTGATACGCCACATTGATGCTCTGCATCCACCGTGAATCGTGTACTAAGTTATTGTCTGGAACTTTGTTGCCATTTGTATTTCGAACACACGTGAAGGTTAGCACTGCTGGTGGAGTTTAAATTCCCCGAGGTTAGCCCGCTCCGGCACCAACACTTTTGAGTTGGAGAATACATCAAAGCTTTAAATTAGCCGTCTAAATTTCAAAATTGTCTAAACCCTAAGGTTCTTCCTACCCCAGACATAGGTTGAATATCTTAGTAATAATTCAGTTCCACAGTTTGGTATTTTTGGTTATACTGTTCTATGCTCTTCATATTCATACAGTGTTTGGCATTTTCAATATTTTTGGTAGAGCGCCTCTGATGAGTCTTGAATCACGCAGTATCATCTAGGAAGTTTGCTTAATATTTAGATCTACATCTCGAAAAAGACACTTAAAGAAGACTTTTAACAAAGTTGAATGACACATGTAATGACTTCAACTTTCCCTTTTTTCTTGTACTCACATTCCATCCGTTAAGGAGTTAACGTATAATAACATAATCCTCACTCCAGAGCTTTGGGGACCTACATCGATTCCTCTCGTCTGACTTAAAAGTTGCTAACACAAAGTTATTTTGTTTCTCGGTTGTTGTGTTCACTTAAGAAAATTTTTCGAGGTTATCATACGCTCACAGACAAATATGAGATTTCTAACTCTCAGATGAGTGTAAATGTTGGTTTTTCATAGGGTTTTGATTTGACCTTCTTTACGAAATTTAAAATTGACTGAATTGACCGTTAGCAACACGACGGCTATGCTATAGCAAGCAGTAACTGTTTACTCCCCTGGAGCACCTGAGTTCACTCTATCTCGTTACGACTTGAGTTCGTGCTGTTGATTGCTATTCAGTCGTTTTTGTTTTGTATTTTTGTGTTGTCTGTTTCTTTGTGCGTGTTTACTGGTTTTGTCTCTGTCTTTTTGAACTTTTGACATTCGAATGTCCCATCGGTATCTCTATGCTTCTTAGCTATATCTTATATTACTCAGCTGACCAAGTTGTCTAGGGCGGTATATAGTGCAGACGGTGTTGCCATAGATGTTCCAGTATGGGTTATATTCCAGCTGAGGGAATTCCAATGTTCAAAATTATAGTTCTAGCATGGCTGTGAAGTTCTTCAGACTTGTCAACAAATTTAAAATATATCTACATTTTTTTTCTTTTGGGGGGATTTCCTGCCACGCACGACATTTACCATGCTACTACTGTTGTTATTTTCACGTTCTGATATCTTGAAAATAAAAGTATTTGTTATATTTCTAAATTATGTTATTTAAATTTATAGAACAATAAACCAAGGTAAACATTAATCAACAAATTAAATAAATAATGAATATAAAAAAAGCAAAAAACAAAAACACAACAAAACAATTTATCCTTATACATGTATCCTGAAATGACTTTGATTTAGTTCTTAGTATTTTCAATAAAATACGAAACATAAATACCTACACAAGTAGATAAAAAAACCCAAATTTAATGACTTCAATCAAAAACCGAATAAGATCAAAATCAAAATGAAAGTCAAGCATATATAAATTTGTAAAGAAATACTAGCATATTCGAAGAATGTTTAGTATTTTCTGTTGCAACAGAGTGTTTAACTCTTTTGCATAGTTTAGATATTTGTTACTGTAAGTGCTTAGGGTGTGGCTCTGTATAAATACATGTTTTGTCACCAATCATACTTTCCATTAGAACTTCATTCAATAGATTCTTGAAACATAGCTGAAGCAGGCGAACCAAAAGGATGGGTTTGTATGATGTCCAAATAAACGCATCATCGGAAACCAAGGGGTTCTCATCTCGTTTACTGATTCGTCACCCCTTGGACTTTACACATGAAATACCTCGTTTTCGAGCCTTTTGATTGGTCGCATTACATTTTTTCTAATGCAATTTAAGCATGTTTCTATATTTAAACTTTATAAAGATCATATCCTGATCTTTATAAAGGAACAAAATCATACCAAATGTCACAGGGGTGATGAATGAGTAGGCGAGAGAAAAATCCCTGGGGTTCCGAGGATAATTTAAACACAAATGTCCCGATTTTCCAGACAGTCATTAAAAATAATCTGCATCGTTATGCAAAATATTAGTAATTGGGAATACAAATATGTCAAATATTCATATAATAAAAGATGGCCTTTATATTTTGGTAAATGTTAGGGTTTTTTTTCTTGACCATAAAAAGCTTTTTGCTTGTTTACTATAAAGCAGTATAATAATATAGAATATAAGTACAGCAAAGAAGAATAATGGTAATATTGAGCTTCAGTCTTATATATCTGAGCGTTTAATTCATTATTTCAGACAAAACATAAAATTACCTCTTAACGTATAGTTTATTTGCTGGCATCTTCTCTTTTATTAACATTTATCATTCCCTCTCTGACATTCATATGATTAGAAATAATATGAATGTTTACCGATTTCGCCTACATTTATGTTGTTTAAATTGAGTATTCATCGTCTGTTGTAACTTCCTAACAAATGGAAATCGAGTCGACCGGATGGTTAACGAAAAATGACGTAATTTGAAAACCAGCAATCAAAATGTCTTTTACAGTTAGAATAATGTTTACGACAACCGTAAATAAAACGACTTTTAAACCTGTTTTCGGTTGTCGTATATTTGTCTTGACAGAAAACTTACAGCAATACATTGTGAAATACATTTTGGCTTCCAAAAGATTTGGCAATTATTGAAGGAACGTTTGTTGTTTCTGACAGCGGTCTATATTAGTTAACAAATCACCAATCTCTCTATGGGATATATTATGATATTTGCCTTTTAAATGCAGCGGAACGAAATCATATACATCATCCTAAAAGCTACGAATCTTCATTGAAAATGACGTCTGTGTTATGATCAATAAGAGGAATAAGAATATCTAAATAATTTTCTAAGAAATGTTTGTACAAACTTTTGTACTCTCTCGGTTTTCTGAAATTTGATATGATCATTAGTCAACCAGAGTCAGCATTAAGGAAAATTATTTTATTTGCCCGACGTGGTTTTTGAGATTTTCTATTGGAAATCGTATTGGTCATTTTTCATAAAGAAACAGACATATTTTGTAATCATTTTCGAAATAACTGTAACTTGTGCAACTTAATCAAAAATGTGCTTTATCATTAATAAAATGCAAGACTCTCTTTACGTAAGAACGGTTTTCATATTTCCTCTTATTTGAACAAGTGCGTTTTATTTCTGCCACTAAATACTAGATTGCTAAAGTTTTTTTGCATATATATGCAAGTGATACTAAATATGACGTAAAGTGTATTTCATATAATTATTTGATTTGTATTTATGAATACTCAATCAAAAATGATTACTATTTGAGCATAAAATCTTGAAAAGATTCTTAAATCATAATATTACGCGTAATAAGTGTAAACCCAAGTTTTCTCAAATACATGTGTATCAACTTTTAAAATAGATATTAAAAATACGTATTTTTAAACAGCAAGTATTTTCAGTAAGACTTTGTCAATGAGCTTTTGTCGTTCTTCGCAGATAATCGGTCACTTTACCAATGGTTCAGCTTCTGGCATTAACATGTACTTTTGAGTCGGGAAAATATGAAAAAAAGCAGACACACCAATTTGACAACCAATGTATAATCGTAAAGTGATTAATTTTCAATTTTAAAAAAGTGTTTAGAACAGAAGAAGCAAAGAACTATTCAAAGTCCTACAAACGAAAATAAACCAGGAAACAATTGATACAACGACAGAAGAAACCCATCGAACATATTATTAAAAACACAACTAAACTGCAATAAGCAAGACAAACTCAAGACAAATCCCAGAATTTATTCTACTCCCAGACTTACTCTGGTCCTTGTGGATTTTTTGCATTCTGTTCGCTTCTTTTGTTTACACATTTGGTCATTTTATTTCTATTACTTCATTTTGGCATTATAACTGATATTTTCTCTTATTTACACTTGATTCACTTTTGGTTTTTTTAAGACTGCGTAGTGTTTCATCTTTTCATATTTATGTTCTCTTTTGGTGTTAAATAACAATAAGTTTTGCTTTCTATAGACACAGATTCATCTACTCCACTTTCATGCTTCTTTCTTAAATTTGAACCATTTTTCTCTATGTCAAATTACTTCTTGTTTTAGCCGACTTTATTCATCTCCATTTAATTTCTTAATTTTGTTATTAGACCCATTATATCCTTTTCTCTTTTGGATCACCATGTGACCATACATATAAAATGAAGTTCAATGTCTGTATAGGATCAGAAGTATCCCGTAATACAGTAGGATAATTGTCCGACCTGACCCATTTTTTTCCCTTTTTTCCAGCGCCAGTCAAACCTTGTCAAGTACCCCATCACAGTTCTTACATCACTTGATTCACTTACTCCGAAAGAGTAGGCAGGAATTGTTTACTATTCCGAAGCACCTGAGTTCACTCTCGTTACGACTTGAGTTCGCGTAGTTGATTGCTATTCAGTCTGTGTTTTATGTTGTCTCTTTTTTCGTCCTGTTCTCGTTGGTGTTTACTGGTTTTGTCTCTACTCTTTCGGACTTATGACATTCGGATACCCGACCATTGGCACCTCCGCTTCTTTCACCACCATTTCGTGTTCATTTTATCACCCTTTCACGTTCATCTCCCTGATACAGCCGACTTGGTGCTGTTTAGGGGTTAAGCAATAACTAACCTGACCTTAAAATATGCAAGGGTAAATAATCTTCAGTGTACACAATTAGAGTACACAATCTTATAAAGTTTATAAGATATCTTATAAACTTTATGAAATATCTTATAAAGTATATGAGATATATTATAAAGTTTATGAGATATCTATAAAGAGGAATAAATGTAAAAACGGCTTGTCATACACAATCGAGATATATTTATCTCTTATCCTGAGTATCCCTATCATGTCTCATAGCCGTGTACCAACAGAATAAATCATGCTTAGCATCGTTCGTGTTGTTGACCTCTTGTTCATGAATTGTATGTCTTTTTGAAAATCTTCTGAATTTACTTCAGGAGTATTGCTTTGAGCGTCTTTATTATTATTACTAGTATTGAAGTTGTATTTTACTGCTCATAAGGTTCTGAAGAAATCATTTTCGATTTTATGTACATTTTATTTCAATGCACGAAAGCCATCATGAATAAATCTTGTGTCTTGTACTAAGATAATGCGGAAACATGATATTATTGTTTAAGACCAAACCCTACCATTATATTTTTAAAGTTAACGTATTGGCATGCAAACTATGACTAGAGCAATATAGTAAAACCACAAGTCACGAAAAATTAAAGCTACTTAAAGAAACATATTGTTAAACAATTCTATGTTCTGTGTTTAAGGATAGGTTTAATATGTTTTGTACGATTATTTTATGACAAATTCGAGTTCTGTTTAAATCATTGAAATGTATTATAAGAAACGTGCTGACTAACCCTTAGATATTCAAAGTTTCAAAGCGGGTATAAAAAGAGGTTAATTTGGTAAAGCTGTATATGTATATTTCAATTAGGGGTAATCTCTCATCAGAAACATTTGAATCAAAACATTTAGAGGTTAAAAAAAACAAACGTATTGAAATTAATGTACTCGTATCCAAAACGTTCAAACAGGGAAACCACATCGACCATGTGAAATACACGGAAAGAAACCTGGCGTTTTTAACAATTTTAAATTTACACAATCAGAAACTTTCAATAATTAAAAGAAAAAATATTGGTTAATTGTGCCAGTTAGTTGACCTGGATTGTGACTAATCGGTGACCTCATGGCTACCAAGAGCGGTTATCGGAACAAAATACAAAGTTCCGCAGCAGGTATAAAAAGAATTAATTTGGTTATGCTGTCATATTTTAGGACTTACTCTGCACCAGAAACATTTAAAAGAAAACAAAATTTGAGGTAAAAAACCAAAATCTTAAAAACATTAACAGAGGAGTTTTACAGACTCAATGGCCTTTAAGTTTGTTTTGTTAAACTGCAATTTTGTAAATGGGCACTAAAGAATACGGCTATCGGACTCTTACGTCTGTTCATACGAGCTGCCCAGCTTGTGACGCACCATCGCCAGCGAAGACCTTAGATTTGTGTTACCGCCCCTGATTTACCCGCGCATGTCCATATCTAGGCAGCCTACGTAGACCCATGCATTTTAAACAACTGCAAAAGACACCAGATAGTGATGCTTATTTAGTTTCGCGCGTAATTACAACCGTGTTGGGTGTAGATTTATATTTAAACAGAGTTTTGTAATGAAAATATACAAGTCTGTAATAAAACTACATTATCCAATCAAGATCTCTCTGTCTTCACATAATACCAGCCAAAATACTAAATGTTGATCACAGGCGTTTGGGTTCAGGATTTTTTTTATTCATAACGTGTATATAAAAATTTTCATACTCGTCTAAATACTATTTCCACAAGGCAAGAATGTTTGACAGTTCTAAAAATAGAACAAAATTTACCCATGGAAAACCCCCCTATTTTCTCATAGAATTAAAGGTTTTGTGTAAAATATTGGTGATTTTCTTAACCCTTTCAGTTTTATATCGCACTAAATCACATATATATCCTGTAACAATGCGCAATGACTTTAAATCTAACCTGTTTTCCTTCGAAGTGAGCCATAAAACCACCAGGGACGGAAGTAGATAAGGGAGACAATTTTCCGCCCCTTTTACCAATTTTATCATTGAATTTGAAATAACCACATATATTTTATCCTGGAACGTCTTCTTGTAAAACTATGGTACACATGCCAGGTCCTAATATAAAATGTGCGTTTATGCTACTATCTCCGTAGTAAAAAATAATTCAAATAAAATTGTGACCATAATTTTCCGCCAAAAGATTTTTGTTCGAACTCACCTAGATTTTACCTAACTGTAGCGTCACTCGGAAGTCTTTTTATTTGGCGGAATATTGTTTCCCTATCTACTTCCGTCCCTGGTGATACTTTGGGTCCGTTTCGGAAGAAAAAAGACTAGATTTGACGTTATTACACATTGATACACTATAATTTTGAGCCCATAAGAGAGAAAAAACTAAAAGGAATCAGAAAATTGCCAATTTCATTTCGATGGAAAACAACTTCTATAAGAAATACGTAGATTTCCCAAGGTTCTATTTTTAGAACTGTCAAACATTCTTGCCTTGTGGAAATAGTATATAGACGAGTATGAAAATTTTTATATACACGTTATGAATAAAAAAAATCCTGAACCCAAACGCCTGTGATGTTGATTGGTATAGTCTTCATTTTACAAAATGTATATGTTGTGTACAAGTTGTAATTTTGTACAAGTTATAACATGTACAATTTTTTTGTACAAGTTATAACTTGTATGGACCAAAAATACAAGTTATAACATGTACAATTTTAGCCTGTACAAGTTATAACTTGTACAAAATAATGCAAAAAATCAGGTTTAACTTGTAAAACATTTATTTCAAAAGTAGCTACATGAAATAATCATCTTTTTAAATAAAAAAAAAATCAATATTGATCAATGTTAACACTTATTAACAAAGTTAATATATTTTTTTTGACATATCAAATAAACCAAAATTAAAGGAATAAAAGGTTTTTGGTTTTTTTTCTATAATTTTTTTTTCTGCCAAAAAGTTGAATCTGATGCATATTTTTATGTAACTGTTTACAATTACAAGTTTTGACAACATGAATGAAGAATAAATAAGCTTTTACAGACCATGCATACTGATAGTACGGTGTTATAAAGGCAACAATTATAAGTATATGACCAGAAAACGTCAATACATGTACACCTGTAGTCCAATTCTGATCTGATATTATTTCCTTTGAGTCGATCTCTGGATTGCAACAAGAAATATTAAACATTACATGTACATCTAAAATCTGTTGAATATGGTTTATGAAATGACTAAATAGGCATTTACATGTATGTTAAAATCTAACAAAAATATGAACACAAGAACTTCGTTTTATAATAACTAATATTTAACCTCTGTTACTAAATGCAAACAAGTGATTTTTAAGACTTGCTTTTTCAGGTCGGTCCACTATTGTGTCTTTTTTTCCTTTTTTTAAGTGAGTTTTCTTTGTGGGTTTTGTAATAAAGTCTCCTTTACTGCTCAGCTTGGTTTGGCTTTATGTCACATTAGTTCCCCGATTTGCAATTAATGGAAGATGATAGTTTTGTGTTGTAAAACCTGCTTTCATCCAACCCCCATTCCTTTTGAAATGTCCATACCAAGTCAGGGTCATTATGAATCTGCAACAGATTTAGTTTCCCTAGTATGTCTGACATTTGGTATTGATCATCTTTGTTCTCTAATATTGTTTTAAGTATTTTATTTCATTAAAATAATGTTTTGAATTAGGTTTTAAATCCTTATTTAAGTCAAAGGGTTGGTATTTTAAAAATAATTGTATTAATATATTTTGTACAAGTTAAACATCATTTGTGTCATTATTTTGTACAAGTTATAACATGTACAGGCTAAAATTGTACATGTTATAACTTGTATTTTTGGTTCGTACAAGTTATAACTTGTACAAATATTTTGTACCACTATAACTTGTACAAATATTTTGTACCACTATAACTTGTACAAAATTACAACTTGTACACAACATATATATATGTTTTTAATAGAGTTTCAATATAAAGGTTTATTATGTTAAAACATTTGAACAAGCAGTGGTACATGGGACGGATCCAGAAATGTTCGAGAGGTTTGGTTCGCCCCCAAAGTCGAGGACAAAGTGGTTCAGGTCCATTTTTAACGAAACTCTACAGGAAAAAATATTTCCTAAGGAAAAGGGGGAGTGAACCAACTCTTTGACCCATCACTGTTTACATAGTGGGTGTTAGATTTTGATTAAAAAAACAAGCTGTGATTGTCCCGTGGATAATTTCTTTGAACTGACAAAAGAAAATTAAACGTTAAAACGGAAATAAGACTAGTAAGACAAGATCTTGCATTTGTTGTAGTCTCTGTTCGATAGAAAATTGACAGATTTATATATGATAAATCACATCCCACGAAATGTTTTCTTTAGCACTTTTATTAGATAGATATAATATTTGTATGGTTTGTTATGTAGTATTCATTTCCAAACTATTTTCTCTTTTCAGAGTAAATATCATTTGACGATTATTTTTTTAATCTCGCCACAGGGACTAACAAGTCAACAAAATGTGGCATCCAAGAATTTTAAAAAATCCTCAAAGTATGTAAACAAAAAAGCAAAAACGTGTTGTTTACGTATCTCACTTTGACTCGAAACAATACTAATAGAGGGGAGCGAGACCCTCTAGTCTCAGTTCATAGAAAAAAAAACTCCGATTGTTTTGGATTATCCTGTTAGATTTTCAAATACATACCTTCAAGCAAAGCACAATTTTTACACCAAGAACCAATATTAACTAAGTCCAATAAGTCTAACTAAACTTATTTAAGGGGGGTTACAATAAAATGATTTTAGTTTTTTTGGTGTTAATTATGAATATGTGATAAAAAAAGAAAACTATCAAGTTAAAACCTTATTATGATATGAACAAATTGAATTAAACGGAGTTATCAAATCCAAGTTCACGTTAACTTTTGAGCCATGATAATTAAATAGAACACTGTACTGTGGTGAACATCTTACACTATCAAAGCTAAACATCAGAGTCAATTGGACGTAGTACTTAGCCGAGAAAAAAGGACGATTATGACGCAAACTGGTACTGGATAACGTTGGGGAAATAACACCAAATCATTGCTTTTCCTTTTTGAACTTGGTATTGATCGTTTCAGTGACATGCACGTATTTTTCATAGAAAAAAAACCCTTATTTTTTACATATTTGGCAAACCTGTTGCAATTTACAACCAAATTATATGTCATGAACTATTGAAATAAACATAAGTCCCAAATGAAACATACATTTTGCAAGTAAAATTGAACTGAAGTCATATTTGCGTGTTTATATAACTGTATAAGAAAGCTTTGATAAATCTTAATCATCTATATTTAGACGACTAAGAAACAACAAAACTCTTGGGATAGCCTGTAAGATGGTTATGCGTGTCTGGGTAAACTGATATTCTCTGTTTTTATAGAACTTGAAAGGTTATAAAGTTATGGTGATGGATTTTTCCTAAAAGTCCGATAATATTCCGAGTAAAAAGTCAATCACGGAGCGATAAACGTAATAGGTAATTTGATTTTTGAGAACGAAAAAATAAATGGGTTCAGAGGAAACTGTCGTCTTCGATATTTTATAGTAGTAAGAGAAAACATATGGTCAAAATTAAGAATTATGTTCCTTATTTCTTATTCTTGTTTTGAGAAATTTGGTCAAAAAATCTCGCAGTGACGTAAACGGAATATTCCCTAAACAATCTGCGCTCAAGGAGGATGTGTTTTTACATAAACATCAATTCAAACAGAAACGAATGGAGTTGGTTATGGAAAGTTAATACAACTTGCGTGTTGCCTGTACATGTATATAAACCTATTAGACGCATACATATATTGCGTCTTATGTATCAGGGGCGGATCCAGAAATTTTCGAAAGGGGGGGGGGTCCACATACTGGGTTCTGTGGGCCAAAGGGGGGGGGGGGTTTCCAGACCAATTTTGCTGAAAATCTACCCAAAAATTTAAAAATTTCAGAGGAAAGGGGGGTTCCGACCCCCGGAACCCCCCTCTGGATCCGCCACTGTGTATTGTATTTTTAGTCTTGGGCCAATGCAAGACAGCGAGCAATTTTGTGATTTTTGCCGTTTCTTTAATGGTGGTTGTGTCGCGTACACTTATTCCACATCTCTTTATCGTCTATATGTTGAAAATAACAAGTATACATGTACATAAGCACTAAGCAAACAAGCATATATGTACTTCAACACTAAGCTAACAAGCATTTCTCAAAAATGGTAGAATTATATGGTGAGAAAATACAAAATACCAAAGTGAAAAGATGAAAACGGTTTATTTGGTTATGCTGTATATACATATTTCAATGAGTAAACTCTCATCAGCAGCAAAATTTGAATCAAATTTGGAAGGTAAAAAACCAAAATTATTGAAAGAAAAGTACAAATGTACAGTACAAGGAAAGCAACCTATTTTGAATTTTTTACAATCGGAAATTTCAATGATAGAGAACAAAAATGTTGGTAAATTCGTGTCGGACATGTCTGACTACCAGGCTTGTGATTACCCTCGGAGACCTCTGGTCCACCGGCAGCGGTTATAGACCCGGTCGTTTCAAAATGCAAAATACCAAAGTGGTATGAAAAACGGTTAGTTATGCTGTATATGCATATTTTAAGGAGTAACCTCTCATCAGCAGCATTTATAAATCAAAATGTTGGATTATCAAAAACTCGGCCTTTAAACAAAAGAAAGACCGATCGCGAAAAGTGTAGTAATGTTTTCGCAATAATCAAGACTTTGAAAAGTAATAACTATTTTGATACATTCATCTTAAAGATTTCTACCAAAAATGTATATTTATAACATTTTTTTTTCAAATTAAAGATACTTAATTAATATATCACTTATTGCTAAATTCAAACTTGGTGATTGTGTAATATTTAGTGCTAAATAGATGTTCTTTATCCCGTGACAGTGCATGCACCATGATAGCAAAACTTTATTTTTTCTCTGTTTCAGAAGCATGTTCAAAAGGAATAAATAAAACAATACTTTATTTACAAAGTTTCTACATTTGAAAAAAATGTCGATTTAATTCGATACTCAAATTTGTCAAATTGATGTTACATTTGACCATGAAAGAAAACAAAGAGGTCTTCGAATCGTGCTAATATCCAGTCAATTTTCTTTAGCTGTCACTCTTAGAACTTCGCATTCACATAAATGACATCAAATATGTCAAATCTTGTTTCTAATTTTGTTGAATTTAACCCAACCTGTTCACGCGATTTTGATATAGATTTATTTATCATATTTCTGTTATTCGAATCGATCATTATTTTTGTTCGTTTTCTTAAGACATTAATTGATGCGCCATAATTTCAACTGTCAAATGATAATTTTCGTAACAGACTTGACCAATTGATAAAAGTTATTATATTTCCGATAATAGAACCTCACACCTAAGCTCGTGTTATTAACTGATCAACACGTCTTAAGGTTAGTGCGAGTAAAATGTCCTCTGAGGTTTGCTTCAATTGTAGATGGTCTTTTCTGGTCAACTTTGATCCAGTATGGAAACCCAATTAAATACAATAGCCTTTGGTCTATCAATTTAATATATTTTCGTACATGAACATATTTTTTTTATTGTATGCCAGTTCTTTTTTATTTCATTTAAAAGAGAAAATTATTCGCACTTATCCCAGAAGACATGTCGCCTTAACAAATGGTGCGCTGACGTCACTACCTTTGGGCGTCTCTTGTTTGCGTAGGATGAGTTCTTATACGTCAAACTTACAAATAATTTATAAAAATCTAAAATTTTTATCTAAATATTTTCAAGTGAAATTGAACAATCATAGTTAATAATATATTATTGTTAATAATCTACGCACACCTTTGACATGTACAGTATTGTTGATAATTTAAACTTATTCCTGCAAAGTTCTAAAATCTATAGAATATCATTGTGACAAAATTTTGAAAGTTCGTCCATATGTGGGACACATACATAATCTTTTTATAGATTAGAAACGTGTTTTAATGTCCATAGATAGTGGTTCTTTTTTCCTTTTTTATACGAATCATTTTTAACAAAAAACAAAAAAACAAAAACAAAAAAACACACAAAAAACAACAACAAAAAACAACCAAAAAATCTCATGTGGAATCTATAGTATAACTTACGCATTTATATATGGGCTATTTACATATTAGGATTGAAACTTTCTTTGTCTTACCATTCAAAGGAGAATTATTACTTACTTGTAGTTATATTTGATGAATCTGAAAATCATATTCTAGAGAATTTATCAAACTTGGCCAGTGGGGATATCTTGTTCTAAAATAAATGTTAACCTACCTAACTTCTTACCCACCTATCCTCTTCGTCCCTGGTGGGACATAAGACCACACCCATCACACTCGTCCCAGCTATGGGTAAAATATTGTGGATAGATGAGTGCTGTTAGTCGGGGATGACAGCTAATCTAAGAAAATGAAACTCTGACATAAAACCTGGATAGAATGGCTTCATTAGCTTTGGTTAGCAACCATTCTAGAGGATGGACACCTTGAAAAAAGCCCTCAAGTTGGGGTGTTAGACATAAGGCTGACTGCCTCATTCTGTTAAAAAAATAGTTGACCTAGTACATCATTAATTCAGCTATACAGACCAAAATCAAATATAGAGAAATACAAATTAGTTTTAAAACAAAAGGTTATGCATTAATTTTCATTATACCAGCTTTTAAGACAAGCGAGTTAACTAAACTCTACCACAAAGAACCTAATACAGCAGTAATTATTTGCTAACATCATTCAAAACTTGAAAAGCAACAATGCAATTGGATTGCTTAAATGAATTGATTTTTTTATAATGATTATTGTCAAGAACATTTCCAAAGCCTGAATATAAGTTGTACATGTATAACAATAAATTACTGTTAAAATACAAATGGATACTTTCGAAAGAAAATTCTATTTGTTCAAATAAAGTTTCAAATGATTAATTCATAAAAATGATTTCTTTATCAGTCAATGTTCTGCTTTTAAGTGCACCAGCGTCTCTAAGACTCATATGTTTGTTTGTATTCCTGTGTAACTTGTATACAACCGATAAGACATAATGGCACTTTTGTTGACGTATCATAAAAGTAATACCCCTTTTGTACACTTCAATTACGGAAAAATGGACTAAAAACTTAAAATAAAACAGGAAAATATATATACACACCCTTTATCTAATAAATGTAGAAATGTCCTCCTTTTTTCAAGAGTGTCTTCTCTGAGATATAAACCAAATCAGTAACTGATAGTACATGAGATCAGACAACATATTATGTATGTAGAACCCCCCCCCCCCAAAAAAAAAAAAAAAAAAAAAAAAACACCTGCAAAATGGGTCCAAAAACGGATTCAAAAATACATTTGCCTTTCAGAAGCTTGGTACTATACATCAACAATCAAAGAGGTATGGTAACTACTTTACGAAGAAATAAAGTGTGACGGGACTTCCGACTACTACGAACGGACACCGATCCGTGAGTGTACATTTATAACTTGTAATATTACTGCTGTATCGACGCTAAGAGCATGTATTGGTCGGTTATTTTTTTACGTATTGACAAACGTCTCGTTAGGAGACAAACATCAATTAATATCGGTTGATTAAAAGGTCGACACTCACATGTCTCAAAAGAAGTTAACGTCGACAACTGCCTTATCTTTGTACGTCAACATTCAAGACGTCTAATTAGTATTCAAATATACGTTATAGCATTGGTGTGGCATTTGAAGCCGTGGTGTTCTTATCAGAAAGATCTGCTTCAAAAAAGACGTTGGGAATAGAGAATCGTGAGTTGGAATATTTTCTGTAATAGAAAAACTCCATTAAGCGTCAATATAATTTAGAATCAACGTATTTATACAAATAAATTTCGAATTTTCACCCTTCATTTGAAATGTCATCTAATATACAATGAAAGTCATTGAAGAACGGGAAAATATGTAAAGCGACATTTTCTGAAAACATGTCCCATTCAAGTGCTTTTCGTCTGAAGGAATTTTAATTTTCCAGTGGATTTGAAATTAATTTCGAGTCAAAACTAATTATTGGTGAGGAAACAAGCTACAGCGATTCAAAACGCAATCACGTGACATCTGAAACCATCGATTTAACGACAATAGGTCCTGAGTGCTAGTTTTCTGATGAAATAATAGATTTCGAGCATACCAATAGTTGTAGCAATACAATGGTATTGTGACGTTTCAATTAAACTGGTTGTCACACATAAATTTTGAATTGCACTACTAAATGGCATATGGTTGAAGCAAGCGATGATCTTTATTGTAGCAGTAAAAGTCTTCATTTTACCAAATATAATTTTGTTTCACGCTATTCAAAGTAGAACGAATAATATTTAAAAAGTCCATGATTAAAGCAAAAATAACTCAATTTTAGCATGTTTGCTGATGAATCAAAATATTTTGGACTCGTTAATTTTTTTCAGAGAAATGTCACGTGAATAGAAATATTTGAATTAACAACAATTGTATTTCTAGTGCCACAGAAATCCTTCAAAACAAAACACACTACAGACATTTTTTTAAAAAAGATCAAAATATGTCTCGTAAGATTAATTAGTTAGCTTGGTACAAAACCAACCGAAAACCCACACTCTCAAATAGATTAGAGAAGCCAAAGTTTCAGAAATTAAAAAAAAAGGTGCTTGTGTGCTCATATGTTAGATGATAATGGCCGGGGGTATAAAAAGGTGAATTCTTTTATTTACTTTTCAAAATAAAATTTACAAATATCTTAGTCTTCATGTTAAGATTTTGCAGTGGATAGTATAGAATTAAAAGTTACTCAGACGAACCAAGAAAATACATGCTTAACTCTAGATGGGTTTTCTTTCCGACTTTAAAGAACGGGGATATATTTTTGAAATGCACAACCTCAAAATGCAAAGCTTCAATTAGGACCAACAGTGAATGCTCAATGATTTTAAAATCAAACTTGACCCACATGCACGAAGGAGATGCATGAAAATTATCCCATTGCATTGGCAGATTCAATTTTAATGTCTCTGTAAAAAAATAAATAAACAGATTTTATAATATTGAGATATATTTTACTGGTATTTACATGTATATTGCCCAATTAAGCTTTTAATTAGCCCAATCGTCGACTGCAATAAGCCCAAACGTAATCTTTTTTATTCCAATCGTATTGCCAATATTAGCCCAAATGTGGATCCCCCATCTGAATTTTGTTTAATTTTTATCATCCAGTCAATATTTTACTTTGACTGACCTGATATTTATATTAATAAACATAATGAACATTTCATCGTTGTCTCGATACTAAGTAAAAGAAATTAAATTTGAAAAACAGTTTTTGACCATGCTCTGTGTACTTATATGTTTGGTATTGAAACATATTGCTGATGCAGAAATGAAATAATGACTTGTCCGCCAGATAAGATGTTGGATTATCTAGAAATTTCAATTTTAGGTTCCAGTAAAGTTGTGTTTTAGTAAGAGGGTTTCGTTTGGCCAGATACAAGAAATGAAAAAAAATAAATCAAAAATCAATATGCACATGGGTGCAAAAGCCGAGTTGCCGTATTTTATTAACCAAAACCTTTTCAAAAGTTTTTCTGCTGCTGTGACCTTGACCTTCAATGAAATTACCCCAAAATCAATAAGATTCCTCCTCTAATGATTAGTAGCAATATACCAAAGTTTCATAAAAATCCTTTGAGAACTTTTTGAGTGATGGTCCGGAAACCACTAATTCAAGAAATTTTCTAACGTTTTTCTGTCGCTGTGACCTTGACCTTGAACGGATGTAGGCTTAAATCTATAAAGTTCCTCCTCTAATGGTAAGTAAAAATATCCCAAAGTTTCATTAAAATCGGTTGAAAACTTTTTGAGTTAATGGTCCGGAAACCACTAATTCAAGAAATTTTCTAACGTTTTTCTGTTGTTGTGACCTTGACCATGAACGGATTTATCCCAAAATCAATAGGGTTCCTCCTATTATGGTTAGTAACAATATCCCAAAGTTTTATTAAAAATCAGTTGAGAACGTTTTGAGTAATGGTCCGGAAACCACTAATTCAAGAAATTTTCTAACGTTTCTGTCGCTGTGACCTAGACCTTGAACGGATTAATTCCAAAATCAATAGGGTTCCTCCTATTATGGTATGTAACAATATCCCAAAGTTTCTTAAAAATCAGTTCACAACATTCTGAGTCTGGTCACGGGTGATCTGAACTGTGACCTACTTCAAGTTAATAACAACAAACTGAAAGAGACGATAGATCTTTTTAACTTAAAAAATATTATCTCAAAACCAACCAGAGTAACCGACACATCCACAACTTTACTTGATCCGATCATAATAAGTGAATCACTTTCTTATTTCTATGCCGATGTCCTAGATACACCAAGTCACGTGTCTGACCACAAAGCATGTTTATGTTTTATTAAATGTCCCAACAAGGTCAAATGTACTTTTAAGCGTGATGTTTGGATATATGCACAAATGAACATACAAAAATTTGAAAATCTGCTAGATGAAACTGACTGGCATGAATTATTATCAGAAGACGCGGATATTGATGAATCGTGTCACGTGTTTACTGATAAATTCTTAAAAATTGCGAAAGAATGTATACCAAATAAATCGGTTACCGTGCGCAAGGGAGATAAGCCTTGGTTTACGAATGAACTAAGACGCGAAATGCGAAAAAGGGACCGGTATCGAAAATCTGCTCTACAATCAAAAAGTGATAGGGATGTTCTGAGGTACAAACAGCAGAGAAACAGGGTTAATAATCTTAAAAAAGTAGCGAAAGAAAAGTTTGAACAAAACTTAGATAACTTAATACTTGAAAATGCATCTACACCCAGAACGTATTGGAAACTTATGAAAATGCTTCTAAAATCCTATAAAGGATCGACTGATATTCCCCCGCACAGGGATATAACACTTGGTACAAATACTGAAAATTATGTTTTTGAAGAAACTGAAAAATGTGAAGTGCTGAATAAATATTTTTCATCCATTTCTAAGGTCGATGACCAAAATCAACTTCCACCACCATTCGATCAAAGAACAGAAAATTATGTTGATAGTATTGAAATAGAACAAAGTGAAATTGTTGATATTTTAAAAATTTTAAAACCAAATAAGGCATCCGGCCCAGATATCATAAGCCATAGGATGCTAAAAATATGTCCTCAAAAAGTCTCAGTACCTCTGCAAATATTGTTTAACAAATCGCTTCGACAATGTAAATTTCCATCTAATTGGAAAATCGCATCAGTGGTCCCTATCTTCAAAAAAGGTGATCAGTCTTTGCCATCTAATTATCGTCCTATATCACTAATAAGCTGTGTTGGGAAAGTGATGGAAAGGATTGTTCACAAACATGTTTACAATCATCTTTTTTCTAACAATCTTCTATATGAATATCAGTCAGGTTTCCTTCCAAAATACTCTACGGTCCATCAACTGCTTGAAATGTATAACTGTATACTTAACTCACTAGAAAAGAAAGAAATTAACTGTTTCGTTTTCTGTGACTTTTCTAAAGCGTTTGATAAAGTCTGGCATGATGGTCTCTTGAAGAAACTTAAAGCATATGGAATTAAAAATAATCTTTATCTGTGGTTTGAAAGCTATCTAAAAGCAAGAAAACAAAAAGTTGTTATCCATTCGTCTGAGTCACCCTTAAATAATATAACAGCTGGTGTACCACAAGGTTCCGTCCTAGGACCCTTATTGTTTATTATCTATATTAATGACATTGCACTTAGATTGAAATCTTTGTGTAGGCTATTTGCTGATGACACATCGTTTAACTATTCCCATCATGACCGAATGTACATTAAAACGGTTATTGATCATGATTTGCAAGAGTTGGACGAATGGTCAAAAAAATGGCAGATGTCATTTAACCCAAACAAAACTGAAATTGTCATTTTTTCGAACTCAGATGTAAACGATGTAAATTTTAATTTAAATGATATTCCTATTCCCATATCCGATAGTCATAAACACCTGGGTTTAACATTTAGCAGTGATGCTAAATGGAACACTCATGTTGAAAACATCGTAAAAAGCGTCTCAAAACATCTTAACGTGCTCCGAAAATTAAAATATCAGTTAAGTCGTGACAATTTGGAAAGGTTATATCTAGTTTTTATAAGACCATTGTTGGAATATGCATCAGAAGTTTGGGATAATTGTGGTGCTGGCAATGCCTCAAAATTGGAAAATTTACAATTAGAGGCAGCACGTTTAGTAACAGGACTTCTCTTTTTACAAAATTAGAAACATAATATAGAGAAATTGGTTGGGAAACTCTGGCTAATAGACGACTCAAACGCCGACTAAACATGTTTTATAACATCCAAAACCTTGATACCCCAAATTATCTAAATAGATTGGTACCTCCTAAGGTGCAAACACTGAGTGCATATCCACTTAGGAATGGTGAAGATATAATACTTCCATTTTGCAGGCTGTCTATTACTTCGAACTCTTTTATTCCAAATACAATAAGGCAGTGGAATAATATTGATCCAAGTGTTCGAAAAGCACCATCTATTGGGGCCTTCAAGAATGCCTTGAAAGCATCCGGTTTAACCAGTATAGAAGTCCCAAAACATTTTGCATATGGTCCACGAAAACTCAATATAATTTTAGCACAACTTAGATGCTCTGCCTCCTTTCTTAATTATGATCTTTTCAGAGCAAATCTTGTTGTTAACCCTGGTTGCCGATGCGGTTCCCCTATCGAAAACATACAACATTACTTTTTTGTATGTCCTCTATATAACAATGATAGAATTCAACTTTTAAATAACCTAACTTGGCTTCCGAATGGAATAAACCTTGATATTAATACGCCTACCCAAGGAAGTAAAGAGCTATCCCACGATGAAAATACTCTCATTTTTAGAAATGTTTTTGAGTTTATTAAACGATCCAAAAGATTTACAATCACGTAATTTTTCTAAGTGGACAATCATCTCATCAGCACTTTGTCAGTCTTTTTCTCTCTCTCATTCCATTTTTTTTCTCTTTCTTTCTTGTGAAATTCCAGTACTTTTGTATACTTCTATCTTTATTTTATTATTTGTGTATAGCTCTTAAATTTGATTTCTTTTTTTATTTGATTTAAAATGCACGATCTTGTACCTTATTATATATTTCATTGTAATGTCTCTCATTGTATTGCGGAGAGGACTATCTAAGTATGATTTTACTTGTGTCCAATCCATTTTGTTTTATTACAAATAAAATATGTTTAAACTAAACTAAACTAAACTAACATTCTGAGTTATGGTCCGGAAACCAATTGTTGACGCCTGCCCGCAATCCCGCCCGCCCGCCATCATCATAACAATAGCCGAGTTCAACTCCGTTACAGCTCGGCTAAAAATGGTGCAATGGAGGAAAAATGAATCATTTAAGAATTAACGATACTAATTTTTTGGTTTATTGAACCATAAACAATTTTTTTCATGGTGCACATTGAATATTCCGCGAAGCGGATTATGTAAAATGTGCACCATGTAAAATTTAGTTTATTGCTTTTATAAACCAAAAAAAAATATTTTCTTTCAATGCAAATGTAACTTATAATTTTCTAGAATTTATTTATTTTTCTCAACCAATACTTCAATAACTATCAATTTCACGATAGTGCGTTAACCAGGGTATGCTTGATTTGTAAGTTGTAAAATTAATTCAGGTTTAATAAATTTGTTTTTTTTTTAAGGTTTAAAAATGATACCTTCTATAGTTTTGTTTAACAGGCGTAGTAAATTTGATTCTGTTGGACAGTTGTAATTTTGATTCCACTTTTAACAGCTCTCTCGCACGTTTTTCCTTATTTTCTTCATATAACTGTATTTACATTCTTTTTTTTTTTAATTGCAACAAAGTGATATATAAGTAAAACATTTATTGACTCAATTCAAAAACTATATGCTAATTTTAACCAGCTTGAAGCCATTGATAAATTAATTTTTGTACTCAACCCAAATATGGATGTTTTGCCCACGGTTGTTGATTTAAAAAGCAATCATTTGAGTTGCGACAATGAGATCCACATTGGTCAAAGTCATACATATTTGTAAATACTATGATGTCTTTGTATGTAGAGTAACATGTTCATTGTTTTTGTATGTTTTTACATGTATATTTGTATTTGCTTAACCTCTTTGAGGTTTTATTATGCAATAAAGTATTATCTGATGCATTATTTGTCTTTTAACATGTACTATACTATTATATACTATACTATACTAGACTAGTCTATGGAGGATTCTGGTTGTTATTTTTATTTTGTTTTCGTTATATATGTATAAAGCTGTGTCACATACACACATTCCACATTTCTTTTATAGTTTACTAAGTTAAACTAAAGGAATAACATAAAGATCAATCTCAAATGCCAATGAGAAAAGACAAATCAAGGAAGACATACCGGAAAAGTTAAAGACAACAATGGTCCTGACATGGTACACGCATTTCAAAAGAAATGGTGTGGTAAACCAATATATATCGTATTTATATTTTATTATTTTTTGTGATCATTTCCCATGATTTTTATCTTAATCAGAACCATAGATATGTATGTACTTCTATATTTTTCTACAGACTTTGTAGACGTAAAAACCTATATTCAAAACCCTCAAATTCTAAAGCTATAATTAAAGATTTGTTAAACTGTCATCGAATCGTTAGCAAATGTAACCATACACCCTTATCATTAAGCAACGAAGTGACCACCTAGCTTCTTTATTGATGTTTGCACGTTTAACTGTCAAAAACAATGGTTTAATCAAACTTTGTAATTTGTTTTTGATATATTCGCTGTTTGCTATTCTATGCACGATGTTAATATTATTATGTCAGCCGAGATGGGATAATCCATATTCTATGTCGTAAATGTCTGATCGAATTCTTAAAGTGTATTAAAAACAAGTTGTGTGCCTTATGGTAGATAGTTTCCATAAAATTTGTATTCGTAAGCAAGAAAAAAATGAAACTAAATCTCAGGCAATAATTTCACTTTTTCCACCCCTTCATAACAAAATACAATTATGATTTTTCATATGATTTCTGGATGGAATACGATCAACTATATTGTTAAATGAATGGAAAGTTCCAATGTTGTTTAGAAAGAACCAGCAATGTACCAAGGTGACATTAAAATGTCAAAAGTCCGAATGGCAAAGACCAACAACACAAAGAAACACTACACAAAAACGCATTAAACAAATGACAAGCAATCAACAACACAAACTCAAGTTGTAAGTGAATTATGTGAACTCTTGTGCTGCTCAGGAAGTTTAACTTTGTTTATCCGATTAGTCTTTTCTGATTTTGTCTCAGCCTTTTGGGATAAGGATATTTGAATGCCCAATGGTACTCCTTTGCTTCTTATGTGATTGTAGTCTCAATCAGATTAGAACAAAATTACCTTGCACCTAAGCAAACTTTTAATCTATGTATATTTTGGTTTAAAGGTTAATCAAACGTCGCTTTATGGCTTTTTTTCAAACGTACAAAAAATAATCATCGGTCAATCAATTTCATACAGTAAAAAAAAACATTGCAAGGTTTAATCCCTTACATTTACAATGGCATCAAATTCTACAAACATGATTTTACAAGTGCAAGATGGATAAAATATCACAATTTGGTTTGGTGTCTTATAACCTGGCTTAACCCATCATTTCTTTTGAAATGTCTGTATGCAATGTCTGTGTCATTATGATCTTCAATCAATCCTGTATTTCTTTGCCTTGTTTGTTTTCTAGTAGTTTTGTTGTTATTTTGTTTTAAGTAAATGACTTTCAAAAACACATATTGATGTACATGTATTCGAATATCTTAACAATTAAGATTCCATACACAAATAATAAATTTAAAAAATATATTGGTCAAAGTTTTTTGCTAGGTTGATTGTTAAAACTGTAACAACGTTTTACAGTTAGACACAGTCATAAAGATGAATTTATAAGTTTTGTAAATCATTAGATCAGTAAATATCAGTTCAAGTAAAATAAACGAGACTCTGAATGTGTATAACAATTTACACTCTACCTGTCTTTGTCAACTGAGAATACTTTAATACCACCGCATTTTTTTACAATTGCAATATGTTATGGCGATGTCGTTGTCGTCGTCTGTAGACACTTGTTTCCATACGATATCTTGAGTTAAGGTTGACTTTTTGTTATACATTTTTGATATGATGTTTGTAATCACTGAAGGGAGTGTTGGGGTTTGTGGCCCCAACTGTTTCAGATAGAAAGCCTCTAGTTGTTAAAATGTATGTATTGTCAAAACTACTGCAGTCAGTTTATTTTTCATCTGATTTTCAAAATCATTATTTATTTTATTTCCCAGTAAATTCTTGCAGCCAATTGTTATTGCTTTTGATGGATCTTTTAACATTTCTAAACTACATAGGGTTAAGATATTGGGCCACACAAAATTAACTTTTAAATTAGTCCGATTTAAAAAAAAATAATTTATATTCCTGTCTGGTTGTAAATTAGATTTGTTTTGTAATAGCTCTTATTGTTTTCAAGGCAATATGGGTCAAATGCGCAAAAATTGCCCATAATAAGAGATTGTCTGGAAAATTTTTTATGCACTGTCTTTAGTGGTATTGGGCCAAATATATCAACAATTTTATTTATCTTCCACCATTACAGTGCTACACGGTTTAAAGTTTGGCAACACTCAAATGATTTACTTTATTATTCGTTGTCAGATTTTCCTTTTTGGGGGTTCAAATCCTTTGCTGTATTTTCAATCAGATATGCACTATCTCTTACTGTTTTAAAGACGATAAGTGTGGGTTAAAATGCCAATAAGAAGAGTTTGCCTTACTTTGATATAAATATATAAGAAATTGAAAGTGCATGAGTCAAAAAGCTTTGCGAGTCCACAGTGGCAAAGCCATTAACTATTGGGCCTCCAACGTACAGGGTTCAACATTTTGCGGTCGAAACAAGCCGCGCTCGGCTTAGTATTGAGAATGACTGATTAAAACAGTGTCAGTGGGTGACAGTGTATTTATTTGTGTGTGCCAATCTTTGCTGATAAATGTTTTTCTTACATATTTTGTGATAATATATGTCAGATTGTTTGTTTTATTTTCGAAATTTAATTTGTGTTTGTAACTTTTCGATTTATGTTAATATTTATTAATCAATACAAAAATAAAACAAAGTACTCCTGTTTCTTTTTTTTCAAAGTCTATTTCTTGTCAGCTGATAATTTTAAGTAATTACTTGAACTTACTGCACCAGTGTTGTTTTTTCTTTCCTTTATCAATTGCAATTAATGGTTTATATTGCGTTTGGTTTCCTTGAAAGGTTTTTCTTAGTTTTGATTTCTTTTATGTCAAGATTAATTATACTGATTTAGAGTATATACTTCCTGTTAATACCGACAGATGATACATTAAAATAGTGCTCGTTCATGTGAACACAGCTTACTCTAACGATGAATAAAAAAGTTAATGTAAATAAAAAAAACTTATTTCTATTTATTGAGACCTAGCACCATAAACGTATTTTCGCGGTTGAATGCACCACATAGACAAAATTTTCTGCCCCTACCCACCTCTCCCTTTTCCCTGTGGTTCTTCAAAATTAACTGTTCCTTTGATTACCACCCTCCCCATATTTCACTTATCATCATCATTTCATGATCATTTTGTCATCCTTTTCATGTTCATTGCCTTACAATAACCTATATAGCGTTGCAAGGGCATAAAACACCAAATCACTCGCTCACAACTCACTCACGCAATTTTCGCGCTTTCAATCAAAATGTCTTTTCTGCAAGTAACAATTTTCCCGGTTTTCATTTATAATACAGTAATTGCATATTCGATATTTGCTTGTACTATTTTTCGCTGATTTTCATTGACAGCTAATATAGCGAAAATCAGTACACCGCAAAAAAATACTATGTTTACAGAATTTTACAGCTAAATGACGTGAACAGACCCTAAATATTATAAATTTCAGATCTTCATTTACATAAAACTTGTCTTTTACATATTTTTCAAGAAAAAGCAATACCTGGTGAACGGTTTTCTTGACTTCACTGGAAGATAAAAAATAATTAATTTCTTTTTAAATAATTATATCCATAATCAAAATTAGAATATATAGCCACCGTTTATAATAGCAAATTTCAGCACATGGAGTAAAGTTCCCCTTGTCCCAAATTCGGTTTAGATTAACCTAATTTTATTTAATGATTAATATAGACACGTAATATTATTCAAACAATGATATACTACCGTATAGCGGGAAATTTTCGCGAGGTTCTAATTTTCGCTATATTTGCGACCATTATTCTATCACGAAATATTGAACCCGCGTATTATAGAATCAATATTAATTTGCGAAAATAAATGTCCGCGTAAATAAAAACTATGTCATTTGGTATGAAATCGCGAAATTTGCAGGCCGCGAAAATTACCCGCTATACGGTATATTGTGAGAGTGTCTATTATTTTTGGTATAGCTTTGTTTAAAAAATTATTAAACTGGAACAGACATTTGAAATGATCGTCTATAGTAACTGAACGAGCAAACATACAATAAGTTTAAACATTTTTTTTGCAAAGATTGTACAAATGTACAAATAAGATAGGACTTAGTTTAACAGACTTATGAAAGTCGTATCAAAGAATTTTTTTATTAGAAATAGCACAGAACATTTGCATGCATCACAGGGACCTGCTCCCCTCTTTCAATATTTTGTTAGAGTTAATGCGTTAAAAACTGTATTGTACTGTATGCTATCTTTACATCCTATAAAGGACAACCGTCACGACGTGATGTGAAACAATCCGCCACCATAAGACGGGTAGGATGTGTTCTAGCATTCCGTAATGCTGACCCCAGCGCATCGGTACGGATTTCTGTGTGTCTAACCTAGCTCCCTTACCTGACGTGTCAAACTAAGTGGAGAAAATGGACTACTGGCAGCAGGACCCACCCACACCCTCCCTTCTACCACCATCGACACCCGTTATGAGAACAAAATATTGATTGAGGGGAGCAAGTCCCTGTGGATGAATAATAAAAATGGTTGTCACTTTTATATATGTTCAAGATGACAATAATTAGCTGGAACACATAATAACAAGCATATGTGATAAATAAAAACATGAATGTGGTTATAGTTAGTCAAAATCACTGACAAACAATCAGAATCATTTACCTTACATTACATGTAAGCCACAAACAAATGAATTTTACCAGGTTTCCATTGAGGGCAACAATCGTATAAGATTAATTCACCAATCACTATACAAACCAACATATATCAAATTATTGTCAGTATTTTTAACTTCTTGTAACATTTCTATCAAAGAGCTACCAATTTCAATGCAACCTAATTCTTTTATTACTACAGCTCAGACTATTCTAATTAAAATCTTAATTCAATGCCTGCTTTATAATTTGAAAACACACATGTTGGAAACGTGATTCGGTGATCCTTTGTTTATTTTTTAGAAACCATTATTTAGACACGTGGTTCCGGGCATGTTTTGTTGTGTGTGTGTTTTTCTAGATGTTTGTAGTATTCTAACTAAGGCGCAGACAAATTTGGTGTCTGATTAAAGGATTCAATTTAAAAAATAATTGGAATTGGAAATCGATACCATTTTAAAAAAGATATAGTTGTTGGTTAAAGTACAAACATTGCCATGATAGTTTATATAAAACTGTCATCTTTTGAGTTGGAGAATATTATAACCAAAAATATCCGTCTAAATTTCAAAATTGTCTAAACCCTAAGGTTCTTCCTACCCCAGACATAGGTTGAATATCTTAGTAATAATTTGGTTCCCCAGTTTGGTATTTTTGGTTATACTATTCTATGCTCTTCATATTCATACAGTGTTTGGCATTTTCAATTTTTTTGGTAGAGCGCCTCTGATGAGTCTTGAATAGACGAAACGCGCGTCAGGCGTAGCAAAATTTATTGTCTGGAACTTTGTTGTCATTTGTATCATTTGTAAATTGAGGTAAATGCCTTCCTTGTTTTGTCTTTTCTCTTGGACATTTTTGAGATTGATCCTCCAAGTTTGGTAGTTTTGTTATTACTTTTATTAAACTAGATGTTTAGTGAATCTGTTTTGTTCACTTTTTAACTTTTCATTATTATCTTGATTCATTATTTTCATTTTTATTAAAACTCGTTCTTTATAATTCTTTAATGTTTTGTATGCTTTTGATCCAGTTCATGTATCTCTGTGGAACTTGATTGTTATAGCTTAGGTGAACCAATGTTTCTCTTTGAATTTCGATGGTTAGCTTAAGTGAACTAATACATGAATTGTATCTCTCTGTGAAACTTTATGGTTAGCTTAAGTGAACAAATGTTTCTCAGTGAAATTTGATGTCTAGTTAAGACGGTCCATCGTGATATAATGCAGTGTTTCAAGAATTTTTTTGTTTCTTTTATGTGACTTAACACATATTTAGCCTATCAGAATTCAAGTGTCTTGTACTATAATATGTAGGTCAACCAAAGTTAAATATCAAGTTAAGTTGTTTATACAAAATATTTACTAAATTATGTGATTTAATATAAACCAGATGAACAAAAAAAGTGTAGAAACCAAACCAGTTTATTTTTTCGGAAAGTGAAAAATTTGAGCGTCGATCAGTTTACACTTATTACACTTTAAATGACAAGGAATAAAGCAGATACAAAGCATTTTAGAAATCAGAATTACAATAGGCATATTTGTGCAAGACTAACATGTTTTTTGAACAGGAAAAGTTCAAGAGCCAACCTAGTTTTATCCGATTAAACTGACAATGAGCAAATTATCGTCAGTCACACTCTGAAAAAATCTAATATGATAGGTACTATGATATAATTATGATATGATAAATAATATATAAGTATAATATATAAATAATAAATAATATATAATAATAAATAAGATAGATAATATGATAAATACATGTATTTATGCACAGAAACCAAACTTTTATGTTTCTTGGACAGTGAAAAGTTCAAGAGTAACAATAATTGGGGATACCATATGCTATTCATAAAGTAAATGGAAAGATACATACATGGAAATGAACTTATCATAAATCAAAGATATCAATTGAAGACTAAAATCATTACAACCTCTTAGTTTCCATATTTCTCATCCCAGATTATTGATATATTAATCTAGAGATAATAACTCATTGTAAATAGGATCAATTGCCTCTTGACTTTTCATTCAATTAGACCCATCATTGACTAAAACTTATCTAATTCAAATCAATCGGAAATTTGATTTAATAACAGGATATGTATTTGTTGCTTTAGGATAAAGATATCTCCATTTACAATTCGCATCTTATAAATTAATTAAGATTTGATTTTTCATTTTATTTCATGCATATAACTGTCCATAACTTATTTTGGATTATCTACAGTAGAATAGTTTAATACAAAAAATATTTAGAAGGAACAAATAAATTAAACAATTTATTTAATTTTGTTTGTTTTTACGGCTTCTTTTCTTTTCTTCTTTATATTTAAATTATCTGAGCCTTTAATAATAAAAAAATGTCCTCCAAGTATGTTGAAAAGTAATACTTAATATATTAAGATAAATACTATTTTCAACTATCAACGGGTCAATGAAAAAAAAACTCGTGGTCAAACACGAGAAGTAAATTTCGATTTAAGTCTATCAAACAGAAAAGATTTTACAGGTTAGACAAAATAACTAATAGGGTTCCAAATTTCCCTAATCTTAAGGAAAAAAGATATGTGCGTATATTTCATGAATACTGTTTTTACATATACTAATGTGCAATTCGCGTGATTTAATAATGGTTTTTCCTTCTCTTTCAAAACGTGTAATTATTTTTGTCTCTCTGGTAATGCTGAATAATGAGAATGGATGGCATAATTGGGTAAATTTTCTAAAATTATTCCTCACTATTGTACACGGGTCCTCTTAAGCTTGAATGTGTTTACAAACGCCATATTGATCTATGGGGGAGTCAGTTCTCTCTCATTGGCAATAGTTTCGGAGGCAGATTTCTGGTCACGTGACATTATTCTGTACTTAAATGGAATAATTCTGAGAGTGGACGATCACAAGTGAAAACATTAAGAAGAACAAACAAATCTGTTAACTTTGAAAAGAACAAAAAAAAAAACTTCTACTACTTTTTGGAACCTTAAACTACAGCAACGTAACTGAACTCTGGTAAGTTTAAGTTCTAAACTTTTGCATGTGTTCTAATATCTCTTCTTTCAAGGATTATATAAGTATTCTATAAGGCAATATTATTTGTACAGAAGTATTGTTTGATATAGTTTAAAGCTTAAAGCATATATGTAGAAATTATGATGGTTTTTGTCATTACGTACACAATTAGTTATTTTCAATATCATCAAACAATTTTAACTTTTATGAGTTTGGAGAAAAACTTTTCATTTGCTCTGCAGACATAGATTACAGTCGTAAAGAAAATTATAATCAATTTTCCCATCTCTTAAATTACCAAACGAATGATTTAGGTTTTCCAAAATGAACACCATGCAATTAAGTTGTCTTTTCTGAATACCATTGCATGGGGAGATGGAAGCTTTCAATTGACTCAATTTGTTGCGTGTGAACTGAATTGTCATAATGATTCCGTTGTGGCTAATTCAACAGAGTTTTTTTTCAAATAAATATTTCTCATTTTCTTTTTTTAATTAAAAAGTGAACATATACTAATATATTTCAATTTGTTTCGGTACTTATTCCGAACTATCTATTTTTTCTTCTATTGTAAATTCGATCGTGTGAAAATGTGTCTAAATAACAATAATGTATTATAATGCATTAACAATAAATTCTTTAGCCTTAAAAATATTAAAATGATACATTAAAATTCTGAGTTTTACTTTTAAAAGAATTTATAAACACTGCAAATTAGCAGATATTTAAGAGAAAGAAACCTAGCTGTATAACCCACCATTTCTCTTAGTCAGGAACATAGTGATCTTCAATTTCAACGGTATGTTTTCCATGTTTTGTCATTTCTCTTGGACATTTGAAATTGGTCCTCAATGTTCGATAATTTTGTTATTACCTTTATTTTACATATATTAATTCATATTATTTTACTCATACTTACTTTTTGACTTAAAGTGACGTTTTAGTAAATTTTCCTATATGGAATTTTCTTTTATTAAGTAAAAGCATAAAGTTAAACACTATTAATTCTTTTAATTTCAGAAATACTTTTACCTCTTGGTTTCTCAAACAGTAGTTTAAGTTTTATTTATCTTTATATGTAGAGGTCAGTGTTTAACTAATTTTGTTGCTTTAATATTTGCAGAGGGTCAAAATTACAATTTGTTGTCATTTCATCAATTTAATAAAGAACGAAAACCAATTAGGCAAACATTTAAAAAATATATTTTCAAGGCAAGAAATTATGCTTGTTTTCCATTTCAGAATTATATACACCATATATTGACTTTTTGTATTTATTGTAATTAAGTGGGGGATGTTTTATATCATTTTCTTGGCAAATTACTCTAGAGACATTTCTGCACATCAAATTTCAGCCATAATTCGATTGCTCATTTGTGAATGCATCTTCAGATTTTTTATACTCGTAAAGTAAGATAACATACCATATTTTATTAGATTTTCTGATTTTATATGGACTTTCATTGTTCTCTAAATTATTATGTGATTTTATCTAATAGGCATAAAACGAATTTTAAATGCATAAATGCACTTTAATGCACATTTAACTTATTGAATGTACTAGTAACGTACATTTAATGAAATAATACATATAACGCATTATTTTACTGTAAAAATGTTTATCAAAAGTATACTATTTTGATAATTTGCTGCTGCTATACATATTCCAAGATTTTAATGTATCTTTAAAATATAATCAGGATGAGCTTATAACATTTCAAAACATTGTCGCTCAATATTTACGATAAATACATGATGATAAAAACGTGAAAATCAAAAAGAATACTATGTAGATGAAAAGTTATCAAAATGATTGAAAATGCGGTTACACAAAGCAATACGTGTAAAAATGATCTTAAGCATGAATTTTAAGGATTTTGATTGGTTGAAATCAACGCATTCGACTAATTTTACTCTTAAGATTTTTTTGGGTGAAAAAATCCCCAAATGTTTATATAAGAACAGTTCAGTAAACCTGACACTCCCATATCAAAGACAACGCCTGTAAATAACCTATATAGCGTTGCACGGGCGTAAAACACCTCACTCACTAACTCACTCACTCTTTCATCCATATCAAAGATTGAAAACCGTGTGACTTTAACACTATAACATGTGTATTGCATACCTGCTTATAAAACAGATAATCTAAATATTATATAACCTTTGTTGATTACCGAACCTCAAAAGGGTGTGTTAACACAAATAAACAAAGACAATGCACACATAACTGTAGACACATAGTACAAATACAACCAAAGATGATAATATATAAAGATAAATGCAAAAGTAACATAAACTGAACAGAGACAACACAAAGATATGTCTTTGTAAAATTGGAAGTTAAAGATACATTCGAAGTACAAAAACGACAGAACCGGTTATTACTGCTACTTAATTCTCCAGCTAAGGTTAAAGTCCATGGAGTAGTGAGTTAAATCTATCAAAATACAAATGACAACAAAGTTCCAGACAATAAATTTTGCTACGCCTGACGCGCGTTTCGTCTATTCAAGACTCATCAGAGGCGCTCTACCAAAAATATTGAAAATGCCAAACACTGTATGAATATGAAGAGCATAAAACAGTATAACCAAAACTACCAAACTGGGGAACCAAATTATTACTAAGATATTCAACCTATGTCTGGGGTAGGAAGAACCTTAGGGTTTAGACAATTTTGAAATTTAGACGGATAATTTAAAGCTTTGATGTATTCTCCAACTCGAAAGTGTTGGTGCCGGAGCGGACTAACCTCGGGGAATTTAAACTCCACCAGCATTGCTAACCTTCACGTGTGTTCGAAATACAAATAACAACAGAGTTCCAGACAATAAATTTTGCTACGCCTGACGCGCGTTTCGTCTATTCAAGACTCATCAGAGGCGCTCTACCAAAAATATTGAAAATGCCAAACACTGTATGAATATGAAGAGCATAAAACAGTATAACCAAAACTACCAAACTGGGGAACCAAATTATTACTAAGATATTCAACCTATGTCTGTGGTAGGAAGAACCTTAGGGTTCTCACATTGACTCACGCAGAGCATCGTTTCACAATATAGGCAGTGTCAACAAATCACATACAGCTGGGGAAAACATTAAAAATAAATATCAAACGCAAGTGTACTAACTTTTACTATTAAATTATTTTAAGGTGTATTTGATATAGGTACAGAAATATTTGTAAAACGGCAATTAGAATTACAACATCATGATAAGCAAGAACGATAACGAGTAAAGATAGTGATGAAAGTATTGTAAGATCAACTTTACTGGTTCGATAGTGTAAAGTGTGAAACCAACAATACAGCACAAAAGATAACTTAAATCTGCAAAAAGTTTTAGGCAGACACTTAACATTATTCATCGCATACTGCAGTATGATGTCCAATAGCGATTTCTTGTGCTTGAAAAAAAGATGGAAGTTAAAGGTCAAATCTGTGTTAGCATTTGTAAGCTACAAATTATATAAGTTTTAATACACACTTTTCGAAAATTAAAGCTATATTTGTAGTACTTCTTTGGTTTTCAGAACTAAACTACCGTGACAGCAGTTGCGTTAATATAACATGTACATGGTAATAGCCATCTTGACAACATGTCTTGAAATGAACAATTGTGCAGTTTTAGAAAAATTGTATTATCTAACAAAAAGAAGATTACTTGTAAAAACAAGTCATTTCATTGACTTAAAATCAAAACTAAAGTAAAATGAGATCAAAGGTCGAGAACAGTCTCATTGTATTAAATATAATATATGTAAAAACATGTTAGAAATGAAAATTCTGAATATTTTCATTATAAAAAATAATGAGATGTGGAATAAGTGTAGGCAACACAACCATATAAAAGACAATTTAAAATACCCACAATGGAAAACATCCAGCAGCCTTCAATGTGACCAGTGGTCGCTGCTCGCTGTTTTGCAATTGGCTCTGGATTGAAAATAAACTACATGTGAGTCAAGCCCAATCCTATAGTTCAAATCAAAGACCCTCTTCTTGACAAAAATCAATTAACATAAATTCGACGAAATACAAACATCAGCTTTGATAAATTAGGATTCCTGGCTTAGGACATGCACATTTAAAATGTGGCGGGGTTAAACTATTTTTTTAGCCCAACCTTCCCGATTTGATAATCAATCACAAAGCTCAAACTAATACACAGTAAAAATCAAATCGATAGAAGTTCAATTCAACAAGAGCGAACCTGAAAGTTAACATATGATAATGCGTGTTTTAAATTGAGCTGGAAACCATGCTGGACATGTTAAAAATTATCGTGGTTGATATGGTTTGAAATAGATGAAATAAGATACTCAAACGTTTAGACAAATATAGGAACCTCGTATCATGACATGTTCCTCCAATACGTTTCAAACAAATTGCAAGTAAACGGTGCTAAGCATTACATTTACTATGATGGTTATAGACAAAACAAGTCAAAAGTATACATAAATCATTTTAATCAGAACATAACATATGCATTTTTTATTTTAAAAAAACACGCGTTTAACGAGCAAAATCATAAATGTCTCCAAAATTATTATTTAGTAGTGTGTTTGATTTGCATTTCATTGTTATGGTAATACCAGATTTAAGACAAAAATAGTATTTTTACCATTCTTGATTCCTACAGACGTGAACGGGCAGACAATAATCTAATTTTTGTTCTACGTAAGGTTATTTTGGAATCTTGTTATGACTTGAACAGTTATTGCTAACATTAACTTATTCTGAACATATGCATGTTAATAATTAATCTCGAAAATCATCCCTTTTGTTAAATATGATCTCATACGTGTATAAATTAAAGTTCAAACATCCCTTTGGAATTAAATAACATGAACACACCTTCCTTTTATTGATTAATCAAATTAAAATATGTAATATTCAATTGTATCAATTCAAATTCCATTAAGTACCAAATGCCTTTAGATACTGTTTACCATTCGTTTCATTCATAACGAGGAAACCCGATGCATTCCGGCTATTTACGATGTTTAAATTTTCAAACTGAAGATAACAACTGTTGCTTCCGGTGACCTCATTACATCTTTGCCTTTGAACAGGATCACAATACGTTAAATTAGATTGATAATTGATCATAATTGTTCGTTTAACGTTTATAATTCAGTTTCAATATCGAATTCTATCCCCTGAGACACAATTGACACAAACACATATGGCTAAGTTATTATTCTATTTATTAAGTAGCAGACAGTTATGAAGACAACAAAATATGAAGCCTTCAGGCATAATTTTCTATCAAGTTTATTTCCTTAAAAGTAAGTTGATACAAACCATGTTGGTAACCGAACAATTGCAACACAAATTAAGACTCTAAACTGCGTTTTACACAAAGATACACCAAACACACTTAAACCAATTTAAATGGGAAAAAAAGATACACAAAAACCCCGGACAAAACCGGCATTAAGTGCAGACGAGTACATCGAACAAGATTGAATTTAAAATGTAATTTCAATCTTCAAAGTTATAGAAAACGATCAAATTCTAAGCTTATAACGGGTAACACGTTACCCTAACACATATTCCAATATACCTTCATTGAAAACTGTCAAATATGCGAAAGGACATATCAACTCAATACAAACTATAAATTTAAAAATGCTGAAAATATAATCTTTAACAAACAAACGTTCAAGTATTGGTTAAGATAGAGCTTTTTAAAAAATTTTATTTGAACTTATATTTGGAACATGCGATTGTCTGTTAAAATTATGGCAAGGAAAAAAATGATTTTCATTATAAAGCAAGCAACGTGGAGGGTTTTTTTTTCTTACATTTTGAAGATTACAGTATTTCCTATCATTTTTGTTACGTCAGTCTCAGAGAATCAAAACCGGCTTACTTTTAACCTTGGTGAATATCCCGTTTGACAAATTCAGACATTGAGTCTATTTGAAGTTCATCGTAAATGTAAAAAAAAAAAAGAGGCAAGCCCCACCCCTCAAATGAAACAGGTAACGTTAATAAGTAAATAAAAGTTGAATAAACCTGTTTTTTTTAATCTAAATGAATTTTATAAACTTAGTGAAGACAAAAAGATAGAACACAAATATTACTTTTAACCGTTTTATGCCTTAAAGCCAGTGAACGCTGTTTAATCTTGAACTTTATATTACGATACAATCATTTTTAAAAAAAAATCCTAATAATGGTAAGTTTACATTAGCTTTTGTGTTATTTATCTCATTAAACGCAAATAGTATATTAAGTTTTAAAATATAAGTTATAAAATTTATGAAAAAATCATGTACACCCTTTGATTGATACTTTGTGTGTGGTTTTTTTTCTGAATTTCCGCTTGATTGTGGGCTGGGTCGCGTACACTTAATCCACATTATATTTTCTATTTTCTGAACAAATACATTAACTTTCTTAATTTTCAAAAAGGGAAACACAAAATTGACGCATAAACAATTTTCAAAAGATCGTTTCATTTTACGCCCGAAATTCGATAAAAATATTTGAAATGTTACCTTTAATTTTAATACATGATGCTTCTTATACTTGTGAGATTCTTCTCTCCTGTCTTTTATTTTCATTGCACCGTTTGTATCTGAAACAAAATAATTAGAAGTTAGTTAGAGTGTGGATGTTCGCTGTGTATGTAATGGATTTGAGTAAAAGATTAGGCTTTTTTTCTTGATTGCTACTAAAGCTACGAACAGATTCAGATTCAGATTCAATATTTTATTAAAGTCTCGCCACTTGTAATACATAAAATTCACATACAATAAACAATAGTTACATGTACAACATATGAAACAAATTTATTAAAATACAAGTGCCATTCTAAAGAGACAGAATTATGAGAGACTATATAAAGTTTAAAATATGAACAGATAATTACAAAGCGATAGTATTTGGTCAATAAGTCTTCTAATTTTTCCATAGCTGTACAATTAAAGAACTGTCTCCCCTTTTTTATGGATTGGGAAGTGATGTCCCACACAATTTTTGAAAAACATTCACAATTAAACAATCAGAGAAACCATTGGCCCTATAGTCATGAATGCTATGAACATTTAAAATAGAGGAACTCACACATGAAAGAAATGAACCATGGAAGAGTTATTCAGCCAAAAGTGTCGAAAAGCTAAGGTAGTCAAGTTTGAACTAATATTCACCTTTAACTTCAAAGATATTGAAGGTGAAATTAATTCTTTCAATTTTGATTACATTAGTTTATCTCAAACGTGACTGTCGTCAAAATAAAAAATTAAAACATTAAAAATTCTAATGGAACATTTGGACGAAATGCGTTTTAGAAACAGGCCAAAATTTATTTGTTCTTTGTTAAATTTTTTATTTATTTTACGTATTCGCCATAAAAAACAAAATTCATATGTATCAATGGAAATGGAACATTTGGACAAAACGCGCGTTAGAAGCTGCAGTTAAGAATTTTTCGCATGAAACTTTTTTTATATATACAGATTTCATACTGCAACTTAACGCAACAAAAATTCATGTGTATCTTTAGATTTCCTTTTATTGCTCTATCCCTACATTTACTGAGATATTCCAGACAATCATCTTTGATCGTTACTCAAACATCATCAATAATATGTCAAATCTGTAGCATCCATCCACAATCATAACGGTTGTCAAACTGTTCATAATTCCATAAACAAACATATCCACTTCTACTTAGATAGCTGGGCACTTGATTAAACTCTTAACACAGATACGGGGAAATGATACTTAGTTTTCAACGATGATACTGCAACATGGAACCACTGTATAGAATGAGCGAAAGGGAAATGTGGTTATTTTTGTGCACGTTAGAGTAAACAAATTTCTATGTACTACCTTTTGTCTCTTTGTAAAATTCACAAAAAGTTGATGAAAAATTATTTTTTAAGATCAACTTAAATGGATCTTGTGTTCATAGATAAATGATGATTCGTCACATATTTATCATACTAAAATCATGTCTGGGGTAGGAAGAACATTAGAATTTGGCAATATTGAAAACTACAGGGGTAATTTCACTACCTTTTTGTGTTCTTCAACACAGAATGGTCTATGCCGGAGAGGACTTTCTCCGGGGAATTAAAACTCCACCAGCAGCGCTAATCATCACGGATAATAGTAATAAAAATTACCCCCAAAAAAGTTCCAAGCAATAAGTTTTGCTACGACTGACACGCGTTTCGTCCACTCTATCCTCATCGGAGGCGCTCATTTTACTGATGAAAAATACCAAACACTAAATTTTTAAAGGCGCATGAGACAACTGGAATTCCCATTCGCTCTTTCCATGCAGTGTGTTTAACAAGATAGTAAGGCTAAAGAGATCAATTGCGAATCTACGGATAAAATGTTAGAATTGTTAAAATTGGCTTCCGATTGATTTTGGTAACTGTTTCGGATGCGATAAACGAAGCTGAAATTTGATTTTGAGTGGTTTTCTCTTGTTCAATTTGATCACGAAAAGATGACTGCTTAACCGTTTATCAAATAAAATAAGCAACTAATGTGGAATTGATTTTTGAACAGAGTCGGAAATAAATAAATTTATTTAGAAATAATCCATTTAGATTCCATTTGATACAAACATGGCCAATTTGGTTTTCATTTTGTCACTGACCGATTAGAACAAAATAGTTGTTTGTGAATTTGATTTGTGTTTATTTATACAACGTGCGAAATTTAATGTGTTTTGTCAGCAAATGTGGTGAAGCCGTACTACTTGAATTTCTTAACAAAGCTTCACTGGTAACACTGTCTAATTTCTTCTTATTTCTAACAATTGGTTTACGACTGACCAATGTTAAAGAGTCATATAGAGGATTTAAAAAATAAATTTTACATTAATATGTGGTTGCATACAGTACTAGTCTCAGCCAAAAAAGCCGGAGATGCTTTTGGCTATCTTTGCTATTACACAATTATAGCCTTTTAAATGTCGATACATATTCTCTAACGACTAATGAAAAACCTCTTTTATACTTAAATATACTTAAAGAATTAATTTTGAAGGTTTATTTTCATTGGCCAACATCATTCTGAATATGGATTTTTTGGTATAATCGAGTTCGACAGTCGATGCATAAAATATACCAAAATCGTTCACAATGTGATTTATGCATTAGCAATGTTTATTTGAGTGTTAGTCGAATCATAAGCAATAAAAATCATCGTGAATGAGTCTATGGGAGTGTAAACCCACCTACTCACTCAAAAACTGAAGCAAGTCCATTAACAAAACGTGATCTAAAGTTTAAAAATGATTTTTATCTCAATAGTTGAAAATAAAGCATAAAAAAGAAGTTTTGAGATCAAAATAACCAAAAAAGTTCCAGGCGAAAAAGTTGGCGAACTTTTGTTTATGAAGGACTCATTAGAGAAGCTAAAGGCAGAGGTGAAAAGGCAAAAAATCTGGAATTAAAAGAGCACATTACAAATAAACTGTATTAATAGTAATGCAAAACAAGACTACAAGTCATGGTGATAAAACAACAAAATAACCAAATCATATAAAGAAATTATTACAATTTGACTAAGACTGATTCCTATTAAGTCTGACTAAGTCTTCTTTCCTCAGTTCTAATAAAATTCAAAAGGTATAAACAAAAACAAAAAACGCGGATGCGTTGATAACAAATCGTTTAAATAAAAAATTTTGGTTAAATACCAGATCAACATTAATTCTACATCTTTCCGTCTTTATTTCTATCATTTCATATTTTTACAAAACAACTCTTCCACGACGATTATTTTGGAATTTGCAACCCACGGCACCCTTTGCTTGTGGTGCTTTCGAATTCTTTATCGAAGAGCAGATATTGTATAATTGTTTTCCTGCAAAGAATTTTATGAATTTTATGTATCCTAACTTTTCTTTCTATTGAAAAGAGAATGTACTTTATAGCAATTAACTTATGTTTCTTTTATAGATACATAAGCACAGCTCTCGTAATGAGACCTACAAGTTATGGTGCACTGATAGTTGCTGTCATCTTAAATTGGTTTTGTGGAACAGTAAAATCAGACTTACTCAGCGAATGGTGCATTGCAAATAGAGGTGTATGTGAAAAAATATTAGAAGATATACGAGGTAAATTAAAACTATGAAATTCAAGATTTTTTGTCTTGTGCATGAGAATGATAACACGTTTTTTTGCTCAGATAATGTTTGTAATTACCTTTTTGCACTGGGTAATTCTTATACTTGCGTTTTTGCACAGGTAATTTTGATAATTTCGTTTTTTATAACTACGTTTTTTTTGCACGGTAATTTTTATAATAATGTTTTTGCACAGGTAATTTTCAATATTTTGATCCCGGTTGTTTTCACCCAAGAATATTTTTGGAGGACATCATGTGCTCGTAGACAAATACTACGGGACTTCTATACTTCAAATAAATACAAATCTATGTAGGCTTGTCAGAGTTTTGTCACACTTTACCGGATTTGACGTTAAATAAATTGATCGCTGGCAACGTGACGGATAAGTTCTAACAAACAGGAATAGTTTATCCTTCCGGAGCACATGATATAACTCTCGTTGTGACGTGGGTTTGTGTTTCGGATTGCTGTTTGGTTGTTTTGTGTGTATTATTGGGCGTTGTTTTTTTTAACTGCTTTTGCCTTGGACATTTGGGACTTGCAACATTGGTACCTCTTTGCTTATTATTTTTGTTAAGACGAAGATAAATAATATCTACAGAAAAAAAAATCCTGCAGTTTTTATATTACATAGGATCAAATTGGAATTATTTTATCTGTTTTAATCGTTACTTTTTAACGCTTAATTTTATTTTATTTTTCATTATTCCCTGTTGAAGATACTGGTAATCTTTCATGGAAGTTCCGTTCGAGTCCGTCACGAATATGCAGTACTGAAAAAAAAACCAAAACAACAAATATTTGCATCTCGCACACTTAGTCAATTCTTAGCAATAAAACCTGATTAAATTATTCCACTCTAACGAAGCCATTTCCCACTAGACAGTCCAATGTCTAAGACCATTAAGGGCTCTCTTTATCAATTGCTTAGGGGACAAATTTTTCGCCACATCGATATAGTTAACTTTGATATGTTATAATTTTATTTATTTAACTTTTCTTTTATATTTATTCAATTATAGTTCTTTATGATATATTGTCTTGAGTTTTATTTTGCGATTCGCTGACATGGGGTAATTTAATAATATGCAGAGCGGTCCAAGCTATTTATGTTATATGCTGTTTGCGTGATGCCGGAAACTCTTGTTTCCGCGGTTTGTTAAAAACAAATGGACAAAGAAGGCAATAAAATGTCGATGTATATTTCCCTTATCTTCATCTTTTAGATAGTTTCCGTTAAGTTTTCCCCAAAGCCTGTTCCTAGAGATACGTAGTTTATGAAATTGGAATGCAAATTGTATTACATCATATTTCAAACGTGACGGGTTGCTGATGATGAAAGGCTAGTTTTTTTAATGTGCATGTGAACCAGGTTGGGTCCAAAAACTAGTTTAACCCCGCCACATATTATATGTGCCTGTCCTAAGCCAGGAATTTATGACAAAGCTTTCGTTTGTACTTGTCTTTTTGATGTTTTCTGTTCCTTGTTAAGAAGGGGGTCTATCTGTGACTATTTCAGGACTGGATTTGAATTATGTGCACTTTATTTAGACCATGGGCCAATTGCAGAACCGTGAGCAGTGCCAAATGGCCTCGTTGAAGGCTGCTGGCGGTTGTCCATTGTGGTTTTTCTAAATTGCCGCTTAATTGTTGGCTGTGTCGCGTACACTTATTCCACATCTCAATATTTTCCATGTATATTGTCTAAATACCTTAAAATGAAAAATCTGGGTTTTTTTACTGCAAACACGCAAACAGCATTTAAAATAAATAGCTCGGACTATACTCAGCATATTCAAGATATAGAATCAAATAGAGTAAAACATACTAAAAGAAGCGCCGAAATTAATTTACATCCTTGTTTTGTTTTCTGTGGTTATATTTTTCACAATGTTTAAGCTTATGTTAACATCTTGAAGAGAATATTTCATGTAGTTTCGCATTTAGCGTTCTTTACTTGAATTAAATTCTTAATGCATGTTTTCCTTTGGTATTTATTTGTTGTAATATTTTCTTTGTTTATATTGCCAAAATGTACTTGAATTTACTTTTTAATTCCAACCAAAAAGGTAATTACTGCGCGTTTTTAAAAATTTGGAATTTTTTTTAGATTTTTCGACAGTTCTACCTTAAACCAAGCCCTTTCCTTTAAGTCTTTGACAAACCTTATTAACACGTGGGTTTGACCACAATGTCGAGTAGAGTGTTCACTAGATATCGGATTCCTATACTTTCGGGGCCACTGTCCAATCAACGTCAAGTTAATTTGCCAATTAAAGAACTTCTGTCCAAACGACGCGTCAATACTTTAGTTGACTAACAGTCATGACAGTTGACCATCTACGGTTTCATAAAACTTAGATTTGGATTTCAAAGTATCAAGATCGATAGTATGATTAATTCAATAAGCTGGAAGCGTTCAGAAAACATAAGTACAAAATTTAGCTTCGCGCTAAAATACCCGACATTGATACATACAAATCATAAATCACATAAATGAAGTAACACAATCGAAATGGATCTGAACTTGTATAGTCTTTTTATGAATTTTTAAAAGCAAACCTTCTTAATATTATAAACAAACAGTGTCGAACAGTGTTGAGAGACTGAGTTCACGGAGTACCATATTTGGCCCGTTTTAAATTTGCTTTAATTGACCCGCAGTTTTTGGTGCTATATGTATTCCTAGATAATTATATTTCATACACCCATTATTTTTAAAAATAATTTCATCAATTTTGACTTTATCATGGGGTCACAAAAAGAGGTTATTGTAGACAATTTGATGAAAATCATCAAATCATCACTTTTTACATAGATTTTGGACGGTATGAAGGTGGCGCTACCTTCGCCCACGAATATTTAACTTGAAGTATCTTATTGTATTTAATCAAACTAGTTGGAAAACTTTTTGGGCGACAGGTGGTGCCACCTGTTTAAGTGGCAAAAACCAAGAAAAATATGGGCATTTTGGGCAATTTTCTCAAATTTTGAAATATATTGATCATTTAAATGACTGTATTACCTAAAATACAGTTATGTTAGCAATATAGTTGCTTAAGATTCTTAAGATATATGGATTTAAGATAATATGCAAGTAATTTTTATCCATTTAAACAAGTTTTAGATTTTCCCAATTAATATGGGCCAAATTTGATAGTGTATCAGATCCTTTAAACGCAAACAGAATTATACTCCAGTAATCTTTATGCGAAAAAAATAAATAAAAACATTGTTCAAACAAACTTGAATGTCAAAGAACAAGTAAAAAGATGACATATTTACATGTAATTAAACAAATGTTACCTTTTGTGCAAAATACCAAAAAAAATCAGGCGAATAGTTTTACTATACATAAGTGTCTCTATATTAGAGTGAAAACCTAGTTTAATTGCTAAAGGCAGCATTATAATTTTAACCAGTATGATTAAAGAAGGGTTCCGCATTCAAAATAAAACCACCATGACCACGGCTCTGTCAAATTAACGCTTTCAAGCTTAGACTTCGGGACCGACCATTTAACTTGAAGGGGGGCCTTGGTTTTTTCTTAAAAAGATATTCTGAAAATTATTTTTGATGAAAAAAATATTTTGGCAGCGGAGGGTAAGAAAAAAAATATTCCGAAGAAGAATTTTTGCCGTATAAAATAATGAAAAAAAATTCTGTCGCTTCACCTTCGAAAAAATTGAAAAAACAATTCTGACCAAGAAAAAACCAAGCCCCCCTTCAAGTTAAATGGTCGGTCCCTTACCTATCCCAATAAGTGATATCATTTATAGAAATAAATTTTAGAAATAAGTTAAAAATCAATCTCGAAGGCTGATCATATTAAATTTTTGTCCCAAACTGGTAATGTCAATCTGGTTCTATAATTGTAAGCCTATCATGTAAGCATTCCACATTTCATTGCCTTTTTGCGGTGGCGTTTTCGACTGCATCTTTAATTTGAGTGATACGGATAATAGCTCTCTTGAGTTTGGTAGTGTTGTCTGTTTATTCTCAATAAATAAGTCGTCTGCTATAAGGTGCCAAAATCGGTACTAAACTTGTTAATGGCGTGCGGGAACTGTTTAAGCTATCCATCATCGGCTGGAAATGTCTACAGTTTACTAAAATGTTTGCGACTTGGGGATAGGTTTGTTTAAGTCATTGTCCTTTCAAAATTCTTCATTGTTTATTGAAATAAATGTCAAGCTGTTTAAAATAAACGAAGGTTCTTCTGTCTAGAAACTAAGACGGATGGCGATAAGGGTAATTTTTGATATCAATAATACCAATGGGTAGCCCCACTATTTTTGTCCCATAAAGGTAACAACAAAATAATGGCAGAGGAATGCCATGCAATCTAAATTGTAAATGAATTAAAAAAGTAATTAAAAACTGGAAAAGTTGAATACCACAACAGTTGTTAATTGGTACCGTACAGACATTTCAAAAGAAACAAACCTAGTTTTAAGGTACGAAATTCTCTCTCCCGTTCATGGCGATCTTAGAGCCCAGTAGTTACAAAAGACACAAGAAGGTTGTCAGGAAAAGACTGGCCAAGTGACGTGACCATCTGATTACAGCAAACAGCCAAAACCTAAACAACAATAGTGTTCAGTCTTTTATCAGATGATCATGTCGTTGTGTTTATACTTTGATAATTTGAAGTTATTAATTTAATGTTTCTCGTCTTTGAACTTGAAAGGCGTTTGTCGCTCTGTGTTAGTTCTACTTTATATTTTAAATGTTTTGATTTGTGTACTCGTATTTTGTTTATTTTGTCCTTTTAAGCTTGGTCTTTCCGTGACAAATTTCTACTTTTTTAAACGTTGAGTGAAGTCAGCCTTTCTATTCTTTACTTTAATATTTTTGGTTATGTCTATTTTAACGCTTAGAACTTCCACCCACCCACGAACATGACGAACAAGCTTTTAACCACAGTTAATATGACGTCATGTGATTAATGACGCTGTAAAATCAATTAGTAAGTTATTTAGTTGGTTTGTCATCGGTTCCTAAAAGAATCATAAATAAATAACAATTCAAAATACAAAACGAAACAACTTCATAATATTTAGATGGAAACCAACATCAGTTGTCAAAAGCCTAGAAAAACAAATATTTCATTTTTCACATTTATAGGCTTTGAGAGATTAATTTGTAAAATTATCTATGAATCAAATAAAGTGAATAGAGATTATAAAACTCAATTTTTACAACTTAAATATGGAAATAATCTTCGTTGATTCTATAAATCATAACTCAACATTTTAATTGTCGCTATGGAATACCACAGTCGTCGGTTTACGGTAATTAACACAATCTTTCGGTCTTTCCTGACGTTTTGTGTTCCCCAGGGACATAACATATCATACCATTTATCGTTCTGAGAGTTAACTTAGAAAAGCATTAGTCATAAGAAAGAGAACGTAATAAAAGAAACATCATTTCCACTATGGTGTTCAGTCATAAATTGTTTGTTTTATATGAGCATGATGATGAAAAGAAATGTAGCAGCATCATTCTTATAGATTAGTTTTGATATCTAATTTTAATATTTATTATTCTGAAATAGGTAACGCTTTTTGAAAAAAAACCACAACAATTTGAAAAATAATTTGATTGGTTGGTATGATAATTAAGGCAACCAACATCTAAATGTAACTTGGTTTATTAAACACGATTAATACAGGTAAATGGATTTCAAAATTTATTTATTTCAATAAATTATTTTAACACTAGCTTTTGGCTTGAGGTAAATCAGGTCCGTGCCTCTCACATAGACATATTTACAATAACAATAACAAAGTAAAACAAAACAAAAAACCGCAGAATCTTAAACTACAATGCCATAATTGCTCACAGAATATGGCATTATATGAGCTTTAACCAACCTCACTGTTTTCTTTATCTTTGCTTTAAAGGCTTCTTCTTTTTCTTTCCAGATTCTGATGAGGTAAGCAGCCAGAAGAGAAACTTCTTACGATTTGGTCGAGCTCTTGCAGGTGACCACTTCTTCAGGTTTGGAAGAAGTCCGTACCAAACCGAAGATAAACGCTTTCTACGATTCGGTCGTTCTGGGGGAAAATACGAAAATGATGGACTTGCCGATATCCTACGGGCAGCACTTGTAAGGGTTGAAAATGCAAATCAAAATGGTATAAAACTGAGAAAAAGAAGATCGATTGATGCTGTTAAAGACGTACCAGAAAAGAAAAGCGAAGAGGCTAACACACAATCTGATTCAGACATTAAAAAGAGAGACGCGGGAAACTATGCAACAGAGGGCGATCTTGCAGCCGATGCTAAAGCTGACAAGAGGTTCATGCGATTTGGAAAACGATTTATGCGATTCGGAAAACGGGAAAATGAAGATAAACGATTCATGAGATTCGGGAAACGCGACGATGAAGAATTTGGTGCCGATGAAGATGACGGTGACACGTACCCCGCTGCAGACAAAAGATTTATGCGATTTGGCAAATCTGGATTAGAAGACAAGCGATTTATGCGATTCGGCAGAAGTGGCGAAGACAAAAGATTTATGCGATTTGGCAAAAGTCTTGACCATGATGATGCCAAGCGATTCATGCGATTCGGAAAAAGTCTAGAAGCAGACAAACGATTTATGAGATTTGGAAAAAGCCTAGAAGCCGACAAAAGATTTATGCGTTTTGGAAAAAGCTTGGACGATGCTGATATGCAAGAAGCCGACAAACGATTTATGCGATTTGGCAAAAGTTTAAACGACGGTGACATGCAGGAAGCCGACAAAAGATTTATGCGTTTTGGCAAAAGTTTAGACGATGCTGATATGCAAGAAGCTGACAAACGATTTATGCGTTTTGGCAAAAGTTTAGACGATGCTGATATGCAGGAAGCTGACAAACGATTTATGCGATTTGGCAAAAGTTTAGACAATGACGATATGCAGGAAGCTGACAAACGATTTATGCGATTTGGTAAAAGTTTAGACAATGACGATATGCAAGAAGCTGATAAGAGATTTATGCGATTTGGCAAGCGATTTATGCGATTTGGAAAGTCAACGGGCGACAAAAGATTTATGCGATTCGGAAGAAGTACACACTGAGAAAAACTTCTTATAATAAATCATTCACAAACTCAAATTGTGTAAAAAAAATCAATGGAATTTGATTATTAAGTTTTTGTAACGTTACTGTACATAATAAATTAGCAAGGCTAACTGTTCATTATGATATATAGATTCAATATATTATTTTCATATGCAATTGTTCCTTTTGAAATAATAAAATTAAAAAAATAACAAAAACTATAACTATTATGACTAATAACAGTTTATCATAGTTTGAAGAAATAAAGAAGAAACCTCCGTCTAGATTCATGTGTTCATATTTCCTGTCGTCTGTCGCGCGAGTCTTGCTTTGCTAGATGACCCCAATTTTTTTTTATTGGACATACCTGATTTGATACTCTCTAAGCATTTTAGAAACCAAACATAATCAAACCTTGAAAGAATATATAAGATAGATGATAAGCTGCAATAATGCTCAATGCAAAAACGCCTTTTCGTAAAATTTTAGGATTCAGGAAGATTTGATATTAAAACGCGCGGAATTCTTTGTTATTTGCTTAAAATTAAGTTACATCACATGCTTTTGGTCTTCTTACAACATACGAACCTAAAGTAACCAATACTTATACTTTGAATGAGTGAGTTGGTGTTTTACGCCCATGCAACGCTATATAGGTTATTTACAGGCGATGAACATGAAAAGGATGATAAAAAGAACATGAAATGATGATGATAAATGAAATATGGGGGTGGGTTGGAAACAAAGGAATGGAACCACAGGAAAAAGGGAGAGGTGGGTAGGGGCAGAAAATTTAGCCTATGTGGTGCATTACTTGGCGGTCCACAAAGGAGTCTTTTACGTGTATGAAGCGTGGCACTCTCCACACACACGTTGGCCCACTATAGTCAGCGGTCAAGGTTTCCGTATTATGGACATGACAAATGTTTATTACATCTTACTTTTCCTGGTCTGATTTTGACTGCAATTACTAGTAATGAAGTTTTGTATAAAAAGGATACCTGAATTTAATTTTTTACCACAATTTTGAGCCCAAACTCCTGAGAGTTATGGCGGTTTGTCCTAGTATATGCCAATGTTTTGAGGCATTTATCTCGGCATTTGTATTCAACTTCAGACACGTTCCACCTAATTAAACGCGTCAAACAAACCGAACATTAAACAAAAGAACAACAGAACTTTAACAAAATGTTACTTGTACTTTCATATTGTGGAAATTATACCCAAAAGAAAATGGGTAAAATTCCACGGAGGAGATTTCACCATCCATCAGTTGTAAACATATCTACGGAGGTGTTACAAAACTGATTTCAGCCGAACGTCAGATGGAACTCGTCAAAGAAAATGTAATTGGACTTTTAGACTACAGCTAGACATATTTATTGCCCCTTGTTAAGCATCAAATGTTGGCGTATCCATACATCTACAAACAAAAGTCTGTCTACATCAATACTATTATTTGATAGCAGCCATGGCTAACAGGTAAATGTTTGTATACTACCGAGATATGACAATTTCAAGGACACTGAGTTTGTAATTCTGTCCGTTAACTTGCTCGTCTGTTTCAGAAAAAAAAGATCGCCAAACATCACCTTTTCACCTTTTTTATGCCCCCGCGACAACATGTCGGGGGGCATTAAGTTTTACTCATGTCCGTCCGTACGTACGTACGTACGTCCGTACGAATTTCCGTCAAGCTTTTCTCAGTAACCATACATGAGAATGATTTGAAACTTAGTAGGATGGTTTAGTATGACAAACTATACGTCCTCAGCGATTTTGAGACCTGCCGGACATCTACTTCCTGTTTGGGACTTAGGCCAATGTTAAAATATGTGAACATGACTGAAAATTTCTGTCAATCTTTTCTCAGGAACCATACATAAGAATGATTTGAAACTTGGTAGGATGGTTCAGTATGACAAACTATACGTCCTAAGCGATTTTGAGACCTGTCGGACATCTGCTTCCTGTTTGGGACTTAGGCCAATGTGAAAATATGTGAACATGATATGAAAATTTCGGTCAAGCTTTTCTCAGGAACTGTATACCAGAATGTTTTGAAACTTATTAGGATGGATCAGTATGACAAACGCTGTATGTCCTTAGCGATTTTCAGACCTGTCAGAAATCTACTTCCTGTTTGGGGCCAGCGGGGCATCCGTGTCCCATGGACACATTAATTCTTTCTTTATTTTTATCGTATTTCTAGGATATTTTCTCCATGTTTAGCATGTTTAGCTAATAAATATGTTCATATTTTATGTAAACTATTAATACTACTTTTTTAGTATTTTTTTTTTATAATTGTCATTAAACTACCGAATTTAAACCGTCGAATGCAAAAAAAATGACTAACAAGAGGCTGAAACAAATTGCTCACCTGACTTCAATGGCCAATTCTATAAAAACGATTATCACTAATTGCAAATTTAATCCAAAAACTACCACATAGAGTCATCTTACATCTTCAACAAAGGTTTTGTTGAGCTTAGCTTTATTATTTTTGAGCAAGCAAAAGCTTTCAGAGTTTTCATCTTTTACAATTTGAACAAATCAAAATTTGTTGACAATAAGCGGTCACAATCCGGTGTTGGATAGAGCTCTATAATTATATATATATATATACAGCTGTTTTCAATAAGGAAAAAAACCGAGTTATATTGAAAGAAGCAGAGGCACCAATGGGGTATCCGAATGTCAAAAGTCCGAAAAGGCAGAGACAAAACTAGTAAACACCAACAAGAACGGGACAAAAACAGACAATATGTAAAACATGGAAACACAAAATAACTGAATATCAATCAACAACGCGAACTCAAGTCGAAACAAGAGTGAACTCGGGTGCTCCGGAAGAGTAAGCCGTTCCTGCTTGCTATAGCACACCCGTCGTGTTGCCAACAGTCAATTCAGCGTGTCAAATCCGGTAAAGGAAGACAAAACAAAACTCTATGACAAACCAACATCTGCACTCACCTGAGAGATCGAAATCCATTATTTGTCTATAAGTGCATGATGTCTTCCGTAAAGTTTCTTGAGTGAAGACAGCAACCGAGGAGCAACATAACCCTGTGTGAGCAATTTTTGTGTCAGACGTGACGCTCTGCTAAGGAAATCGATGTAAGTCCTGCACGCTCTAGAGTAACGAATCAATTGAGATACGTAAACTCCATAAGCTGGAGCGGACGGAATGTTGCTACCGAAGAAGGGAAAGTTGACAATTGGAAAGTTGAAGTCATCACATTTGTCATAGAGCCTTGTTGGAGGTCTTCCTTGAGAGTCAATTTCGAGATATATATAATTTGAAGCAGACTTCCTAGAATCCGTTGTGTCCTTTATCTCAAGCTCCTGGGGATATATGAGATGAAGAAAGTCACCAAATCGAGAATTGTTTAGTGAAAGGACATCATCAATATAATGGAACGTGAGGTTGAAAGTTAGAGCTACTCTACGATCTTTTTTGTCTAGAAGATATGGTAAGAAGTCTGCTTCATATCAATGAAGAAACAAATCAGCAAGCAAAGGTGCACAATTAGTGCCCATTGGAATCCCTATTGTTTGCTGAAAAACACGTCCACCAAACTGAACAAATATGTTGTCAATGAGAAAGTGTAGCATGTCGATTATTTGGTCTTCTGTAACTTTGTTCTTTTTCTTGATGACAAAGTAAGTCTTGGTATAATCGACTACCAGATATTTCCCTTCTTGGGTAGCAACATTCCGTCTGCGTTTTCCATTCTTTTTGAAAAAGCTGCGTTTAATTAGTAGTTCATGTGGAAAAGAAGTGTAAAGTGTGGAGAAATCGAATGTTTTGATGCTAGTACAAGATGAAACTGATTTAGAGTTGAGAATCTCCATCAGTTCTTTCGAATTCTTCAGGATCCACATTTGATTGACACTATTTTTAGAATAACAACAATCGTAGTATTTCTGGAGGCCGGATCTTATTGCCGTAAGTATTGAAGTCAACAGAACTGAAAGAGGATTAGTTGTACATTTGGATGACCCTGCAATGAAGCGCTGTTTGTATGGATTTTTTTGTAATTTAGGAATCCAATACAGGGATGGAATGTCATCATTATTGGCACAAACAGAAAGGCCGAAGGATGAAATGACAAATTTGTGATTGTCAATGATGTTGTAGCCATGTATGTGGTGCTATTGCTAGTACAACCAACCCCCCATTCAGCTGTCAAACAGTCAATATAGTGTTTCTTGTACACAAAAATGATGCTATTTGGTGCTTTGTCTGCAGGTACAACAACATATTTTTCATGTAAGGTGGACAATGTTTTGGCAACATCAGCGTTGCTGAAAATGGATGTTGCCTTAGTGCTCATTGAGACTTTTAAAGAATTGATTCTTTTCAAAACCAATGACCTCACAGCTTTTACTTATTCTGACAAAACGTCACATTCTTTCTCCTGTTCTTTTTTTGGCCTTTTTTTTTTTAAGTTTTGAAACTTTGGAACCAAAACGTTAAATGAGAATTTCGACTCATTATAGACTGTTGTAGAAACGTTAAGCAAGCGACATATTTTTCTATCTGCAAAAGTTTTCATTTTATATGACAAAAACCTTGATGGTAATTTTTACCTTTAATATATTAATTCAATTTTAATGTGTCGCCTGATACATTTGACCCAATGGAGACTTTTTAGACCTTTTTGATGCTTGAAGTAAAATATGCCAGTTATAAGATTTTCTCTTTCTCATAATTCTCATTAAGATATACGCAAAAAACTGTACTCTGACACCTCTTGTTTTTTTTTACAACCGCGGCTATGTTGTTTGGTCAGCAGTCTCCCATCATTTTTTTCAATCTAAGTAGAGAACACTTGTTTCATAACAAGAGGCTCCCAGGTTAAAGGGCCAGAACGTCAATATTAGGGATCATCAGACAACATCAATCAACTTAATGCATTAAAGTGTAGAGTTCAATTAGCTGAACATTTTAGCAATCAAAAGATGTTTATTATTTTCTACATTTTTCCTGCGGTAAGCTATAATAAACAGTTATTTTGAAATTTAAGGAACCATAACTCCTATAAGGGGTCATCTAAAAATCCCATTATATTGAGTTCTTTGATGGGCTTGACTAGCTTAACAATATTGTAATTAACAGCTTTTTTTTTAGTTTAAATGGTTTGCAATACAATGGGAAACAGCTAGCTGTGAAAATTTCAATTTTGACGTTCTAAGAGGAATAACTCCCAAAAGGAATGGTCCTACAACTTTGACCCCATAAGACAATTTGTAGGTCTTAACAATATGCAATTTAAATTTTTCAAATATCTTGCCAAATTTTCAAGATACTGAGCTTAAGTGCAAAGTTTGGGGGAAAAATCATAAAAAAGGGCAACAGCTCCTACATTCATGACATGGGTGGTTAGATCTTCAAATTTTCACGGCAGTTAGATTATGAGGTGCAGATCACTTTTTCATCCAATATTAAAGAATTTTTATATCGGTCACCGTTTTTGAGTTACCTGCAAAAAACTACAATTTACGCAATGTTCTATTTTTAACAACAGTTTTTCAACAAATCGCATATCCAACCGATAGTTTTCTATGCTATAAATGAACATGCAGCTATACCAAGTTTGATTGCAATTCAATGAACCTATGGTGTCAAAGGAGTTAACTATTTTAATATAATGAGGAAAAGCTGTGAAATGGGGGTGTCACAGCCCCCGCCCCCGGAATACCGAATACCGTTTAAATAAGGACAGAATACCGTTAAAAAGACTGGAATACCGAATACTCTAAAGATCACGGCGTACGCGTACCAAAAGCCTAAAAATTCGGAACATCACGTACCGCGTACCACACCTTGGCGTACCGAATATCCTTTAAAAAGCACGGAATACCGCGTAACAAAAGGGCTGTGACACCCTCTGAAATGGTCAATTTGACGTTCAAAGGGGAATAACTCCTAAAAGGAATTAACAGTCCTACAACTTTGACCTTTTACGTCATTAGTAGATCTTGATGTACTGAACACTAAGCAAGTTAGATTTCTCAAATATCTTTTATAGTTTTCAAAATATTGAGCTTAGTAAGTGCAAAATTTGAGAGAGAGAAAACCAGAAAGGGCAATAACTCCTGCATGGGTTATTGGATCTTTTTCAGAATTTCAGGGCAGGTAGATCTTGAGTGCTGATCACTTTAACCATGCCAGAATTTTGATATCTGTCATCCTGGGTCGTTTCTTAGTTATTTGCAGAAAACTGCAATTTACCCCTAATTTCTATTTTTAGCTATGGCAGACATGTTTTTTTTATTAAATCAAATTAAAATTCAAACAATAATTTTGAAGCACTCATGCCAATAAACAACTGTACCAAGTTTGATTGCAATTGGACTTATGGTGTCAGAGGAGATCAGGGGAGTTAACGTTTGAAAAAGTGAACGGTCATGAAATAGAAAATAATGAAATGTGGAATAAGTGTACGCGACACAGCCCACAATCAAGCGGCAATTCAGAACAGGAGGTAACAATAAAGTATGTCTCGCCTGCCGGCACCATCAGAAACAATTATTCTTTCTTACTTCCACTATATTTAGAATTTACATGGATTTTCAGTTTCTGAGATCAAAAGATGTCTATAGAACTTAAACATTGCAAATATATGCAATAAAAATAATCAAAGTCACTCAACCGGAAAATCAAGGTCAACTTGAGGTCAAAAGATGAGGATGTACCTGTGCTAAGCTACTACTGGGGCATATATGCATACCAAGTTTCATCAACCTAGGACCTATAGTTCTTGAGATATGGAGGTGATTGCAAAACTTTTCCATTGCTATTATATGTATTGAAAATTGTCAAAGTCACTCAACCAAAAAATCAAGGTCAAGGTCAAAAGATGGGGATGCAACAGTGCTAAGCTACTACTGGGGCATATGCATACAAAGTTTCATCAACCTAGGACCTATAGTTCTTGAGATATGGAGGTGCTCGCAAAACTTTTCCATTGCTATTATATGTATTGAAAATTGTCAGTGTCACTCAACCGGAAAATCAAGGTCAAGGTCAAATAATGAAAATGCAACTGTGCTAAGCTACTACTGGGGGCATATGCATATCAAGTTTCATCAACCCAGGACTTATAGTTCTTGAGATATGGAGGTGCTCATAAAACTTTTCCAAAAAGTTAACACCGCCGTCGCCGCCGCCGCCGCCGCCGCCGCCGGTAAAGTAGCACCTATGTCCCGCTCTGCTTCGCAGGCGAGACAAAAACCAAGTAAAGATTTTTACAAAAAGTTAGCAATGTTTCATACTGAATATATTTCTTCTTATTTCATAACTTTTAAGGAATATGCCTTTCTTAAATATGGTACAGTATTGTCTTAATTTTAGAATCCTGACCCTGAAATCAAGCAAGTCGGAACCAAAACAAAATAATACAGTATTGAAAAACCAGAAGAGCCAACCATCTAAAAGCGAACCCTGGAAAGACCAAAGGTATCTTTAGCAGCAAGATGGTAGAATTGAAAGTATTATCAGGGAAAAAGTTCTATGTCCAGAAATTGGTCTTTCAAATTCGTTGATAATTTAGGGATTGGTTTTGAATCTTATCTATTGTATTTTTAGTCTTGGGCCAATGCAAGACGGCGAGCAGCGATATCTGGTCATGCTGAGGACTGCTAGCTGTTTTCCAAAATGCCGTTTCTTTATATTGGTTGTGTCGCGTACACTTATTCTGCATTTCTTTATTGTCTATTTAAAATCAATATCTTTAATCGTTAAGGACGAATTTTAAAATCAAAAAGTATCTTTAAGGGATAATGTTTAAGCATAAAAGAATATCTTTAAGGACCTGTATCAGAATCGAAAGTATATTGA